>WNWK01001781.1:109596-217096 GCA_009830355.1 Cherax destructor
ACGACCAGTGCGGATACTGACCGCCGCACCCCCAAGGGGCCATTTCCCCGACCAGGGGGTGACTAATGCCGCACGGGTACACCGACCAGGTGGATGACCTCCCCCCCCGCCGCAAAATGGTTTTAAACCGACCAGGGGGGCCCCCCAAAAGCCGACCCCCGGGCCTTCCCCCCCAGGGGGTGACCTACCGACCCGCCCACCAGGTACACTCACCGACCAGCGTGGGCCCCCTCCGCCCGCCGCACACTAGTACACCGACCAGGGGGGTGCAGCCCCCAAAAAATTGGGGTACACTTCACGACCGCGTGGATGACCTCCCGAATCCCGCTCACTATTTAAACCCCGACCAGTGGGGGCCCCCTTTTCCCCCCCCGCCCCCCCTTAAGCCCATTTCCCAAAAAGGGGGGCCCAAAGGGGGTGACCCCCCCCCCCGCCGCACCCCCACCCCCACCGACCGGGGGGATCCCCCCCATCACTAGTGAAACCCCCCGACCAGGGTGCCCCCGCCGACCCCCAGACCCCCCGAGGGGGTGGGCCCCCAACCCCCGGGGCCGCACCCCCAGTGTAACCCCCCCCCCCCGGTGGGGGTTTTCCCCCGCCCGCCGCATCACGGCATGACCAGTGGGGGTTTGCCCTTTACCCCCCCCCGCCAACCCCCAAAATTGGACACCGACCAGGTGGGGACCCATTGTCGACATAAAGGGGGGGCCCCCCGACCAGTTTAAGAGGGTTTCCCGGGGCAGCCCGGGGGGGTGCCCTACTGACTGCTAAAAAACCCCTTCCCCAAGCGGGGGGCCCCCCACCCCCGGGGCCGCATCCCAGTAACCGACCAGTGTGGCCCCACGCCGCATCACTCCCCCCCGGGTCAGTTGGTAAATCCCGCATCATGGGCCCCCCAATTCAGGCCCCCTTTTCATGATAAATTAGGGCCCCCCCCGGGCCAGGGGGTACCCCGGGCCAAAAATCATCCCCCCACCAAAAGAAAACGCGTCCCCCCACACTGGGTGCCCCCTTTGACCGCTCAGGCACCCCACTGACGGGGGTACCCCCGACCCCGGGCCCCCCCAACGGGCCCGGGACACTGGGCATCATGGGCCCCCCCACCCGGGGCCCCCCGGGGGCCGCATCATGGCAACCCACACCAGTGGGGGAACAAGGGCCTTTTTGGTAGGTCCCCACGGGGGCAGTGGGGTGACCTAGGGACGTGGGGGTCCCCGGGGTCATCACCTGACCAGTGTGGTCCCCCCCGGGCGGGGAATCACTATTTTCCCGAAGTGTGGGTCACCCACACTGGTCATTTACACTAGTGATCATTTCAGTAGGTCACCCACACTGGTCAGGGGATTTACACTAGTGATGCAGCAGTCAGAGGTCACCCACATTAAAAAGTGACACTAGTGATGCAGCAGTCAGTAGGTCACCCACACTGGTCAGTGTACACTAGTGACAGAGCAGTAGGTCCCCCCCCTGGTCAGTAACCAACTAGTGATGCAGCATCAGTAGGTCACCCACACTGGTTTTTTACACTAGTGATGCAGCAGTCAGAGGTCACCCACATGGTCAAGTGACACTAGTGATGCAGCAGTTATCCCCACACTGGTCAGTGGATTTACACTAGTGATGCAGCAGTCAGTAGGTCACCCACACTGGTCAGTGTACACTAGTGATGCAGCAGTCAGTAGGTCACCCACACTGGTCAGTGATGTACACTAGTGATGCAGCAGTCAGTAGGTCACCCACACTGGTCAGTGTACACTAGTTATGTAGCAGTCAGTAGGTCACCCACACTGGTCAGTGTACACTAGTATGAGCAGTCAGTAGGTCACCCACACTGGTCAGTGTACACTAGTATGAGCAGTCAGTAGGTCACCCACACTGGTCAGTGTACACTAGTTATGCAGCAGTCAGTAGGTCACCACACTGGTCAGTGTACACTAGTGATGCAGCAGTCAGTAGGTCACCACACTGGTCAGAGTGTACACTAGTGATGCAGCAGTCAGTAGGTCACCACACTGGTCAGTGAGTGACACTAGTGATGCAGCAGTCAGTAGGTCACCCACACTGGTCAGTGAGAGTGTACACTAGTGATGCAGCAGTCAGTAGGTCACCCACACTGGTCAGTGAGGTGACACTAGTGATGCAGCAGTCAGTAGGTCACCCACACTGGTCAGTGAGTGTACACTAGTGATGCAGCAGTCAGTAGGTCACCCACACTGGTCAGTGAGAGTGTACACTAGTGATGCAGCAGTCAGTAGGTCACCCACACTGGTCAGTGAGAGTGTACACTAGTGATGCAGCAGTCAGTAGGTCACCCACACTGGTCAGTGAGAGTGTACACTAGTGATGCAGCAGTCAGTAGGTCACCCACACTGGTCAGTGAGAGTGTACACTAGTGATGCAGCAGTCAGTAGGTCACCCACACTGGTCAGTGAGAGTACACTAGTGATGCAGCAGTCAGTAGGTCACCCACACTGGTCATGAGAGTACACTAGTGATGCAGCAGTCAGTAGGTCACCCACACTGGTCAGTGAGTGTACACTAGTGATGCAGCAGTCAGTAGGTCACCCACACTGATCAGAGTGTACACTAGTGATGCAGCAGTCAGTAGATCACCCACACTGGTCAGTGTGAGTGTACACTAGTGATGCAGCAGTCAGTAGGTCACCCACACTGGTCAGTGTACACTAGTGATGCAGCAGTCAGTAGGTCACCCACACTGGTCAGTGTACACTAGTGATGCAGCAGTCAGTAGGTCACCACACTGGTCAGTGTACACTAGTGATGCAGCAGTCAGTAGGTCACCCACACTGGTCAGTGTACACTAGTGATGCAGCAGTCAGTAGGTCACCCACACTGTCAGTGACACTAGTATGCAGCAGTCAGTAGGTCACCCACACTGGTCATGTACACTAGTATGCAGCAGTCAGTAGGTCACCCACACTGGTCAGTGTACACTAGTTATGCAGCAGTCAGTAGGTCACCCACACTGGTCAATGTACACTAGTTATGTAGCAGTCAGTAGGTCACCCACACTGGTCAGTGTACACTAGTTATGTAGCAGTCAGTAGGTCACCCACACTGGTCAGTGTACACTAGTTATGTAGCAGTCAGTAGGTCACCCACACTGGTCAGTGTACACTAGTTATGTAGCAGTCAGTAGGTCACCCACACTGGTCAGGTACACTAGTGATGAGCAGTCAGTAGGTCACACACTGGTCAGTGTACTAGATGAGCAGTCAGTAGGTCACCCACACTGGTCAGTGTACACTAGTGATGCAGCAGTCAGTAGGTCACCCACACTGGTCAGGTACACTAGTTATGAGCAGTCAGTAGGTCACCCACACTGGTCAGTGGTACACTAGTATGCAGCAGTCAGTAGGTCACCCACACTGGTCAGTGGTACACTAGTTATGAGCAGCAGTAGGTCACCCACACTGTCAGTGTACACTAGTTATGTAGCAGTCAGTAGGTCACCCACACTGGTCAGTGTACACTAGTTATGTAGCAGTCAGTAGGTCACCCACACTGGCAAGTAACAGTAAGGAAAAGTTGAGATGACTCCTAGCCCAGTGGTAGTGCTCTTAGCTGACAAACGAAGCACCCAGGTTTGATCCTGAGGCAACTAGACACACTGGGCATGTTTACTTACACCTCTTGTCTCTCATCACCCAGCAGTAAGTACCCGGGTATTAGCAGACTGTGGGTGACATGATGGTGGGAAGGGGAGGATATTGGGGAAGAGGTCGTATTGAGTAGGAATATGACAGTAATATTTGAGCGAGGAAAGGGGAGTGGAAATTTTGGGGAGGGGAGTGGGAATTTAGGGGAGGGAAGGGGAGTGGGAATTTTTGGGAGAGGAGTGGGAATTTTGGGGAGACGAGTGGAAATTTGGGGGAGGGGAGTGGGAATTTTCTGGAGGGGAGAGGAGTAGGAATTTGGGGGAGGGGACAGGAGTGGGAATTTGGGGGAGGGTAGAGAGTGGGAGAGATGAGAGGGGTGTGGTAGTCTACCTTACCTGGTGCTGAGCTTTGAAATAACCCGAAGATAAGAAAAGAACTGTGAGTATACATTAACTATTGATGTAAACCAAAGTTACCAGTTTATTACCTGTGACTTAGCAAGGCAGGCAGCTCTGACATCATTAACCACCTTCTCCTCGCTGAGCACATTGGGACACTTGTCTTGTGCAGAACGAACCATGCTCTCCACTGTGTCCTGAAGAAACAAAAACTCGTAAACAACTTACATGACAAAACTACGTCTATAACAAATACAGTAATTCATATACCAGGCTTAATAAAATAAGACTCATGAAGGGAAAGCCTTCAAAGATATATATTATAAACATTCTTGGGCCACCCTGCCTCTGTGGGATAGGGCCGGTTTGTTGAAAGACGACAATTATCTCTCAGTCCATAACAGGATTCGAACCTGCAAACTCGCCATCAGAGTATACAGTACTTTGTCCAAAGAGTATGTGGATAGAGTACTGTGTACTCTAATGCCGAGTTTGCAGGTTCGAATCTTGCTGTGGACAGATATAGTTTGTAAAAAAATTCGCCTGTTTGCAAATTGTTAAGCAGTAGGATTCGAAGCCACGTCAGGGAGACTGGCAAGGTTCCTCAAGTAACGCTCTAGACCGCTCAACCACGGATGTCTCAAAAACTGGGCAGCCTTGTTTACAAGCAATGTTTCTTTCCCAGTCTGGGCACACTAGTGGACCTCGAGCATGGTTTCAAGCTAGCTCAATCTCCTCCTGTATGTTCTGACCTTACAAGCAATTATATAAATGCCCCACACAGAAACAAGTGGGTATATGCAGAGAAAGATAGCAGTCAGCAGGATTTGAAACCACATCAAGGAGGCTGGCAAGGTTCCCCAAGTGACACACTAGACCACTTGACAACAGATGCCTCAAACGCTGGGCAGCCTCGTTTCTCTGTATATACCCGCTCGTTTCTGTGTGGTGCATTGATATAAAAATCGCTCGGTGAGGTCATAACATACAGGAGATTGAAATAGCTTGAAACCATGCTTGAGGCCCACTGGTGTGTCCGGGCTGGGAAAGAAACATGGCTTGTAAACAAGGCATCTGTGGCCGAGTGGTCTAAAGCATCACTTGGGGAACTTTGCCAGCCTTCCTGACGTTGCTTCAAATCCAGCTGATTGCAATCTTTGTACATACCCGCTCATTTCTGCGTGGTGCATCGGTGTGTGTGTGTTATATATATATATATATATATATATATATATATATATATATATATATATATATATATATATATATATATATATATATATATATATATATTCAACAAGTTGGCCGTCTCCCACCGAGGCAGGGTGACCAAAAAACAAAAATCCCCAAAAAGAAAATACTTTCATTATTCAACACTTGTCTCTACAGATACCTCAACACACCACTCACCTTCGTGTGTGTGTGTGTGTGGTGTGTGTCCGTGTGTGTGTGTGTGTCCGTGTGTGTGTGTGTCCGTGTGTGTGTGTGTGTCCGTGTGTGTGTGTGTGTGCGTGTGTGTGTGTGTGTGTGTGTCCGTGTGTGTGTGTCCGTGTGTGTGTGTGTGTCCGTGTGTGTGTGTGTGTGTGTGTCCGTGTGTGTGTGTGTGTGTCCGTGTGTGTGTGTGTGTGTCCGTGTGTGTGTATTGTGTCCGTGTGTGTGTGTGTCCGTGTTGTGTGTGTGTGTGTGTGGTGTGTGTTGTGTGTGTGTGTGTCGTGTGTGTGTGTGTGTGTTGTGTGCCTGTGTGTGTGTGTGTGTGTGGTGTGTGTGTGTGTGTGTGTCCGTGTGTGTGTGTCCGTGTGTGTCGTGTGTCCGTGTGTGTGTGTCCGTGTGTGTGTTCCTGTGTGTGTGTCCTGTGTGTGTCCGTGTGTGTCCGTTGTGTGTGTCCGTGTGTGTGTGTGTGTGTGTCCGTGTGTGTGTGTGTGTGTGTCCGTGTGTGTGTCCGTGTGTGTGTGTTGTGTGTGTCCGTGTGTGTGTGTGTGTCCTGTGTGTGTGTGTGTGTGTGTGTCGTGTGTGTGTGTCCGTGTGTGTGTGTCCGTGTGTGTGTCCGTGTGTGTGTGTCCGTGTGTGTGTGTGGTGTGTGTGTGTGTTGTGTGTGTGTCCGTGTGTGTGTGTGTGTGTGTGTGTGTCCGTGTGTGTGTGTCCGTGTGTGTCCGTGTGTGTGTGTCCGTGTTTGTGTCCGTCGTGTTGTCCGTGTGTGTGTGTCCGTGGTGTGTGTCCGTGTGTGTGTGTCCGTGTGTCGTGTGTCCGCTGTGTGTGTCCTGCTGTTCCGTGTGTCTCGTGGTCTTGTCGTACTGGGCTCTGCTCCCTGTGCCCTGTAAAACTATGTATGGTTCCTGCCTCCACTATATCTTTTCTAGACTATTCCACTTCCTGACTCTTGTGCTGAAGAAATGCTTCTAACATCCCTTTGACTCATCTGAGTCTTCAGCTTCCAGTTGTGTCCCCTTGTTTCTGTGTTCCCTCTCGGAACATCCTGTCCCTGTCTACCTTGTCGATTCCCGCAGTATTTTGTATGTCGTTATCATGTCTCCTCTGACCCTTCTTTCCTCCAGTGTTGTTAGTCTATTTCTCAACCTTCTTCATAGGACAGACCCTGAGTTGTGGAACTAGCCTTGTCGCAAACCTTTGCACTTCTCTAGTTTCTTTACGTGCTTGACCAGGTGTGGGTTCCAGACTGGGCTGATATTCTAATATGGGCCTGACGTACGGGAGTGTCTTTAACGATTCCGTGTGTGTGTGTCCGTGTGTGTGTGTCCGTGTGTGTCCGTGTGTGTGTGTCCGTGTGTGTGTGTCCGTGTGTGTGTGTCCGTGTGTGTTTTCCGTGTGTGTGTGTGTCGTGTGTGTGTGTCCGTGTGTGTGTCCGTGTGTGTGTCCGGGGGTGTCCGTGTGTGTGTGTCCGTGTGTGTGTGTCCGTGTGTGTGTCCGTGTGTGTGTCCGTGTGTGTGTCCGTGTGTGTGTGTCCGTGTGTGTGTGTCCGTGTGTTCCGGTGTGTGTGTCCGTGGCTGTGTGTGTCCGTGTGTGTCGTGTGTTTCCGTGTGTGTGTGTCCGTGTGTGTTGTGTTCCGTGTGTGTGTCCGTGCCTGTGTGTGTCCGTGTGGGGTGTCCGTGTGTGTGTGTCCGTGTGTGTGTGTCCGTGTGTCCGTGTGTGTGTGTCCGTGTACTCACCTAATTGTACTCACCTAATTGTGGTTGCAGGGGTCGAGACTCAGCTCCTGGCCCCGCCTCTTCGCTGTCCGCTACTGGGTCTCTGCTCTCCCTGCTCCATGAGCTCTATCATACCTCGTCTTAAAACTATGTATGGTTCCTGCCTCCACTATATCTTTCTAGACTATTCCACTTCCTGACTACTCTGTGGCTGAAGAAATGCTTCCTAACATCCCTTTGACTCATCTGAGTCTTCAGCTTCCAGTTGTGTCCCCTTGTTTCTGTGTTCCCTCTGAACATCCTGTCCTGTCTACCTTGTCGATTCCCCGCAGTATTTTGTATGTCGTTATCATGTCTCCTCTGACCCTTCTTTCCTCCAGTGTTGTTAGTCCTATTTCCCTCAACCTTTCTTCATAGGACAGACCCCTGAGTTGTGGAACTAGCCTTGTCGCAAACCTTGCACTTTCTCTAGTTTCTTTACGTGCTTGACCAGGTGTGGGTTCCAGACTGGTGCTGCATATTCTAATATGGGCCTGACGTACACGGTGTACAGTGTCTTGAACGATTCCGTGTGTGTGTGTCCGTGTGTGTGTGTCCGTGTGTGTGTGTCCGTGTGTGTGTCCGGGGTGTGTGTCCGTGGTGTGTCCGTGTGTGTGTGTCCGTGTTGTGTGTCCGTGTGTGTGTGTCCGTGTGTGTGGTCCGTGTGTGTGGGCCGTGTGTGTGTGTCCGTGTGTGTGTCCGGGGTGTGTGTCCGTGTGTGTGTGTCCGTGTGGTGTGTCCGTGTGTGTGTCCGTGTGTGTGTGTCCGTGTGTGTGTGTCCGTGTGTGTGTGTCCGTGTGTGTGTGTCCGTGTGTGTGTCCGTGTGTGTGTGTCCGTGTGTGTGTCCGTGTGTGTCCGTGTGTGTGTCCGTGTGTGTGTGTGTGTGTGTGTCCGTGTGTGTGTGTCCGTGTGTGTGTCCGTGTGTGTGTGTGTGTGTGTGTGTGTTAGTTACCATTTTGTCCTAGGCACATGTCGATTAGACACTAGGCCTGTTGTATGTAGTGTGTGTGTGTAACGAAACACTTCGAAATGTTTCAGCCCCGCCGGGAATTGAACCCGGCCTCCGTGCAGTAAAGCAATAGTGCTAGCCACCATGCCATCGGGGCCTGTGTGTGTGTGTGTGTGTGTGTGTGTGTACTCACCTATTTGTGGTTGCAGGGGTCGAGTCATAGCTCCTGGCCCCGCCTCTTCACTGATTGCACTAGGTCCTCTCTCTCCTGCTCCATGAGCTTTATCAAACCTAGTCTTAAAACTATGTATGGTTCCTGCCTCCACTATGTCGCTTTCCAGCTATTCCACTTCCTGACAACTCTATGACTGAAGAAATACTTCCTAACATCCCTTTGACTCATAGGAGTCTTCAACTTCCAATTGTGACCCCTTGTTTCTGTGTCCCCTCTCTGGAACATCTTGTCTCTGTCCACCTTATCTATTCCTCGCAGTATTTTATATGTCGTTATCATGTCTCCCTAACCCTCCTGTCCTCGAGAGAGAGAGTGAGAGTGAGATGAGATGAGAGTGAGGTGTGAGTGTGTGTGTGAGTGTGTGTGTGTGTGTGTGTGTGTGTGTGTGTGTGTGTGTGTGTGTGTGTGTGTGTGTGTGTGTGTGTGTGTGTGTGTGTGTGTGTGTGTGTGTGTGTGTGTGTGTGTGTGTGTTAGTTACCATTTTGTCCTAGGCACATGTGTGTGTGTGTGTGTGTGTGTGTGTGTGTGTGTGTGTGTGTGTGTGTGTGTGTGTGTGTGTGTGTGTGTGTGTGTGTGTGTGTGTTAGTTACCATTTTGTCCTAGGCACATGTGTGGGTGTGTGTGTGTGTGTGTGTGTGTGTGTGTGTGTGTGTGTGTGTGTGTGTGTGTGTGTGTGTGTGTGTGTGTGTGTGTGTGTGTGTGTGTGTGTGTGTGTGTGTGTGTGTGTGTGTGTGTGTGTGTGTGTGTGTGTGTGTGTGTGTGTGTGTGTGTGTGTGTGTGTGTGTGTGTGTGTGTGTGTGTGTGTGTGTGTGTGTGTGTGTGTGTGTGTGTGTGTGTGTGTGTGTGTGTGTGTGTGTGTGTGTGTGTGTGTGTGTGTGTGTGTGTGTGTGTGTGTGTGTGTGTGTGTGTGTGTGTGTGTGTGTGTGTGTGTGTGTGTGTGTGTGTGTGTGTGTGTGTGTGTGTGTGTGTGTGTGTGTGTGTGTGTGTGTGTGTGTGTGTGTGTGTGTGTGTGTGTGTGTGTGTGTGTGTGTAGGGAGGTTGTCTGATGGTGAAGTGCAGAAATGGTTGCATTTTTCCAGCAGGCTGGGGTCTAGAAGGAAGTGTGCAGTCCCCAGATTCTACTGACAGTGTTTAGTCTTCCTGTGGCCTAGTTATGACCTTGGTTTTGACTGTAATAATAATAAAGTGGCCTGAGTTTGAGCAGCTTGTGGGGGTGTGCTGGTATGTTGCTTTCGTGGTGTGCTGTATATTGTTTTATGTTATTTTTATAAGGAAATTTATCTGCCCTTCCTGGTAATCAAACCTAAAGTATTGACTACCTGTTTAACATTTTGTGAAGTTTACAGAGCATGGGGGCTTAGGGTGGCTTATTTTTAAATAACTTTATATGTAACCTAGACAAGGTATTTTCTTCCCCTTATCTCCATGTTAAATTTGAAAAACACCCAGCACACTTTTGTATAATCATTTGTAGATGGCACTAAAATAAGCATGAAAGTCACTACGATAGAGGACACTGAAAATTACAGGAAGACATAAGCAGGGTTTCCAGTGTACAGTGGAGAACAACATGACGTTCAATGGTGATAAGTTTCAGCTGCTTAGGTATGGAAAAATGAATAACTCAAAGACACTATATACAAAACGCAAGAGGGTCACCACATAGAACGAAAGGAACACGTAAAGGACTTGGGAATAATTGTCTGCTGATCTGTCTTTTAAAGACCATAACAAGACAAAGATCTCAACAGCCAGGAAGATGACGGGGTGGGTATTGAGAACTTTCAAAACAAGGGAAATAATGCCGATGGTGACACTCTTCAAATCGCTAGTGCTCCCTCACTTAGAATACTGCTCAGTGCTGACGGCCCCGTTCAGGGCAGGAGAAATATCAGAGCTAGAACAAATTCAGAGATCGTTTACGGCTCACATTGAGCCATTGAAACATCTAAATTATTGGGAACGCCTTCAAGTCTTGAACATGTACTCATTGGAGCGAAGGAGAGAGAGATGCATGATAATATATACATGGAAAGACTTGAGGGCCTGGTCCCAAATCTGCCACTGCCATAACAACATACTGGAGTAGAGATATGGGAGAAAGTGTAAAATAAACCAGTGAGGAGCAGGGGTGCGGTGGGGACAATACGGGAGCACTGCATTAACATCCGGGGTCCCAGACTTTTCAACATCTTACCAGAAGATATCCGAAACACGGCTGGAACCAGTGTAGAAGCCTTCAAGAGGAAACTGGACAAGTATCTTCAGGTGCCAGATCAACCAGGCTGTGATGGATATGTGTGGCAGCGGGCCTCCAACAGCAACAGCCTGGTTGACCAGGCAAGCACCAGACGAGCCTGGCCCATGGCCGAGCTCAGAGAGTAGATAAACTCTCGAAACTCTTCAAAGGTATATCAAAGGTATGATTTCATTGTCGTGTAGTATCCACCAGAGCAACGTAATCTCTTATGTCACATGACTTGTTGACGAGGATTACATGTAGCTTACAGTTGGCTATTAAATTTCCTATTAGTATTATGTTTCCCGATTTCTATAAACCTCAGAGGTCCTCTCTACCCTACCTCAAATGGGGAGGGGTGTTGAGGGGACAGGATGCCTGGGTGACGAACCCTGCCTGCATCCTGACCATTTCTGAGAGCAACTGGCTGGCGTCACCACGCTAGCTTTGAGAAAACTTCCTCTCATTCCACCTGTTGCTACTCTTGCACCATTGCATAGCTCCTGATGATGTACAGAGATGTGTAAAAGATCTTGAGCTGAAGATTTCCATCTCCCGCGGCTTCTCTTCCAGTGTTAAGATCGCCTGTCTGCGACTGTATTGCGCATATTATAATATACGTGTGTGTGTGTGTGTGTGTGTGATTATATATATATATATATAATATGTATATATATAATATGTATATATTTATATATATAAAATATAAAATGTCACTTGAGCAAAACCATCACAGTGTGATGGTTGTTGCTCAGTGACAGTCATCACTGACTGCTGAACAAGACATGTGGGGATGAGGATGTGTGGGTTTATGGATGTGTATGTGGGGTTTATGGATGTGCATGTGGGGGTTTATGGATGTGCATGTGGGGGTTTATGGATGTGCATGTTGGGGGTTTATGGATGTGAATGTGGGGGTTTATGGATGTGAATGTGGGGTTTATGGATGTGAATGTGGGGTTTATGGATATGTATGTGGGGTTTATGGATGTGTATGTGGGGTTATGGATGTGTATGTGGGGTTATGGATGTGTATGTGGGGGTTATGGATGTGTATGTGGGGGTTATGGATGTGTATGTGGGGTTATGGATGTGTATGTGGGGTTATGGATGTGTATGTGGGGTTTATGTATATGTATGTGGGGTTATGGATGTATATGTGGGGGTTTATGTATATGTATTTGGGGTTTATGGATGTGCATGTGGGGTTTATGGATGTGTATGTGGGGGTTATGGATGTGTATGTGGGGTTTATAGATGTGTATGTGGGGTTATGGATGTGTGTGTGGGGGTTTATATGTGTATGTGGGGTTATGGATGTGTATGTGGGGGTTTATGTATATGTATGTGGGGTTATGGATGTGTGTGTGTGGGGGATTTGTGGATGTGTGTGTGGGGGGTTTTTGGATGTGTATGTGGGGTTTGTGGATGTGTATGTGGGGTTTGTGGATGTGTATGTGGGGATTATGGATGTGTATGTGGGGTTTATGGATGTGTATGTGGGGGTTTATGGATGTGTATGTGGGGGTTTATGGATGTGTATGTGGGGGTTATGGATGTGTATGTGGGGGTTTATGGATGTGTATGTGGGGGTTTATGGATGTGTATGTGGGGGTTTGTGGGTGTGTATGTGGGGGTTTGTGGATGTGTATGTGGGGGTTTGTGGATGTGTATGTGGGAGTTTGTGGATGTGTATGTGGGAGTTTGTGGATGTACAGGAGAGCTAATGGCCCAAGAGGGTGGGACATAATCGCAGAGGAATCAAGCCACCTAAAATAGAAGCCACCTAGGAAGAAGACAGTCAAGACAAGGAGAAGAGGTAAGGTGGAGGAGGAGATAAAAGATCAGGTCAAGTCACCAGTGTTCTGAAGTTTAGATAATTTAACAATATAATGAAAAATAAATACATTAACAAAACCAGGACTAAGATTCATATTAGGAAAGTTGTGTATAAGAGATGCTTCCACGTCTCGTCAATTGCTCCAGAGGTTCTGTTTTATTCTCCTGCCTCTTGGCTGGCCAAAGCTCTCACAACTTTACTTGGAACTGTTTCTCCTGCTCACTTCCGTCTCTCTCAAGACTTCAACGAACTTGTTCCGCCACATCCGACCTGCAAGACGCTAAACCTTGACGTTAAGTCCCTCTTCACTAAAGTCCCTCTTCACTAAAGTCCCTCTTGATTATGATCTCAATTTTCTTAGAGTGAAGGCCAATGAAGGGCTTCTTCATCTCCCTATCCATACTGATGTCTTTCTTAATCTTATTCACTTTTGTTTTTACTTGAACTCTCTTTCCTTATATGGTAACTTTTATTCCCAAACCTTCGGTGGTCTCCTCCATCACCTGTTCTTGCTAACCTTTACACGAAATATTTCGAAACTGTTCTACTACCTACTATTAGGGTGCATCCTTCTCTTTGGCTTCGCTATGTAGATGCTATCTTTTCTCTGTGGCCACATAACTAATATCTTCCAACCTTCTCTTGATGCATTTAACATTCTTGCTGTTTATCGCAAGCCAATTCACAGTGGCATGTACATTCACTACTTTTCTTACCATGATCCCTCTGTCAAGAAAAGTATTCTTATTTTTTTTCTTTCTCTGTGTCCTCCACATCTGTGACCCTCAGTTTCTTGACTCAGAAATTTTCACCCTTCGCAACTCGCCTTGGCTACCCTTCCGATGTTATAAGCTCTGCCTAGTCACGTGCTGAATGGACTTCTCTCCTAAACTCTCCACTCCTGTGAAATCTCCTGTTTTTTTGCTTTCCCTCTATTTCCAGTTTCCCTAATCTTAACAACACCTTCCGTTCCTTAGATCTCAAACTTACTTTTCGTGGTAATCTAGTTCGTACCTCTCCTCCTGCCACTGATGCTTACGGGGTCTACTCCATTTCCTGCTCCTCTGAAAAAAACTGGCCGCTTTTTTTCTGGCAATCAAAATCAAAACTAAGCGCTAAACCCACAAGGGTCACAGTCTCTCTTTCTTACAGGCTTAAATAACACAAAAAAAAGTGTTAGCCTTGCCGATAATAATACTCTTCTCTGTCATGTTAGAGATCACAGTCATTCTGTTAACTGGTCCTCTGACAAAACTGTCTACACTTCTAGCCTTCACAGACGCCGTCTTGTAGAGCATCTCTTATACACAATTTTCCTAATATGAATCCTAGTAATGGCTTTGTATATGCCTTCCTGTCTCACTACATTGTCAAATGATCTAAACTTCAGAACACTCGTGACTTGACCTGATCTTTATCTCATCCTCTTCTCCTTTCCTATATTTTCTTTGCCTCTCCTGTCTTCTGCCTAGGTGGGTTCCGTCCTATGGGGTTTTATCCTTCTGGGATTTTGGCCTACCCTCGTGGGCCATTAGCTCTCCTGCAGCGCTCCTCTTTTCTCTTCTTACACCATTAGTACTTCTACTACTATCTCTTCGCTAAGTCTCCTCACTCTCCCTCTTTTTCACCACCACTACCTCATTGCCATCCCCACCACTGTTGTACTACTTTTTCTACTACTAATACTTTTAGTATTACAATTATTTCAAGCACTACTACTATTCTCCCCTCTCCTTACACTTGTCCCGTCCCCGCCCGTCAATCTTATATATTCTGGTCAGCTTACCTTCGCACTTCTCTGACTAATTAATGCTTCAAGTCGGACCGAAATGTCGTCATAAGTTTGTCTCCAGATCTGTTGTTTATTTTGCCTCAACAAAGACTGTTCATGTGCACCAGTTTTCCAGTCCAGGCAGAATAAGGGACTCAAAGAGTATCATTGATGATGATGGTGGTGGTGGTGATGGTGGTGGTGGTGGTGGTAGACTAACCTGGAGGTAGTTGGTAATAACAGTGTGTAGGTCAGTAGAGAGTTGGTGTAGCTTGGTCTCTATTGGGTTACCCGCCTCATCTCTCCTCAAGACCACGTCGTGTAGGTGAGTGATCAACTGTAAGGTAAACACACACATTATTAACTTCAACAACTCTCTCAATACATTAGTAACTTTAACACCTCGATAATGCTGTTCTTCCTCCTTTAAACAAAGTATATATCTTTTATATTAACAAACACTTGTAACTGCGCTGTAATTCTTCTTATAATTATCTATTTGTATTATGGGGAGCGTTAAACCCGTAGGGATTATACAGCGCTTGTGGGGGGTTGGAAGACATTCAGGTTTAATTAATGGTACTGGAGCATAGATCCAATTCCCTAGATCAAGAGCCTCTCACCAGCGCCAGAAACCTCCCTTGAGGGATCTATTTGTACGTATTAGATAATTATAGAAAGTTGAGAGCGAGCTTATTAAATATACCTAAACATTTGAGCACAATATTGGAACATTACCGACCACCATAAACACTTCACAAAGATACATCCAAAGTCCATTAAGAGCACTTGGTGCCTTTTAGTATATTATAATAACACGTAGATCACTACAAGTGCTGTGATAACATCACGTAGATCACTACAAGTGCTGTGATAACATCACGTAGATCACTACAAGTGCTGTGATAACATCACGTAGATCACTACAAGTGCTGTGATAACATCACGTAGATCACTACAAGTGCTGTGATAACTTCTGGTGGGTTCTGCCAAACATTTTGACTGAAAATTTGAAGATGAAGTGACTGCGAAATTTGTGTCCAGTCTGACGAGTCAAGAGCAGATAAACCGTGTTGTAACAAACATCCTACTCCCAGGATCCAGCAGATAAACCAGTGTTGTAACAAACATCCTACTCCCAGGATCTAGCAGATAAACCAGTGTTGTAACAAACATCCTACTCCCAGGATCCAGCAGATAAACCAGTGTTGTAACAAACATCCTACTCCCAGGATCTAGCAGATAAACCAGTGTTGTAACAAACATCCTACTCCCAGGATCTAGCAGATAAACCAGTGTTGTAACAAACATCCTACTCCCAGGATCTAGCAGATAAACCAGTGTTGTAACAAACATCCTACTCCCAGGATCTAGCAGATAAACCAGTGTTGTAACAAACATCCTACTCCCAGGATCCAGCAGATAAACCAGTGTTGTAACAAACATCCTACTCCCAGGATCCAGCAGATAAACCAGTGTTGTAACAAACATCCTACCCCAGGATCCAGCAGATAAACCAGTGTTGTAACAAACATCCTACTCCCAGGATCCAGCAGATAAACCAGTGTTGTAACAAACATCCTACTCCCAGGATCCAGCAGATAAACCAGTGTTGTAACAAACATCCTACTCCCAGGATCCAGCAGATAAACCAGTGTTGTAACAAACATCCTACTCCCAGGATCTAGCAGATAAACCAGTGTTGTAACAATCCTACTCCCAGGATCCAGCAGATAAACCAGTGTTGTAACAAACATCCTACTCCCAGGATCCAGCAGATAAACCAGTGTTGTAACAATCCTACTCCCAGGATCCAGCAGATAAACCAGTGTTGTAACAAACAACCTACTCCCAGGATCCAGCAGATAAACCAGTGTTGTAACAAACATCCTACTCCCAGGATCCAGCAGAAAACTTAACAACCACTCCCAGGATCCAGCAGATAAACTGTAACAAACATCCTACTCCCAGATCCAGCAGATAAACCAGTGTTGTAACAAACATCCTACTCCCAGGATCCAGCAGATAAACCAGTGTTGTAACAAACATCCTACTCCCAGGATCAGCAGATAAACCAGTGTTGTAACAAACATCCTACTCCCAGGATCAGCAGATAAACCAGTGTTGTAAAACATCCTACTCCCAGGATCCAGCAGATAAACCAGTGTTGTAACAAACATCCTACCCCAGGATCCAGCAGATAAACCAGTGTTATAACAAACATCCTACTCCCAGGATCCAGCAGATAAACCAGTGTTGTAACAAACAACCTACTCCCAGGATCCAGCAGATAAACCAGTGTTGTAACAAACATCCTAATCCCAGAATCCACCAGATAAACCAGTGTTGTAACAAACATCCTACTCCCAGGATCCAGCAGATAAACGAGTGTTGTAACAAACATCCTACTCCCAGGATCAAGCAGATAAACCATGTTGTAACACATCCTACTCCCAGGATCCAGCAGATAAACCAGTGTTGTACAAACATCCTACTCCCAGGATCAAGCAGATAAACCATGTTGTAACACAATCCTACTCCAGGATCTAGAGATAAACCAGGTTGTGACAAACATCCTACTCCCAGGATCAAGCAGATAAACCATTGTTGTAACACATCCTACTCCCAGGATCTAGCAGATAAACCAGTGTTGTGACAAACATCCTACTCCCAGGATCAAGCAGATAAACCAGTGTTGTAACACATCCTACTCCCAGGATCTAGCAGATAAACCAGTGTTGTAACAAACATCCTACTCCCAGGATCCAGCAGATAAACCAGTGTTGTAACAAACATCCTACTCCCAGGATCCAGCAGATAAACCAGTGTTGTAACAAACATCCTACTCCCAGGATCTAGCAGATAAACCAGTGTTGTAACAATCCTACTCCCAGGATCCAGCAGATAAACCAGTGTTGTAACAAACATCCTACTCCCAGGATCCAGCAGATAAACCAGTGTTGTAACAAACATCCTACTCCCAGGATCAGCAGATAAACCAGTGTTGTAAAAACTCCTACCCCAGGATCCAGCAGATAAACCAGTGTTGTAACAAACTCCTACTCCCAGATCCAGCAGATAAACCAGTGTTGTAACAAACAACCTACTCCCAGGATCCAGCAGATAAACCAGTGTTGTAACAAACATCCTACTCCCAGGATCCAGCAGATAAACCAGTGTTGTAACAAACATCCTACTCCTAGGATCTAGCAGATAAACCAGTGTTGTAACAATCCTACTCCCAGGATCCAGCAGATAAACCAGTGTTGTAACAAACATCCTACTCCCAGGATCCAGCAGATAAACCAGTGTTGTAACAAACATCCTACTCCAGGATCCAGCAGATAAACCAGTGTTGTAACAAACATCCTACTCCCAGGATCTAGCAGATAAACCAGTGTTGTAACAATCCTACTCCCAGGATCCAGCAGATAAACCAGTGTTGTAACAAACATCCTACTCCCAGGATCCAGCAGATAAACCAGTGTTGTAACAAACATCCTACTCCCAGGATCTAGCAGATAAACCAGTGTTGTAACAATCCTACTCCCAGGATCCAGCAGATAAACCAGTGTTGTAACAAACATCCTACTCCCAGGATCCAGCAGATAAACCATTGTAACAAACAACCTACTCCCAGGATCCAGCAGATAAACCATTGTAACAAACATCCTACTCCCAGGATCCAGCAGATAAACCAGTGTTGTAACAAACATCCTACTCCCAGGATCTAGCAGATAAACCAGTGTTGTAACAATCCTACTCCCAGGATCCAGCAGATAAACCAGTGTTGTAACAAACATCCTACTCCCAGGATCCAGCAGATAAACCAGTGTTGTAACAAACATCCTACTCCCAGGATCCAGCAGATAAACCAGTGTTGTAACAAACATCCTACTCCCAGGATCTAGCAGATAAACCAGTGTTGTAACAATCCTACTCCCAGGATCCAGCAGATAAACCAGTGTTGTAACAAACATCCTACTCCCAGGATCCAGCAGATAAACCAGTGTTGTAACAAACAACCTACTCCCAGGATCCAGCAGATAAACCAGTGTTGTAACAAACATCCTACTCGTAGGATCTAGCAGATAAACCAGTGTTGTAACAATCCTACTCCCAGGATCCAGCAGATAAACCAGTGTTGTGACAAACATCCTACTCCCAGGATCTAGCAGATAAACCAGTGTTGTAACAAACATCCTACTCCTAGGATCTAGCAGATAAACCAGTTGTAACAAACATCCTACTCCCAGGATCCAGCAGATAAACCAGTGTTGTGACAAACATCCTACTCCCAGGATCTAGCAGATAAACCAGTGTTGTAACAAACATCCTACTCCTAGGATCTAGCAGATAAACCAGTTGTAACAAACATCCTACTCCAGGATCAGCAGATAAACCAGTGTTGTAACAAACACCTACTCCCAGGATCCAGCAGATAAACCATTGTTGTAACAAACATCCTACTCCCAGGATCTAGCAGATAAACCAGTGTTGTAACAATCCTACTCCCAGGATCCAGCAGATAAACCAGTGTTGTGACAAACATCCTACTCCCAGGATCTTAGCAGATAAACCAGTGTTGTAACAAACATCCTACTCCCAGGATCCAGCAGATAAACCAGTGTTGTAACAAACATCCTACTCCCAGGATCTAGCAGATAAACCAGTGTTGTAACAAACATCCTACTCCCAGGATCTAGCAGATAAACCAGTGTTGGACTAACATCATCCCCAGGATATCAGATAAACATGTATGACAAACATCCTACTCCTAGACTGAAACAACCAGTTGAGAAATGCTTGAACAGTGGACAAGAGCTCTAGGATCAGGAGAACAGGTGCTAAGAACAGCAGGTGAGAAAGGTGCTTGGGAGCAGAGAAAGAAGTGCTGGAGCAGACAAGAGGTGCTGAGCAGTGACAAGAGTGCTGGGAGCAGTGAGAAGAGGTGCTGGGAGCAGTGAGAAGAGGTGCTGGGAGCAGTGAGAAGAGGTGCTGGGAGCAGTGACAAGAGGTGCTGGAAGCAGTGACAAGAGGTGCTGGGAGCAGTGACAAGAGGTGCTGGGAGCAGTGACAAGAGGTGCTGGGAGCAGTGACAAGAGGTGCTGGGAGCAGTGACAAGAGGTGCTGGGAGCAGTGACAAGAGGTGCTGGGAGCAGTGACAAGAGGTGCTGGGAGCAGTGACAAGAGGTGCTGGGAGCAGTGACAAGAGGTGCTGGGAGCAGTGACAGAGGTGCTGGAAGCAGTGACAAGAGGTGCTGGGAGCAGTGACAAGAGGTGCTGGGAGCAGTGACAAGAGGTGCTGGGAGCAGTGACAGAGGTGCTGGGAGCAGTGACAGAGGTGCTGGGAGCAGTGACAGAGGTGCTGGGAGCAGTGACAAGAGGTGCTGGGAGCAGTGACAAGAGGTGCTGGGAGCAGTGACAAGAGGTGCTGGGAGCAGTGACAGAGGTGCTGGGAGCAGTGACAGAGGTGCTGGGAGCAGTGACAGAGGTGCTGGGAGACAACTTCAACTAGGTGATTAGGTAAGCCTATATCTATTTTTTCCGAAGTAGTTTGGGAAGTTTTTAATAGCACCTCGTATGTTTCTGTGACACCTGTGGTACACATCCTGCTTCCTACCTGGGCTACACTGCGCCATCTCATATATATAAACATTTACTAAGTCCACAATAATAAACACCCTACATTATTACTACTACTACTATAATTAGGTATCTCCGAAAGGGAACCTTCAAGAGATTACCTGAACTTATTTTTTTGTCCAGGTTTTCGATTTTATTTTGTTGATAACCTGAGAACACCTCATCCAATCAACTTCAAATTTTGAACACACTTCTGTACGATAACCAGGACCAAATTGTTGGAGCAACTGACATTCACATAACCTATCATGTAAATTGTTGAAAATCGAATGTTTAAGATCTGTATATTGATAAGTGGGTCATCGAACACTCATTGTGACTGTAGTATTTGACTCACAAACTTATTGGCATCACTGTGTTCCATCTTCTTTAAGTAAAGCTCTTTTATTGGTATCACTGTGTTCCATCTTCTTTAAGTAAAGCTCTTTTATTGTCATCACTGTGTTCCATCTTCTTTAAGTAAAGTTTTATTGTCATCACTGTGTTCCATCTTCTTAAGTAAAGCTTCTTTATTGTCATCACGTTTCCATCTTCTTTAAGTAAAGTCTTTTATTGTCATCACTGTGTTCCATCTTCTTTAAGTAAAGATCTTTTTTCTGAATGTTTCACTCTATTTCTTCTAGAATTTTGGATTTCTCTATTTCTTTATGCTCCCCTGCCCTCTGAAACCCCTCTCTCTCTCTTCTCTCCCTCCTCTCTATTTCTCTCTCTCTCTATTTCTCTCTCCTCTCTATTTCTCTCCTCCTCTCTATTCTTCCTCCCTCTCTATTTCTCTCTCCTCTCTCTATTTCTCTCTCCCTCTCTATTTCTCTCCTCCCTCTCTATTTCTCTCCTCCCTCTCTATTTCTCTCCTCCCTCTCTATTTCTCTCCTCCCTCTCTATTTCTCTCTTCCCTCTCTATTTCTCTCCTCCCTCTCTATTTCTCTCCTCTCTATTTCTCTCCTCTATTTCTCTCTCTCATCTCTCTATTTCTCTCCTCCCTCTCTATTCCTCTCCTCTCTATTTCTCTCCTCCCTCTCTATTTCTCCCCTCCTCTCTCTATTTCTCTCCTCTCTATTTCCTCTCCTTTTCCCTCTCTATTTCTCTCTCTCTATTTCTCTCCTCTCTATTTCTCTCTCCTCTCTATTTCTCTCTCTTCTCCTCTCTATTTCCTCCTCCCTCTCTATTTCTCTCCTCCTCTATTTCTCTCTCTCTATTTCCTCTCTCTATTTCTCTCCTCCTCTCTATTTCTCTCCCTCTCCTATTTCTCTCCTTCTCATTTCTCTCTCTCTATTTCTCTCTCTCTATTTCTCTCTCTCTATTTCTCTCTATTTCTCTCTCTATTCTCTCTCTTATTCTCTCTATTTCTCTCTCTATTTCTCTCTCTCATTCTCTCTCTCTATTTCTCTCTCTCTATTTCTCTCTCTCTCTATTTCTCTCTCTATTTCTCTCTATTCTCTCTCTATTTCTCTCTCTCTATTTCTCTCTCTCTCCTCTCTATTTCTCCTCTCTATTTCTCTCTCTCTTTCCTCTCTATTTCTCTCTCTCTCTCTATTTCTCTCTCTCTATTTCTCTCTCTCTTTTCTCTCTCTATTTCTCTCCTCTCTCTATTCCTCTCCTCTCTCTATTTCTCTCTCCTCTCTATTTCTCTCTTCTCTCTCTCTCTCTTCTTCTCTCTCTCTCTACTTCTCTCCTCTCTCTATTTCTCTCTCTCTCTCTATTTCTCTCTCTCTACTTCTCTCTCCTCTCTCTATTCTCTCTCTCTATTCTCCTCTCTCTATTCTCTCTCTCTTTCTCTCTCCTCTCTCTCTTCTCTTTCTCTTCTCTTCCTCTCTCTCTATTTCTCTCTCCTCTCTCTATTTCTCTCTCCTCTCTCTATTCTCTCTCCTCTCTCTATTCTCTCTCCTCTCTCTATTTCTCTCTCCTCTCTCTATTTCTCTCTCCTCTCTCTATTTCTCTCTCCTCTCTCTATCTCTCTCTCTATTTCTCTCCTCCTCTCTATTTCTCTCTCCTCTCTCTCTACTTTCTCCTCTCTCTATTTCTCTCTCTCCTCTCTATTCTCTCTCTCCTCTCTCTATTTCTCCTCTCTCTATTTCTCTCTCCTCTCTATTTCCTCCTCTCTATTCTCTCTCCTCTCTCCTTCTCTCCTTCTCTATCTCTCTCTCCTCTCTCTTTCTCTCTCTCTCTCTCTATTCTCTCTCCTCTCTCTCTCTTCCTCTTTCTCCTCTCCTCTATTTCTCTCCTCCTTCCCCTCTCTCTCTCTTCTCTCTCTCTATTTCTCTCTCCTCTCTCTATCTCTCTCTCTCCTCTCTTTCTTCTTCTTCTCCTCTCCCCTTCTCTTCTCTCCTCTCTCTCCTCTATCTCTCTCTCCTCCTCTCTATCTCCTCTCTCTCTATTCTCTTTCCTCCTCTCTTCTCTTCTCTCCTCTCTCTCTCTCTTCCTCTCTCTCTCTTTCTCTCTTCTCTCTCTCTCTCTCTCTCTCCTCTCTCTCTCCTCTCTCTCCTCCTCTCTCTCCTCTCCCCTCCTCTCTCTTTTCTCTCACACACACATTGTAATCAGTTTGTGTTCGATGTTTTCCATTTCTCTAACCAGAGTTTCCTTTTGTGCTTCAGAGATTCTGCTGCCTTTGAGGAGATCTATTACCAGTCAGGTATCTTCACCAGGTGGCAGATCAACCAGGCTGTGATTGATGTATGGGTCAGCGGGCCACCAGCAGCAACAGGCTGATTACCCAGGCAAGCCTGGCCCAAGGCCGGGCTCTGGTAGTAGAAAAACATTCGGAGTTCATCGAAGGTATAAGTCTTTTTTTTACACAGGGTTTAACAAGGTTAGGTTATGGTTCCTAACTTTGTTTACAAGCTAAGAGCTGTTACCTACATCAGCTCATTTGAGTCTGCATCTTCTCTTGCTTTGTGCGTAGAGAGGTTAAGTGTCTGGACTATGTTGTTTGCTGATGTAAAACTAATGAGGAAAAAAGAAGCAGAGAATGACGTGGAAAGACTGCAAATCGATCTGCATAAACTACAAGATGGGTCAGATAAGAGACTGAATTCAACCCCAGCAAATGCACGGTCATGAAGTTTGAGGATGGGAACAGCAGGAGAAAGAGGCGTGTATATTCTCGGATAAAAGAGGTTGCAGACCTCAAAGAGAAAGACACAGGGGTGAGCATCGTATCTAACATCACGCCAGAGGCTCTCATCAACCAAATAACCTGTGAAGCCAACGCTCACCTTCCATATCTAAGAGTAGCCTTCAGGACTCCCGGCAGTGTCTTCCGGGCACTTTAAACAACAAATGTCAGGCATGTTCCGCAGGGCACGAGTTATGAGGAGAAGCTAATGGATGTGAATCTAACGAGGATAGAAGAACCAGGTGAGATATGATAATACACAAAATATGCACAGGAAATGATAGTGTAGGCAGGGACAGGCTGAGGCGAGTTCTGGGACACAGCTGCTAGTTAGTGACACATGAACCACAATGTTAGAAGTATTTCTTCAGTATCCTAGTGGTCAGAAAGTGGAATAATCTCGGTGAACTGGAGGCAGGCTCCATACATAACTTTAAGAGAAGGTACGATAAGGCCCATGAGGCTAGGGTCAATATGGCGAGCAGCAAACTGAGGCGGGGCCAGGAACAAAGACTCGACCCCATGGAGCCACGTATAGGCGAATACAGCATGCTTCAGTTGTGTTGGCTTGATAAAGGTCTTGGGGGGGAGGGGGGGGTCGAAACGTCTCCATAATAGATGTCTTAATACTGTGTCTCTTACTGGAATGCTAAACCTCATTAATGTTAGTAGTTGCGTCGCCTGAGAGACTTGTTTACTACTCGCCCACAGCTCATCCTGTGAACGCTGGTACAATGGGTCACAATGGGTCTTTGTCACACCCCCACTAAGCATTGTTACATCACTAGAAATAAATATTAGTCATTAGAGGGGGTAGCAATGGACATTGCTGGTGCTTTCGACCGAGTGTGGCACCAGGGCCTCTTGGCAAAACTGCAAGCACTGGGAATTTCAAACTATACACCAGTCTGGAACCCACACCTAGCCAAGCACAAAGAAACTAGAGAAAGTGCAAAGGTTTGCAACACGACTAGTCCCGAAGCTAAGGTGTATGTCCTACGAGGAGAGGTTAAGGGAAATCGACCTGACGACATTGGAGGACAGGAGAGTAAGGGGACATGATAACGACATATAAAATACTGAGAGGAATTGAGAAGGTGGACAGAGACAATGTTCCAGAGATGGGACACAGCAACAAGGGGGCACAGCTGAAAGTTGAAGACTCAAATGAATCACAGGGATGTTAGGAAGTATTTCTTCAGTCACAGAGTGGTCAGGAAGTGGAATAGCTTGGGAAGCGATGTAGTGGAGGCAGGATCCATTCATAGCTTTAAGAAGCGATATAAGGCTCATGGCGAAGGGAGAGAGACCCAGTAACGGCCAGTGAGGCGGCGGGGCCAGGAGCTATGACTCGACCCCTGCAACCACAACTAGGTGAGTACTGTCTCTTCAGTGATTACCTTCATGATAGATCTCTAAGGGTAGTTCTCAATGGAACAGAATCAGCAAGACATCCTATTGGGGCAAATGTTCCACAAGGAAGTTTGTTTGGGCCATTGTTATGGAATGTCTACTTCAATCACCTTCATCTCATCCCAGAATCCCATGCATATGCAGACGACTGTACTCTGACATTTACTTATCCAAGAGAAGAAATGCCAGCTGCTCTAAGCTACATCAATCACCAGCTAAGAGCAATATCAACTTGGGCAAACCGATGGCAGGTAATATTTGCACCTGAAAAAACACAAATGATGATGGTCTCTAGGCACCATGATGGTAATGCAGGTGCAGTAGTAAGTATGAATGGGAGTGTGTTGGTACCTGGGGAAGAAGTTGATATCCTTGGGGTGAAATTTGACTCCAAACTGACCATAAAGAACCACGTTGTAAATCTTGCAAACAAGGCAGCCAGGAAGCTTGCAGCACTTCAACGTATCTCACATCTGCTTGACAGAAGGGGTTGCAAGATTCTGTATGAGGAACAAGTACGCTCAAACCTTGAGTATGCTCCACTTTCTTGGTTTGCCTGTCCATCTCATCTGCGACTGCTTGAGAGAGTAAAGAGCAAGACCACTCATCTCTCGCCTGGATCCATCCTAGATAGATCTGTCATTTCAGCAGAGCCATCACAGGAGGGATGTGGGCGGCCTTACTGTTATGTACAAGGCCAACATTGTCAAAGTACCACATTTGGCTCCGCTTTGAGGACAGCGAGAAGCAAGCTTCTATACCACAAGACGGGCAGAAAGCAGCAACTTTACAGTTGATCAAATGAAAATGCTGGCCCACATATGGCTCCAACTTCATCCTGTTCCCTACTTGTATGTTTTATAACAAAAATGCTTTCAAATGAGCTGATGTAGGTAACAGCTCTTAGCCTGTAAATAAAATTAGGAATCTTTAACTTGTCAATAGCTTGTCAATAAAGTTAGGGATCCTTAATTAACTTAACCTTGTCAAACCCTGTGTGTAAAAAGAGAGAGAGAGGAAGAGAGAGAGAGGAAGAGAGAGAGAGGAAGAGAGAGGAAGAGAGAGGAGAGGAAGAGAGAGGAGAGGAAGAGATAGAGGGAGGGAGAGGAGAGAGAGAGGAGAGGGAGAGAGAGGGAGAGAGAGGGGAGAGAGAGAGGGAGAGGGGAGAGAGAGGGAGAGAAGGAGAGAGAGAGGAGAGAGAGGAGGAGAGAGGAGAGAGAAGAGATATAGAGGAGAGCGAGAGGATATAGGGAGAGCGAGAGGATATAGAGGAAAGAAGACGAAGAGAATAGAAGAGTAGAGGAGAAGGATATAGGGAGAGCGAGAGATATAGGGAGACGAGAGAGATATAGGAGACGAGAGATATAGGGAGAGCGAGAGGATATAGGAGAGCGAGAGGATATAGGGAACAGAGGATCATAGGAGAAGCGAGAGGATATAGGAAGACGAGAATAAAGGAGAAAGCGAGAGATATGAAGGAGAGAGAGGATATAAGGAGAGCAGAGAGAGATATAGGAACGAGAGGATATAGGGAAGCGAGAGATATAGCGGAAGAAGCGAGAGGATATAGGGGAGAGCGAGAGGATATAGGGGAGAGCGAGAGGATATAGGGGAGAGCGAGAGGATATAGGGGAGAGCGAGAGGATATAGGGGAGAGCGAGAGGATATAGGGAAGAGACTAGAGACAGGATATAGAGGAAGCGAGAGATATAGAGAGGAGAAAGGAAGAGATATAGGAGACGAGAGGATATAGGAGAAGAGCGAAGAGATATAGAGAGAGCGAAGGATATAGAGAGCGAGAATAAGGAAGCGAGAGAGATATAGGGAACGAGATAAGGGAGAATAGAAGAAAGAGATATAGGGAGAGGAGAGGATATAGGGAGAGCGAGAGGATATAGGAGAGCGAAGGATAGGAAGGAGAGATATAGGGAGAGGATAGAGAGGATATAGGGGAGAGCGAGAGGATATAGGGGAGAGGATAGAGGGGAGAAAGAGAGGATAGAGGGGAGAAAGTGGGGATAGAGAGGATAGAGGGGAGAGAGGGGGAGAGAGGGAGGTAGAGAGAGGGAGGGAGGTCTAAGAGGAGGAGGAAGGTAGGTAGATAGGGTGAGAGAGAGAGAGGGAGGGAGGGTAGAGGGGCAGAAAGGTGAGGGAGTGGAATGAGGTAGAAGTATAAGTGGAGATGGTGAGGGAGTGGAATGAGGTATAAATGGAGGTGGTGAGGGAGTGGAGTGAGGTATAAGTGGAGGTGGTGAGGGAGTGGAGTGAGGTATAAGTGGAGGTGGTAGTGTCCTCTGTGACGCACACCAGTATGAGGTGTGGTGAGCCACTTTTAACACTTGGCCCACTACGGGAAATTTTCCATGCTAGTCTCTGCACCTCCACACAGCCAACGTGATCTGAAATAACCCAAGGTGAGGTTGATACCACGTCATAGTCTCAATACCTCGCCAGTATACAGTGCCAATGACACGCATGACAATGCCAATTAAAGGTTTGAAACCGTTCCAATACGAGATGTGAGCTGTCAGGATCTTCCGTTAATAATTATAAATGTAATGTTTTTCCGTGTAAGTGTAGGAGATGTGTGGCCGGTGGAAGTTTGTTAAGCAACAATAGTGTTTCCTGACACCTGTCTTAATATAATGACTCGTTCGGAGGTTAAGAATCAGCTGGCCTACCACAGCTACATTTTGCGCCTCATTTAAAACACCAAGTATCATTATACAGTAGTGTATCCTACAATAATATGTTGATACCATTACGAGTATTGTAGAAACACTGAGCCACTAACTCACCCAGTGAGTACAACCAATCAGTACCTTGATGTAAAACCTGTTAGCAGCATTACTATGTATAGAGGAGTAGACTCTTAAGTCAACATGACCTAAGACTTGGTATCAGTTGCAGGAGCTGCTGCTGCTGCTGCTGCTTTACTTCACCTTGTGTGTGCCGCCACCTGCCTTCTTGGCACTGATTCACAAACACACAACCACGTGGGAAACACATCAGCCCCTGGGAAAACACATCAATACATGGAGAAACACATCCCCTGGGGTACTATCATTACCTCGGGAAACATGTGGGCAACACATCACTTGAGCAACACACCACTTGTATTTCCCATCACTTGGGAAACACTACCAGGTGAGGAAAGACACACGTAACACTGAGAAATACACCAAGGAACCTCAACAATGTGTCTTAAGAACACTGTCTGCATCTATTAACAAACAATCATCACGACTAAAACACAACCAAGATCTGGTGAATTTTTTTTTCAACTATCTCAATTCGCCCGTAACTCGAGAATTCATCCGATTAGATACAAATTTTGAATGTTTATGTACCATAACGAGAACCATATTTTTAAAACAGCTGGTGTGTGCAGGTGCCCGGTGACTAAACTTACTGAACTCATTCCCAGCATCCTGGAAAGGTCCAGATAACTTTCAAAACTCTCATCTGTGTAGCTTCAGTCTTAATTTGACGACGGCGAAGATTGAAACAAATAGCAAGGTGCAGGTTAGACCATTTTATGTGTAAAATTGTGTGAAATTTTTATTCCCATTTAATGGAAATAAGGCCAATGGTGACACTTCAAATCGCTAGTGCTTCCTCACTTAGAATATTGCTCAGTGCTGACGGCCCCGTTCAAAGCAGGAGAAATATCAGAGCTGGAACAAATACAGAGATCGTTTACGGCTCACATTGAGCCAGTAATGCAGTTAAATTCTGGGAACGCCTAAAAGTCTTGACCATGTACTCAATGGAGCGGAGGAGATACATGATAATACATACCGGAAAGTACTCGAGGGTCTGGTCCCAAATCTGCACACTGCCATAACATACTGGAGTGACAGATATGGAAGGAAGTGCAAGATAAACCCAGTGAGGAGCAGGGGTGCGGTGGGAACAATAAGGGAGCACTGTATCAACATCCGGGGTCCCAGACTATACAACATCTTACCAGAAGATATCAGAAACACGGCTGGCACAAGTGTAGAAGCCTTCAAGAGAAAACTGGACAAGTATCTTCACCAGGTGCCAGATCAACCAGGCTGTGATGGATATGTGGGGCAACGGGCCTCCAGCAGCAACAGCCTGGTTGACCAGGCAAGCACCAGACGAGCCTGGCCCATGGTCGGGCTCCGAGAGTACTGAGACACTTGAAACTCATCAAAGGTAATCAGTTTTATAAAGACCATTCTCGGTACTGATTTCCATAAGATAACTCATGCCATTGTAATAACACGACTGATAACAGAAGCAGCCACTGCTTCTGGCCATAAATTCCTGCAAGCAGAGTTTATTGTTCTGTATGAAACTTCCTGCCAGGCTTTGTCAATGAGTTATGCAGTGGGCGATAGTAAAGTGATCTTTCCAAAACTCTCTCCAGGTTAACTCTGTCAGAGGTCACTTCAAAGCACCTCTGGAATAGTGCTTTAGTGATGAGTTTCTTGACATTACTGATGACCTGTTGATCCGTGTTAGAGGAGAAACTTCACAGTGATGAAGTCAAACTCCGGCAGCACACAGTCCTGCAAGCTTGGAGGGAGAGCTGGAGCATTGTCCATTATGAGGGCCTTCAGAGGCAGGTTTTTCTCCTCTAAATAACTTTACACGGTGTCGTGACTCACTTTGACCCATACAAGTTCTAGCACGCGAGTCGTATTCCAAACAGGACGTATACCAAGTTGGACTTATTCCAAAGCGGACGTATACCGAGGTACCACTGTATATCCACAGGCACATGATGATAGTAGTGGTGGTAACGATAATGATGGTAGTAATAGTGGACATGTATATGAACACTTATGCATTATATGAATACACGCGCACAACTACGCATCCACCCATGTATACATATATAATACCATGCAAATGCATACGCACTCGTATACACAGACATACATAAGCAAAAGTGTACATGCATAAATGTAAACAAATAATACATACACCCAAGCATAAAAAGGCTCGTCATACATCTGGACAAGCATACATATACACACACATGCAGGAAAGAGTGTGTGGGAGAGGTAGGGCGTGCGTGCGTGCGTGCGCGTGCTTCATTACTGCAATACTGTTAAACAAGCCGACGCCGCCGTAGCTGGCCTTCCAGGACACAAGCCGACGCCGCCGTAGCTGGCCTTCCAGGACACAAGCCGACGCCGCCGTAGCTGGCCTTCCAGGACACAAGCCGACGCCGCCGTAGCTGGCCTTCCAGGACACAAGCCGACGCCGCCGTAGCTGGCCTTCCAGGACACAAGCCGACGCCGCCGTAGCTGGCCTTCCAGGACACAAGCCGACGCCGCCGTAGCTGGCCTTCCAGGACACAAGCCGACGCCGCCGTAGCTGGCCTTCCAGGACACAAGCCGACGCCGCCGTAGCTGGCCTTCCAGGACACAAGCCGACGCCGCCGTAGCTGGCCTTCCAGGACACAAGCCGACGCCGCCGTAGCTGGCCTTCCAGGACACAAGCCGACGCCGCCGTAGCTGGCCTTCCAGGACACAAGCCGACGCCGCCGTAGCTGGCCTTCCAGGACACAAGCCGACGCCGCCGTAGCTGGCCTTCCAGGACACAAGCCGACGCCGCCGTAGCTGGCCTTCCAGGACACAAGCCGACGCCGCCGTAGCTGGCCTTCCAGGACACAAGCCGACGCCGCCGTAGCTGGCCTTCCAGGACACAAGCCGACGCCGCCGTAGCTGGCCTTCCAGGACACAAGCCGACGCCGCCGTAGCTGGCCTTCCAGGACACAAGCCGACGCCGCCGTAGCTGGCCTTCCAGGACACAAGCCGACGCCGCCGTAGCTGGCCTTCCAGGACACAAGCCGACGCCGCCGTAGCTGGCCTTCCAGGACACAAGCCGACGCCGCCGTAGCTGGCCTTCCAGGACACAAGCCGACGCCGCCGTAGCTGGCCTTCCAGGACACAAGCCGACGCCGCCGTAGCTGGCCTTCCAGGACACAAGCCGACGCCGCCGTAGCTGGCCTTCCAGGACACAAGCCGACGCCGCCGTAGCTGGCCTTCCAGGACACAAGCCGACGCCGCCGTAGCTGGCCTTCCAGGACACAAGCCGACGCCGCCGTAGCTGGCCTTCCAGGACACAAGCCGACGCCGCCGTAGCTGGCCTTCCAGGACACAAGCCGACGCCGCCGTAGCTGGCCTTCCAGGACACAAGCCGACGCCGCCGTAGCTGGCCTTCCAGGACACAAGCCGACGCCGCCGTAGCTGGCCTTCCAGGACACAAGCCGACGCCGCCGTAGCTGGCCTTCCAGGACACAAGCCGACGCCGCCGTAGCTGGCCTTCCAGGACACAAGCCGACGCCGCCGTAGCTGGCCTTCCAGGACACAAGCCGACGCCGCCGTAGCTGGCCTTCCAGGACACAAGCCGACGCCGCCGTAGCTGGCCTTCCAGGACACAAGCCGACGCCGCCGTAGCTGGCCTTCCAGGACACAAGCCGACGCCGCCGTAGCTGGCCTTCCAGGACACAAGCCGACGCCGCCGTAGCTGGCCTTCCAGGACACAAGCCGACGCCGCCGTAGCTGGCCTTCCAGGACACAAGCCTGACCCGCCGTAGCTGGCCTTCCAGGACACAAGCCGACGCCGCCGTAGCTGGCCTTCCAGGACACAAGCCGACGCCGCCGTAGCTGGCCTTCCAGGACACAAGCCGACGCCGCCGTAGCTGGCCTCAGGACACAAGCCGACGCCGCCGTAGCTGGCCTTCCAGGACACGCGCCGACGCGCCGTAGCTGGCCTTCCAGGACACAAGCCGACGCCGCCTAGCTGGCCTTCCAGGACACAAGCCGACGCCGCCGTAGCTGGCCTTCCAGGACACAAGCCGACGCCGCCGTAGCTGGCCTTCCAGGACAAAGCCGACGCCGCCGTAGCTGGCCTTCCAGGACACAAGCCGACGCCGCCGTAGCTGGCCTTCCAGGACACAAGCCGACGCCGCCGTAGCTGGCCTTCCAGGACACAAGCCGACGCCGCAGGAGCTGGCCTTCCAGGACACAAGCCGACGCCGCCGTAGCTGGCCTTCCAGGACACAAGCCGACGCCGCCATAGCTGGCCTTCCAGGACACAAGCCGACGCCGCCGTAGCTGGCCTTCCAGGACACAAGCCGACGCCGCCGTAGCTGGCCTTCCAGGACACAAGCCGACACCCTAGCTGGCCTTCCAGGACACAAGCCGACACCCTAGCTGGCCTTCCAGGACACAAGCCGACACCCTAGCTGGTCTTCCAGGACACAAGCTGACCTCGAGGTTGAATGTCTTACTGAATCCCTACATGACTAACAAAATGCTGGCATTGTGTTTAATACCTCCTAAACATACTGGAGGATTACCTGTGCGGCTGCAACATTATATATATTATGACGCATGATAAGGACCTGGAGTTTACCTGGAGAGGGTTTAGGTGCCTGTCCAGCGCCTTCTTGAAGACAGCCAGGGATCTATTGGTAATCCCCCTTATGTATGCTGGGAGACAGTTGAACAGTCTTGGGCCCCGGACACTTGTGTTGTCTCTCAATGTACTCGTGGCGCCCCTGCTTTTCATCGGAGGAATGTTGCATCGTCTGCCGAGTCTTTTGCTTTCATAGTGATTTTCGTGTGCAGGTTTGGTACCAACCCCTCCAGGACCTATGCCTCCAGGCATATACAACACCTGGGTATCTTTATTACGAAGACGGTTCGCCAGGCAGAGACTATCAATTCAATGCAGAGGTACTTTGAAGGTGTTGAAACTGTAGACAGTAGATGATGAGGTGTTGCCCATGTGTTAGTCATCATTTTGTGGGTATTATATAGCATTACTGCGACAATATCTGCGTGACACTGCAACACTATATACAGTCTTGGTACTGAAGATACTTTTTTCAACGTGTCTAACCTCAGGTCCAACTCTTAAGCATGACTTACTTCCACTGGTGGGTCCCGCCCACGGTGACCATGTCTTCAACTGCTGCACTTCAGACTCCTTACAAGCGGCCATCTTGCTGCCTATGCTTCATCATGACTACGGTGATGAACACCTTTATCTAGGTTGAAGGACTGATTACCTCGTCTTCTGTTGTCTCCAGTTTTAACACATTCAAAATACCTCTGTTCTGAATTGATCAAGCCACTAGCTAGCAATAAGTCTTCAGAATAAAAAACCCAGATGTTATAAAAATGTCTTATCTTGTCGGTATTGTATACCATTACTGCTACCATTATCACGCATAAAGTTTTTAAGAGCACTTGCTACCATTCAAATATAACAGGAGAAGAGAGGAGCTTATTGGCTTATCTCATTTGATTCCACTCACCCATAACACCACTGCTGAAACACTGCTTTCATATGTTCTTTCTATAACTGAATTTATAAAACTTCAATCAACTGCTTTGAGTTCTTTTTTTATTACATATCCTCGCACCCTATCAATAACGGTTATTTAATTATGTCTTCCAATTGTACATCTCTATTATGTTTTCCTTTATTCTACTCATTCCAAGTATTTATGTCATTATATACAGTAGTGTGCAAATTAACTGGGACAGGCGTAAATTTTGTGATCATCTCGTATGTCTTATTCACCGGCTTAATATAGTTTGGGGTCTTCTCTTTTCATAAAAGTTTGCTACTGACTTCTGGCAACCCTCCAGCTGTGGTGTTATCCTGCTACTCTTGTCAGTGCTATAACAGCTGTTGTTCTGTAAGGCTATTCCTGCAAGGATGCTCCATGAGTGAATGTGGTTTCGCCACATTCTTCCCTTCAGTTCATGATTACTGCTGAAATGCTTTCATGATTACAGCTCTTGGAAAACATGCTGATTTGACTATCAGACAGATCGCCGAAAATTTGAGCCCAGCAAAGTCAACTGTAGGTCGGATTGTGAAGACACTGACGACACTGGTGATTCTGAAGACACTGACGACACTGGTGATTGTGAAGACACTGACGACACTGGTGATTGTGAAGACACTGACGACACTGGTGATTGTGAAGACACTGACGACACTGGTGATTGTGAAGACACTGGTGATTGTATAGACACTGGTGATTGTGAAGACACTGGTGATTGTGAAGACACTGGTGATTGTGAAGACACTGGTGATTGTGAAGACACTGGTGATTGTGAAGACACTGGTGATTGTGAAGACACTGGTGATTGTGAAGACACTGGTGATTGTGAAGACACTGGTGATTGTGAAGACACTGGTGATTGTGAAGACACTGGTGATTGTGAAGACACTGGTGATTGTGAAGACACTGGTGATTGTGAAGACACTGGTGATTGTGAAGACACTGGTGATTGTGAAGACACTGGTGATTGTGAAGACACTGGTGATTGTGAAGACACTGGTGATTGTGAAGACACTGGTGATTGTGAAGACACTGGTGATTGTGAAGACACTGGTGATTGTGAAGACACTGGTGATTGTGAAGACACTGGTGATTGTGAAGACACTGGTGATTGTGAAGACACTGGTGATTGTGAAGACACTGTATCTGTGAAGACACTGCTGTTGTGAAGACACTGCGTTGTGAAACACTGATTGACTTGAGACATGATCGCCTGAGACACTGGTGATTGTGAAGACACTGGAGAAGCACTGGTCGATTGTGAAGACACTGACGACACTGGTGATTGTGAAGACACTGGATGTGAAGACACTGGTGATTGTGAAGACACTGAGACACTGGTGATTGTGAAGACACTGGTGATTGTGAAGACACTGACGACACTGGTGATTGTGAAGACACTGACGACACTGGTGATTGTGAGACACTGACGACACTGGTGATTGTGAAGACACTGAGACACTGGTGATTGTGAAGACACTGAGACACTGGATTGTGAAGACACTGGTGATTGTGAAGACACTGGTGATTGTGAAGACACTGGTGATTGTGAAGACACTGGTGATTGTGAAGACACTGGTGATTGTGAAGACACTGGTGATTGTGAAGACACTGGTGATTGTGAAGACACTGGTGATTGTGAAGACACTGGTGATTGTGAAGACACTGGTGATTGTGAAGACACTGGTGATTGTGAAGACACTGGTGATTGTGAAGACACTGGTGATTGTGAAGACACTGGTGATTGTGAAGACACTGGTGATTGTGAAGACACTGGTGATTGTGAAGACACTGGTGATTGTGAAGACACTGGTGATTGTGAAGACACTGGTGATTGTGAAGACACTGGTGATTGTGAAGACACTGGTGATTGTGAAGACACTGGTGATTGTGACGACACTGGTGATTGTGAAGACACTGGTGATTGTGAAGACACTGGTGATTGTGAAGACACTGGTGATTGTGAAGACACTGGTGATTGTGAAGACACTGGTGATTGTGAAGACACTGACGACACTGGTGATTGTGAAGACACTGACGACACTGGTGATTGTGAAGACACTGACGACACTGGTGATTGTGAAGACACTGACGACACTGGTGATTGTGAAGACACTGACGACACTGGTGATTGTGAAGACACTGACGACACTGGTGATTGTGAAGACACTGACGACACTGGTGATTGTGAAGACACTGACGACACTGGTGATTGTGAAGACACTGACGACACTGGTGATTGTGAAGACACTGACGACACTGGTGATTGTGAAGACACTGACGACACTGGTGATTGTGAAGACACTGACGACACTGGTGATTGTGAAGACACTGACGACACTGGTGATTGTGAAGACACTGACGACACTGGTGATTGTGAAGACACTGACGACACTGGTGATTGTGAAGACACTGACGACACTGGTGATTGTGAAGACACTGACGACACTGGTGATTGTGAAGACACTGACGACACTGGTGATTGTGAAGACACTGACGACACTGGTGATTGTGAAGACACTGACGACACTGGTGATTGTGAAGACACTGACGACACTGGTGATTGTGAAGACACTGACGACACTGGTGATTGTGAAGACACTGACGACACTGGTGATTGTGAAGACACTGACGACACTGGTGATTGTGAAGACACTGACGACACTGGTGATTGTGAAGACACTGACGACACTGGTGATTGTGAAGACACTGACGACACTGGTGATTGTGAAGACACTGACGACACTGGTGGTTGTGAAGACACTGACGACACTGGTGATTGTGAAGCGCTGCGTCCAGGAAGATGTGGAAGAAAATGAAGACAACACGTGACGATCACAAGGTTATCATAGTGAGGAAGATTCCAAGAAAACCAGCAAAGATTTACAGAGAGATCTGGCTTCAGTTGGCGTAAATGTTGATTCTTCAACTCTCTGACGAAGGCTCAAAGTTGGCAGAACTGCCAGAAAGCCAGTAAAGAAACAATTATTGACTGCTGTTAGGAAGTAAAAGCGGCTGCGGTGGGCACTCGATCAGATGTGACGCATTTTGAAGTACATGGGTACAAATCAGTGGTAGCGAGATGGAGTGGACACATTTAACAAGCGCCAAAGCACCCACACTTGGGGTGGTTTTACTGCTAAAGGCCCTGGACGACTTGTTATTGTTGATGGAACGATGAACAGTAACACATACAAGATAATCCTGGCAACTCATTAGCTTCCCATTGAGGATAGACTTTCCTGATGGAGGAGGCATCTCCCAGCAGGATCTTGCATCACGCCAAACTTCTAGAAAAATGTTGACATTCTTCGAAGAGAGTGAGTGGGCTAAGCGTTTTAAATTGGCCTAGAAACTCTGACCTCAACATAACTGAGAATCAATGGGTGATAACCAAACAGGATCGCCAAACAGGACTGTTTAACTGCTGTTATTAGGACCGGGTACCACGACGAACTTACCAAAAATGTGTTCAATAATGGTCGATTGAATGCCGCAGCTTGTAGCAATGCTTATAAAAGCAAAGGGGTAGTCAGATCTCTTATTAAATCAATTATCTGTCATATCATAGACATGTATTTTTCAAATAATCATTAATTTTCCAAATAAATGTCTTATTGCATCAGTGTCCCAATTAATATGAACACTACTGTAATGTGTTTACATTTCCAATAGTTATAACACACACACACACACACACACACACACACACTCCTCTTACATCATCCCACTCCTCTGTCAAGACCAAACTTTTAGTATCCCTTAACTTCCATGTGACCAGTAAATGTGAGGTGACACTGGCCAAGGACACTACTGCGTGTACGTACGTACGTGTGTGTGGAGAGAGAGAGAGAGAGAGAGGAGAGAGGAGAGAGGAGAGAGAGAGAGAGAGAGAAGAGAGAAGAGAGAGAGAAGAGAGAGAGAAGAGAGAAGAGAGAGAAGAGAGAGAAGAGAGAGGAGAGAAGAGAGAGAAGAGAAGAGAGAAGAAGAAGAAGAGAGAAAAAAGAGAAGAGAGAGAAGAAGAGAAGAGAGAAAGAAGAGAAGAGAGAAGAGAGAGAGAGAAGAGAGAGAAGAGAAGAGAAGAAGAAGAGAGAGAAGAGAGAGAAGAGAGAGAAGAGAGAGAAGAGAAGAGAGAGAAGAGAGAGAAGAGAGAGAAGAGAAGAGAGAAGAGAAGAGAGAAGAGAAGAGAAGAGAAAAAGAAGAGAAGAGAGAAAGAAGAAGAAAAGAAGAAGAGAAGAAAGAAAAAAAGAAAGAAGAAGAGAAGAAGAAAGAAAGAGAAGAAGAGAGAAGAAAGAAAGAGAGAGAAAGAGAAAGAAGAGAAGAAAGAAAGAGAAGAAGAGAGAAGAAGAGAAGAAGAGAAGAGAAGAGAGAGAGAAGAGAGAGAAGAGAGAAAGAAGAGAGAAGAAGAAGAGAGAAAGAAGAGAAGAGAGAAAAGAGAGAGAAGAAGAAAGAAGAAGAGAGAAGAGAGAAGAGAAGAAAAAAAGAAAGAAAGAATAAAGAAAGAAGAAAAGAAAGAGAGAGAGAAGAAAGAAAAAGAGAGAAAGAGAGATAAAGAGAAAGAGAGAAAAGAAGAAGAAGAGAGAAGAAGAGAGAAAGAAGAGAGAGAAGAAGAGAGAAGAAGAGAGAGAAGAAGAGAGAGAAGAAGAGAGAAGAAGAAAGAGAGATAGAGAGAGAAGAAGAGAGAGAAGAAGAGAGAGAAGAAGAGAGAGAAGAAGAGAGAGAAGAAGAGAGAGAAAAAGAGAAAGAAAAGAGAAGAGAAGAAAGAGAGAAGAGAGAGAGAAAAGAGAGAGAAAGAGAGAGAAGAGAGTATATAGAATAGTAAATGTTAATAAGTAGAATAATAGAGAAAAGAAAATAAGAAATAAAGAATATAAGAGATAAAAGAGAGAAAGAGTAAAGAAGTAAAGAGAGAAAAGAAAGAGAAAAAGAGTAAAAAATATATAATGTATATATATAATATGTTATATGTTATATATATATATATATGTATATGTTATATATAGTTATATATATATATATGTTATATATGATATATATATGTTATATGTTATATATATAATATATATATATAGTATGTTATATAAGTATATATAATATATATAGTTATATATATATAGTATATATATGTATATAGTTATATATATATATAATATATGTTATATATAATATTATATATAAAATAAGATGTATATAGTATAAAAAATAATAATAAGAGAAATAAAAATATAAAAAAAAAAGAAAATAAATATATAGTCATATATGTAAATATATATATATGTTATATATAAGTTATATATGATATATGTATATATATATATATATATGTTATATAGTTATATAGTATATATATATATGTTATATATATATATATGTTATATATGTTAGTATATATGTTATAGTTATATATATATTATATATATATGTTGTTATATATGTTATATATATATATATATGTTTATATATGTTATAATTATATATAAGTTATATATATATTATATATATATATGATATATAAATAAGAAAAAAATATATATATAAGAAATATAGGAAAGAAAAGAAAAGAGAAAGAAAAAGACATTAATCCTAATGATAAATGTGTATTTCACACTTCCGCATTGATATACTTAGTACTTGTACGTCTATTGTAATCTTTCTTCTCTCAAATTTACGTTCATGTTTATATTTAAACATCCACTAATTACCTGGCTACTGCGTCAAACTGCGTTTTAATCATTATTTCACTATGGACCGATTTTAAAATTTTTGACGAAAGTACTCAACCGGTGTTTGTGATCTCCCTCAGAGGCCACACATCAGTGTGTTTGTGATCTCCCTCAGAGGCCACACATCAGGGTGTTTGTGATCTCCCTCAGAGGCCACACATCAGGGTGTTTGTGATCTCCTCAGAGGCCACACATCAGGGTGTTTGTGATCTCCTCAGAGGCCACACATCAGGGTGTTTGTGATCTCCCAGAGGCCACACATCAGGGTGTTTGTGATCTCCTCAGAGGCCACACATCAGTGTGTTTGTGATCTCCTCAGAGGCCACACATCAGGTGTTTGTGATCTCCTCAGAGGCCACACATCAGGGTGTTTGTGATCTCCTCAGAGGCCACACATCAGGGTGTTTGTGATCTCCCTCAGAGGCCACACATCAGGGTGTTTGTGATCTCCCTCAGAGGCCACACATCAGTGTGTTTGTGATCTCCCTCAGAGGCCACACATCAGGGTGTTTGTGATCTCCCTCAGAGGCCACACATCAGGGTGTTTGTGATCTCCCTCAGAGGCCACACATCAGGGTGTTTGTGATCTCCTCAGAGGCCACACATCAGGGTGTTTGTGATCTCCTCAGAGGCCACACATCAGGGTGTTTGTGATCTCCTCAGAGGCCACACATCAGTGTGTTTGTGATCTCCTCAGAGGCCACACATCAGGTGTTTGTGATCTCCTCAGAGGCCACACATCAGGGTGTTTGTGATCTCCTCAGAGGCCACACATCAGGGTGTTTGTGATCTCCTCAGAGGCCACACATCAGGGTGTTTGTGATCTCCTCAGAGGCCACACATCAGGGTGTTTGTGATCTCCTCAGAGGCCACACATCAGGGTGTTTGTGATCTCCTCAGAGGCCACACATCAGGGTGTTTGTGATCTCCCTCAGAGGCCACACATCAGGGTGTTTGTGATCTCCTCAGAGGCCACACATCAGGGTGTTTGTGATCTCCTCAGAGGCCACACATCAGGGTGTTTGTGATCTCCTCAGAGGCCACACATCAGGGTGTTTGTGATCTCCTCAGAGGCCACACATCAGGGTGTTTGTGATCTCCCCAGAGGCCACACATCAGGGTGTTTGTGATCTCCCTCAGAGGCCACACATCAGGTGTTTGTGATCTCCCTCAGAGGCCACACATCAGGTGTTGTGATCTCCTCAGAGGCCACACATCAGGGTGTGTGTGATCTCCTCAGAGGCCACACATCAGGTGTGTGTGATCTCCCTCAGAGGCCACACATCAGGGTGTTTGTGATCTCCTCAGAGGCCACACATCAGTGTGTTTGTGATCTCCTCAGAGGCCACACATCAGGGTGTTTGTGATCTCCTCAGAGGCCACACATCAGGGTGTTTGTGATCTCCTCAGAGGCCACACATCAGGTGTTTGTGATCTCCTCAGAGGCCACACATCAGGTGTTTGTGATCTCCCTCAGAGGCCACACATCAGGGTGTTGTGATCTCCTCAGAGGCCACACATCAGGGTGTTTGTGATCTCCTCAGAGGCCACACATCAGGGTGTTTGTGATCTCCCTCAGAGGCCACACATCAGTGTGTTTGTGATCTCCCTCAGAGGCCACACATCAGGTGTTGTGATCTCCCTCAGAGGCCACACATCAGGGTGTTTGTGATCTCCCTCAGAGGCCACACATCAGGGTGTTTGTGATCTCCCTCAGAGGCCACACATCAGGGTGTTTGTGATCTCCCTCAGAGGCCACACATCAGGGTGTTTGTGATCTCCCTCAGAGGCCACACATCAGGGTGTTTGTGATCTCCTCAGAGGCCACACATCAGGGTGTTTGTGATCTCCTCAGAGGCCACACATCAGGGTGTTTGTGATCTCCCTCAGAGGCCACACATCAGGGTGTTTGTGATCTCCCTCAGAGGCCACACATCAGGGTGTTTGTGATCTCCCTCAGAGGCCACACATCAGGGTGTTTGTGATCTCCCTCAGGCCACATATCAGGGTGTTTGTGATCTCCCTCAGAGGCCACACATCAGGGTGTTTGTGATCTCCCTCAGAGGCCACACATCAGGGTGTTTGGTGGCGGCTTCCTAGAAATGTGTGTTTCAAAACACAAGATCACACGCTGTGTTTACAAAAGTTGCTCTCCACCAGGGAAAGATCATACTATTATTAATAATTAATATAACATTTCAGTACTATGGAAATAACATTTCAAACACAGCAGAATGTGATAATTAACTGTTATCCAGCTTACATAATGAAAGGATAAGACAGGTGGCAGTGAAGAGCAGGCTGGGAGGGAGGTAAGGGAAAAGACGCACGTAAGAGAAAGCTTATCTCAGCGGGTAGCAGCAGCAGCACGACCCCTTACCAGCCATACACTGCAGGTACTTTAAGCACCCGTGAGCGCCTTCCCTCACACTGTAGCGTGCAATAACACTCACCTATATCGCACCCCGTGGCTGCAGCACACAGGTCAATACTCAGACAATGAGTTAGTTTATAATAGGTAGCTTGTATTGCGCAGGCGAGCACCACTGTGTTGACTACCACACCAAGGTAAATACTAGTGATGCCCGTCTCTACCAGTGGTGGCACTCAGGGCAGTCAGTACTTCGTGCCTCGCGTGCCACCACCACCTGGCACTCCACCATCACAGATGACCCGTACTCCTGCTCCCCAACATAACCCACTCCCAGACAACACATCCTCCGCCCTCTTGGCACAGTGTACCTGAGACTGTCACCCCCCCACACACCAGTAGTGGACCAATAGTACACGTGTGTCAGTGCCACATGACACTTGTATGTCCCGCCCACTCATGGTAAACACTCTTAAGCTTGCTCCTCCTCACCTAAGTATTCGTCGTAGCTGGTGAACGATGTTCACGAGGACATCCACCGCTAGTAAACACACTAAAACCTCTGAATGCCGCCGCCGCCGCCACCACCTCAGATATTTTATATCAGCTGCATCACTACCAAATACAGAAGTGTAAGAGCTGAGAAAGCCAGAGGCCACAAAACTATGTGGCAGGAATTCGTAGGGAACATAAACCCAGATAAACACGAGAGACAACAAGCGAGATGTTGAACTGAATTGTACAAGACCAACAATAACACAGCACCAACACAACTGTACAAGACCAACAATAACACAGCACAAACACAACTGTACAAGACCAACAATAACACAGCACCAACACAACTGTACAAGACCAACAATAACAGCACAAACACAACTGTACAAGACCAACAATAACACAGCACCAACACAACTGTACAAGACCAACAATAACACAGCACCAACACAACTGTAGAAGACCAACAACAACACAGCACCAACACAACTGTAGAAGACCAACAATAACACAGCAACACAACTGTAGACCAACAATAGCAGCACCAACGTAACTGTAGAGGTAGACCAACAATAACAGCACCAACATAACTGTAGAGGTAGACCAACAATAACAGCACCAACATAACTGTAGAGGTAGACCAACAATAGCAGCACCAACGTAACTGTAGAGGTAGACCAACAATAACAGCACCAACATAACTGTAGAGGTAGACCAACAATACCAGCACCAACGTAACTGTAGAGGTAGACCAACAATAACAGCACCAACGTAACTGTAGAGGTAGACCAACAATAACAGCACCAACATAACTGTAGAGGTAGACCAACAATAGCAGCACCAACGTAACTGTAGAGGTAGACCAACAATACCAGCACCAGCATAACTGTAGAGGTAGACCAACAATACCAGCACCAACATAATTGTAGAGGTAGACCAACAATAACAGCACCAACATAACTGTAGAGGTAAACCAACAATAACAGTACCAACATAACTGTAGAGGTAGACGAACTATAACAGCACCAACATAACTGTAGAGGTAGACCAACAATAACAGCACAAACATAACTGTAGAGGTAGACCAACAATAACAGCACCAACATAATTGTAGAGGTAGACCAACAATAACAGCACAAACATAATTGTAGAGGTAGACCAACAATAACAGCACCAACACAACTGTAGAGGTAAACCAACAATAACAGCACCAACATAACTGTAGAGGTAGACGAACTATAACAGCACCAACATAACTGTAGAGGTAGACCAACAATAACAGCACCAACATAATTGTAGAGGTAGACCAACAATAACAGCACCAACATAACTGTAGAGGTAAACCAACAATAACAGCACCAACATAACTGTAGAGGTAGACCAACAATAACAGCACCAACATAACTGTAGAGGTAGACCAACAATAACAGCACCAACATAATTGTAGAGGTAGACCAACAATAACAGCACCAACATAACTGTAGAGGTAGACCAACAATAACAGCACCAACATAACTGTAGAGGTAGAACAACAATAACAGCACCAACATAATTGTAGAGGTAGACCAACAATAACAGCACCAACATAACTGTAGAGGTAGACCAACAATAACAGCACCAACAGCTGATAGCCTTCGCAGATAAACATTCCATGAATAACAAACATAAATAAAACCTTGGAGTATAAAACGGTAATAAGAAGCCTCGACTTTGAAAAGAGGGAATGAGTTGTTATTTATTGTAAATGTTCCGGAAATTATTCTTCTACAAATAAAGTATACGATTCAACAAGATCTTTATTTATAAAGAAATATAAAGTACCATTAGTACAAGTTCTAAAGTGTACTTTAAAAGGACTTACATTTAGGTGACATTCCAGAGGCGTTTAAAAAAGTGCAGACGTAGCCCTCCCCCCCCTGCACAAAGTGCGAGACGTAGCTCTCTCCCTGCACAAAGTGCAGACGTAGCCTCCCCTGCAAAAAGATAGCACAAAGAGACTTTATAAAGAACTAGCCCTCCCCTGCACAAAGTGCAACTTTAAAGGACCCTCCCTGCACAAAGTGCAGACTAGCCCTCCCCCTGCACAAAGTGCAGACGTAGCCCTCCCCCTGCACAAAGTGCAGACGTAGCCCTCCCCCTGCACAAAGTGCAGACGTAGCCCTCCCCGCACAAAGTGCAGACAGCCCTCCCGCAAAGTGCAGACGTAGCCTCCCCCTGCACAAAGTGCAGACGTAGCCCTCCCCCTGCACAAAGTGCAGACGTAGCCCTCCCCTGCACAAAGTGCAGACGTAGCCTCTCCCCCTGCACAAAGTGCAGACGTAGCCCTCCCCCTGCACAAAGTGCAGACGTAGCCCTCCCCCTGCACAAAGTGCAGACGTCCCTGCAAAAGTGCAGCGAGCTCCCCCCCTGCACAAAGTGCAGACGAGCCTCCCCCTGCACAAAGTGCAGACGAGCCCTCCCCTGCACAAGTGCAGACGTAGCCCTCCCCTGCAAAGTGCAGACGTAGCCCTCCCCCTGCACAAAGTGCAGACGTAGCCCTCCCCTGCACAAAGTGCAGACGTAGCCCTCCCCCTGCACAAAGTGCAGACGTAGCCCTCCCCTGCACAAAGTGCAGACGTAGCCCTCCCCTGCACAAAGTGCAGACGTAGCCCTCCCCTGCACAAAGTGCAGACGTAGCCCTCCCCTGCACAAAGTTCAGACGTAGCCCTCCCCCTGCACAAAGTGCAGACGTAGCCCTCCCCCTGCACAAAGTGCAGACGTAGCTCCTCCCCTGCACAAAGTGCAGACGTAGCCCTCCCCCTGCACAAAGTGCAGACGTAGCCCTCCCCCTGCACAAAGTGCAGACGTAGCCCTCCCCCTGCACAAAGTGCAGACGTAGCCCTCCCCTGCACAAAGTGCAGACGTAGCCCTCCCCTGCACAAAGTGCAGACGTAGCCCTCCCCCTGCACAAAGTTCAGACGTAGCCCTCCCCCTGCACAAAGTGCAGACGTAGCCCTCCCCCTGCACAAAGTGCAGACGTAGCCCTCCCCCTGCACAAAGTGCAGACGTAGCCCTCCCCCTGCACAAAGTGCAGACGTAGCCCTCCCCTGCACAAAGTGCAGACGTAGCCCTCCCCCCTGCACAAAGTGCAGACGTAGCCCTCCCCCCCTGCACAAAGCAGCAGAGGGCTGGCAAAAGAAAAAAAGTGCCAGTAACAGTAACATCATACAAGTGCTTGAACGGGAGCAGATACCAAACAACTGCTTTTATATAGAAACATAACCTACAAATCCTAAGTCATTTTGTATTGAGAATAGGAAGGTCATGACGAGACCCCTGGTGCAGTATGACCAAAGCTCAAGGAAACTAAACCAACCCTTCACAACTAATATATCATAATGATAAAACACAAAGGCAGATGTGGTCTACATGGACTTTATAAAAGACATTTAACCAGTGTGACTATACAGAACTAGCTTATAAAAAGAGGTCAACAGTTATAAGAGGAAAATTAGAGAAGTGGATATACACATTTTTAACAAGTAGATCAGAGTGACAGTAAACAAACATTAGTAGAGTCGTAGTAAACAGTTTGTTTCCCAAGGCACCGTCCTGGCACCTTGACTTTCACATCCTCACAGCGGACATAGATAATAACAATCACTTCATATAATCCTTCGTAGACGATACTAAAATAAACATACAAGTTGCCTCAGTAGGAAACACAAAAACTTGCAGATATCAACAAAGTTTACCAAAAGGCAAATGAAGATAAGAGGATGTTGAAAGTTGACAAATTTCACTTACTTAGATATGTGAAAAATTAAAAATCTCAGACCTAGCACAGTATACAGAGCTAGACCATCTCATACAGGGTATAACAAGAAAAAAAGTAAATGTCGCCGTGAGTGTGACCACTGGTCACACTCACAGTGAGAGACAGCAGACCACTAGTCACACTCACAGTGAGAGGCAGCAGACCACTAGTCACACTCACAGTGAGAGGCAGCAGACCACTAGTCACACAGCGAGACAGAGCAGACTACTAGTCACACAGCGAGACAGAGCAGACTACTGGTCACACAGCGAGAGGCAGCAGACCACTGGTCACACTCACAGCGAGAGGCAGCAGACCACTGGTCACACTCACAGCGAGAGGCAGCAGACCACTGGTCACACTCACAGCGAGAGGCAGCAGACCACTGGTCACACTCACAGCGAGAGGCAGCAGACCACTGGTCCCGACACTCACAGCGAGAGGCAGCAGACCACTGGTCACACTCACAGCGAGAGGCAGCAGACCACGGTCACACTCACAGCGAGAGGCAGCAGACCACTGGTCACACTCACAGCGAGAGGCAGCAGACCACTGGTCACACTCACAGCGAGAGGCAGCCCACCACTGGTCACACAGCGAGAGGCAGCACACCACTGGTCACACAGCGAGAGGCAGCCCACCACTGGTCACACAGCGAGAGGCAGCAGACCACTGGTCACACAGCGAGAGGCAGCAGACCACTGGTCACACAGCGAGAGGCAGCAGACCACTGGTCACACAGCGAGAGGCAGCAGACCACTGGTCACACAGCGAGAGGCAGCAGACCACTGGTCACACAGCGAGAGGCAGCAGACCACTGGTCACACAGCGAGAGGCAGCAGACCACTGGTCACACAGCGAGAGGCAGCAGACCACTGGTCACACAGCGAGAGGCAGCAGACCACTGGTCACACAGCGAGAGGCAGCAGACCACTGGTCACACAGCGAGAGGCAGCAGACCACTGGTCACACAGCGAGAGGCAGCAGACCACTGGTCACACAGCGAGAGGCAGCAGACCACTGGTCACACAGCGAGGCAGCAGACCACTGGTCACACAGCGAGAGGCAGCAGACCACTGGTCACACAGCGAGAGCAGCAGACCACTGGTCACACAGCGAGAGGCAGCAGACCACTGGTCACACAGCGAGAGCAGCAGACCACTGGTCACACAGCGAGAGGCAGCAGACCACTGGTCACACAGCGAGAGGCAGCAGACCACTGGTCACACAGCGAGAGGCAGCAGACCACTGGTCACACAGCGAAGGCAGCAGACCACTGGTCACACAGCGAGAGGCAGCAGACCACTGGTCACACAGCGAGAGGCAGCAGACCACTGGTCACACAGCGAGAGGCAGCAGACCACTGGTCACACAGCGAGAGGCAGCAGACCACTGGTCACACAGGAGGCAGCAGACCACTGGTCACACAGCGAGAGGCAGCAGACCACTGGTCACACAGCGAGAGGCAGCAGACCACTGGTCACACAGCGAGAGGCAGCAGACCACTGGTCACACAGCGAGAGGCAGCAGACCACTGGTCACACAGCGAGAGGCAGCAGACCACTGGTCACACAGCGAGAGGCAGCAGACCACTGGTCACACAGCGGGCAGCAGACCACTGGTCACCAGCAGGAGCAGACCACTGGTCACACAGCGAGAGGCAGCAGACCACTGGTCACACAGCGAGAGGCAGCAGACCACTGGTCACACAGCGAGAGGCAGCAGACCACTGGTCACACAGCGAGAGGCAGCAGACCACTGGTCACACAGCGAGAGGCAGCAGACCACTGGTCACACAGCGAGAGGCAGCAATCCTTGAGAAGGTGACTCAGGAAAGAGTAAACGATCCTCAATATAAAGAGAATCATCCACCTAGTGACAATTTCTATTGTAAGAGGAAAACACATGGTATATGTAGAGTATTGTATAACTTGTTGCTCATCTATACGTCCACAACGGTCAGATAAAAGGTGGACAGAAAGATCATCAGAGACGAATACAGTTGTGTCCACTCGAGGTGCTTAAGAGATAGATACATCGAAAGAAAACAATGATGTTACTGGGTGATGTGGTGATATTAATGGCTGACGTGACATTGTCTGGTATTAGTTTATGACCATCACCTCAAACTTGCATGAAACACACATGTATCCTTCTCCACTGCTAGGAAACATGAGAGCCAGAGAAGCTCAATGGATGCTGAAGAGGGATGGCGATCTAACCACGGTACGGGTGGGGATTGAACTCAGGGCAAGTGAGTACCGTACCGTGATTTGTTTGCAATCGCGTCATTACGATTTCGTGAGTCATGATGGCGATCTTTATTTTCTTAGACATCAGAGATGGCAGTACTAGGAGTATGCAAATTATACTGGCCAATACATCTCATTATTATACCCTGGAATATAAAGTTAAAACTCGCAAGCAAAAGGAGGGTAAACAACGTAGAAAGAATAATCTTCATAAGAAACCAACTTAATTACTTTATGACGTTGATTAAACCATACACTAAAGAGATTAACAATGCATTTTGCTGATACGTAAAACGTATTTAACATTGTCCTTCATAAGTAAATAATTCACAAACTGAAAAAGCAGTCTGGGACATCAAGGAAGAGATCAGGCAAAGAAAACTAAACAAACATTAGGGAGTCACAGTAAGTGAATAGAACTAGGGAGTCACAGTAAGTGAATAGAACTAGGGAGTCACAGTAAGTGAATAGAACTAGGGAGTCACAGTAAGTGAATAGAACTAGGGAGTCACAGTAAGTGAATAGAACTAGGGAGTCACAGTAAGTGAATAGAACTAGGGAGTCACAGTAAGCGAATAGAACTAGGGAGTCACAGTAAGCGAATAGAACTAGGGAGTCACAGTAAGCGAATAGAACTAGGGAGTCACAGTAAGCGAATAGAACTAGGGAGTCACAGTAAGCGAATAGAACTAGGGAGTCACAGTAAGCGAATAGAACTAGGGAGTCACAGTAAGCGAATAGAACTAGGGAGTCACAGTAGCGAATAGAACTAGGGAGTCACAGTAAGCGAATAGAACTAGGGAGTCACAGTAGCGAATAGAACTAGGGAGTCACAGTAAGCGAATAGAACTAGGGAGTCACAGTAGCGAATAGAACTAGGAGTCACAGTAGCGAATAGAACTAGGGAGTCACAGTAAGCGAATAGAACTAGGGAGTCACAGTAGCGAATAGAACTAGGGAGTCACGTGAATAGAACTAGGAGTCCAGTGCAATAGAACTAGGGAGTCACAGTAGCGAATAGAACTAGGGAGTCACAGTAGCGAATAGAACTAGGGAGTCACAGTAAGCGAATAGAACTAGGGAGTCACAGTAAGCGAATAGAACTAGGGAGTCACAGTAGCGAATAGAACTAGGGAGTCACAGTAGCGAATAGAACTAGGGAGTCACAGTAGCGAATAGAACTAGGGAGTCACAGTAAGCGAATAGAACTAGGGAGTCACAGTAAGCGAATAGAACTAGGGAGTCACAGTAAGCGAATAGAACTGGGAGTCACAGTAGCGAATAGAACTAGGGAGTCACAGTAGCGAATAGAACTAGGGAGTCACAGTAAGCGAATAGAACTAGGGAGTCACAGTAGCGAATAGAACTAGGGAGTCACAGTAGCGAATAGAACTAGGGAGTCACAGTAAGCGAATAGAACTAGGGAGTCACAGTAAGCGAATAGAACTAGGGAGTCACAGTAAGCTGAGGATAGAACTAGGGAGTCACAGTAAGCGAATAGAACTAGGGAGTCACAGTGCGAATAGAACTAGGAGTCACAGTAGCGAATAGAACTAGGGAGTCACAGTAGCGAATAGAACTAGGGAGTCACAGTAAGCGAATAGAACTAGGAGTCACAGTAGGAATAGAACTGGGGAGTCACAGTAGCAATAGAACTAGGGAGTCACAGTAAGCGAATAGAACTAGGGAGTCACAGTAGCGAATAGAACTAGGGAGTCACAGTAGCGAATAGAACTAGGAGTCACGTAAGTGAATAGAACTAGGGAGTCACAGTAAGGAATAGAACTAGGGAGTCACAGTAAGCGAATAGAACTAGGGAGTCACAGTAAGCGAATAGAACTAGGGAGTCACAGTAGCGAATAGAACTAGGGAGTCACAGTAAGGAATAGAACTAGGGAGTCACAGTAAGCGAATAGAACTAGGGAGTCACAGTAAGCGAATAGAACTAGGGAGTCACAGTAAGTGAATAGAACTAGGGAGTCACAGTAAGTGAATAGAACTAGGGAGTCACAGTAAGTGAATAGAACTAGGGAGTCACAGTAAGCGAATAGAACTAGGGAGTCACAGTAAGTGAATAGAACTAGGGAGTCACAGTAAGTGAATAGAACTAGGGCCACTGATAAAGTAATAGGTGGAGTTAGGAAGTAAGATCTGTGAAGGATAACACACATCTATTCTCTATATGGTCACACATGGCGCAACAAATACATGTAAATATATAAGATGCATACATAAGCTATATTAATGTCGTAGTAAGTGGCTACATAAATTTAATTTGTAAAAAAATACATGGCGAGAGTCGGAGAAGGTAAAGGAGTAGGAGCCTATCTTGTGGGTAGATGACAGTTGTTAGGAGCCTATCTTGTGGGTAGATGGCAGTTGTTAGGAGCCTATCTTGTGGGTAGATGGCAGTTGTTAGGAGCCTATCTTGTGGGTAGATGGCAGTTGTTAGGAGCCTATCTTGTGGGTAGATGGCAGTTGTTAGGAGCCTATCTTGTGGGTAGATGACAGTTGTTAGGAGCCTATCTTGTGGGTAGATGGCAGTTGTTAGGAGCCTATCTTGTGGGTAGATGGCAGTTGTTAGGAGCCTATCTTGTGGGTAGATGGCAGTTGTTAGTACCACAGAGGAATAATAAAACATGACAAGTGACGCTAACATTGACTTACTGAAAAACTAAACAGTTATATATCAGCTGTATATACAAAGTTGACACTCAAGAACAGCTCCCAGGAAAATGGCAAGGACATAGCTGAGTATAACAAACAATAGAGGTGAGACTAATGTACGTCGCACTACCACCTAGGAACCCACCACCTACGCAACCTGGAGATGTAGCACCTCCTCACCTAGCTGGTTCCTGAGATAAACCCACCCGGGCTATGACAGGACACACACCACAATGTCATAACAGTGCACAAAAGATGACTACAGATGCAAAAATCTCAACAAACAAGTAACCTAGAAGTACAGATTACTCTTGAGAAAAGTGATTGTCCTACCTAAACATTGATTCTCAACTACGTTAAGCACATTTCACTTCATACTTATGTTAGAGTATGTTAATTTCAGGTCAATAAACCAAATTTAACAAATTACGACACACATTACGAGCAACAAAGTAATATAAACAAGGATGATGATGTGGTGAGGGAACATTAAAAGAGGAACCACAAACAACCCTTGAGGAACCACACACAATACTTGAGGAACCACACACAACACTTGAAGAACCACACACAACACTTGAGGAACCACACACAACCCTTGAGGAACCACACACAATACTTGAGGAACCACACACAACACTTGAGGAACCACACACAACACTTGAGGAACCACACACAACACTTGAGGAACCACACACAACACTTGAGGAACCACACACAACACTTGAGGAACCACACAACACTGAGACCACAACACTTGAGGAACCACACACAACACTTGAGGAACCACACACACACTGAGAACACACAACACTTGAGGAACCACACACAACACTTGAAAAATTATATCAAAACAAGATACTATAACCGTCCCTTAAGATAATTCTACGTCACAGTGTAAGACTTGTGTGAGGCAGGCTGGCCAGGCAGTGTGTGAGGCAGGCAGGCCAGGCAGTGTTTGAGGCAGGCTGGCCAGGCAGTGTGTGAAGCAGGCAGGCCAGGCAGTGTGAGGCAGGCTGGCCAGGCAGTGTGTGAGGCAGGCAGGCCAGGCAGTGTGTGAGGCAGGCTGGCCAGGCAGTGTGTGAGGCAGGCTGGCCAGGCAGTGTGTGAAGCAGGCAGGCCAGGCAGTGTGAGGCAGGCTGGCCAGGCAGTGTGTGAAGCAGGCAGGCCAGGCAGTGTGTGAGGCAGGCTGGCCAGGCAGTGTGTGAAGCAGGCAGGCCAGGCAGTGTGAGGCAGGCTGGCCAGGCAGTGTGAGCAGGCATGCCAGGCAGTGTGAGGCAGGCGGCCAGGCAGTGTGTGAAGCAGGCAGGCCAGGCAGTGTGTGAGGCAGGCTGGCCAGGCAGTGTGTGAAGCAGGCAGGCCAGGCAGTGTGAGGCAGGCTGGCCAGGCAGTGTGTGAGGCAGGCAGGCCAGGCAGGTGTGAGGCAGGCTGACCAGGCAGTGTGTGAGGCAGGCTGGCCAGGCAGTGTGTGAGGCAGGCAGGCCAGGCAGTGTGTGAGGCAGGCAGGCCAGGCAGTGTGTGAGGCAGGCAGGCCAGGCAGTGTGTGAGGCAGGCTGGCCAGGCAGTGTGTGAGGCAGGCTGGCCAGGCAGTGTGTGAGGCAGGCAGGCCAGGCAGTGTGTGAGGCAGGCTGGCCAGGCAGTGTGTGAGGCAGGCTGGCCAGGCAGTGTGTGAGGCAGGCTGGCCAGGCAGTGTGTGAGGCAGGCTGGCCAGGCAGTGTGTGAGGCAGGCTGGCCAGGCAGTGTGTGAGGCAGGCTGGCCAGGCAGTGTGTGAGGCAGGCTGGCCAGGCAGTGTGTGAGGCAGGCTGGCCAGGCAGTGTGTGAGGCAGGCTGGCCAGGCAGTGTGTGAGGCAGGCTGGCCAGGCAGTGTGCGAGGCAGGCTGGCCAGGCAGTGTGCGAGGCAGGCTGGCCAGGCAGTGTGTGGACGAGGGGCTCGAACTGCGGTCCGTAAATTGACAGTCCGGCGCTCTACTGTCTCGCCTAGCCATGCCTCTAATAGGAAACAATGGGAGCTAATACTCATTGTATTATATTCCGCCAGAGGCACCATTTGTAACCTAAATGACCTCCCTCCCTCGGCCCAGGAACTTTAAAGGAGTTCAGTTTTATAACTGTTCAGTTCTTGCCCCTAACACCACTTATCTCATCCAGCTCTTGGACCAGCAGGTCATTTCTAACTTCAAGAAATTACACCATAGCACTTTTTGAAAGGATCTATTCTCACCTCCCTCAAGGCCACTTCATCTAGGAACTCAAGACGGTCGAGCGTCGGACTGTCAATTACAGGCACCAGTTCGAACCCCTTGTCCACCCTTCTGTTTATTCACACAATTTAATACACATACATAAATGAACAAAATATATCTTATGTATGTTAATGTAAAAATTAATAATTTTGTACCAAAAAGAACCTTAGAAAACTTACCTAACCTTATTATAACAAGCGTAATTTAATTTAGCCTAATCCAACTAAATATATTTTAGACAAGTTTATAATAATTTAATAAAAAAAAAATGAAATATTTTTTTTCGTTAGGTTCAGAATAATTTCTGCGAAATTATTGCAAAATTGCGAAATTATTGCGAAATTTCTGCGAAATTATTGCATACACAAATTTGCGCTTGTCTTATTCGGCAAGAAGAGCATTGCTATTTAAGCCAAAATAGCAAGTTTTACTTATTCGGCACGACTTGCGCGCGCGTGTGCGTGTGTTTGTGTGTGTACGTACGTACGTACTCACCTAATTGTGGTTGCAGAGGAAACAGAAAAAGACATTGTATATTGGGTTTTGCTTAGACCCGTGGAACTTAATTGTCCTCAAAAATTTGTTAAGTCATATCACGAATTAAAGAATGATCGTAGACTTCAAATGTGACAGTAATTATGGATAAGGTAGATCACAGTGGTAAAATGAACTTGCTATTAGAGGATAGGGAAAGTTACGAGCCCCTGTGTGCCCCCCCCCCCGCACAAAGTTGCAGAAACGAGTAAGTAATCTTAGCAAATTCGTTCCGAGGGACGCCTTGCTGAGACTGAGGGTGATGGAGAGAAAACATTCAGTACCCCTGGCACGAGTGCCTAGTGCCACGGAGATTAAGTATTATAGGAAACAGAAAAGTCAGCCCATAAGCAAAGGTAATTTAGTGATTAACTAGCAAAATTAACATTGGTAAAATACTGGTTATTAAGATCATCAATCGAACTTAAAAATATATATAAAGAACTTTATATTTTGAATAAAGCTGTGTATCATTAGCTTTGGGAAAATTCCACAACAATTAAGGAAAAGGAAAATCTAGGGCAAACTCGCCAAGTGGCTAGACACAGGTCGATCCTCACCAGGAAAGGGCCACCTCCCTAGTTCGTATTCGTGGAACCCTGACACGCAAGGTAATCCATGGCATTCATATAAGAATCAGGTTTCAAACTGTGCACGATAGCCTCAATTATAAACGAATCCACCTTAAATAACCCACAACTACCACTAAATAATTTGAAAGTTTATGGTGTTTAATAATTGCAGACTCGAGAATATTTCTTTCTAGCCATGAAGCACATGGGACAAAGCCATGAAGCACATGGGACAATGACCTTTGCCTCAGCCCATTTGGCAACATTATTAGACTCGTGTGTGGTCGAATATCATACTAAATTCTTGAGCTGTCCTTACTGAATACTGGTGTTGAGTAATTCTAATATTTAAAGGTTTGCCCATCTGGCCGACATACAAGAGGTTGCATCCTTGGCACTCAATCCTGTACATACCACCAACCCCATGCTCTGGAGAAGTCTTCATCACCATACTCTTAACAGTCATTGAATTCTTAAAAACCAACTTGTATACTGAGTCTCTTTAGGGCATTCGGCAGAACTAATGAATTCGCATTGTATGGTAGAACAAGCACATTCTTGTTATGAGAAGTTATTCTAGGTTCAGTCCTAGAAGTTTTTCTCGCTGCCAACCAAACAGTCTCTACAAACTACTTAGGATAACATAACTTTGCAGCAATGTCAAAGATTTTTGTAATCTGCTCATCTAAGAACTCAGGGTTATACTGTAAGCTCTCAAACAGTGAGAAAGGCACTTCTTTTTACTCTAGTTTCATCATTGGAATACGACAAGGTCCTGGATGCTCTAGACAAACACAATGCAGATGTTATATACACAGACTTTGCAAAAGCCTTCGACAAGTGTGACCATGGTGTAATAGCACACAAAATGTGTGATAAAGGAATAACAGGAAAAGTTGGTAGATGGATCTATAATTTCCTAACATGTAGAACACAGAGTAGTAGTCAACAGAGTAAAGTTTGAGGTGGCTACGGTGAAAAGCTCTGTTCCACGAGGCACAGTACTTGCTCCCATCCTGTTCCTCATCCTCATATCGGACAGACAGGGATATAAGCCACAGTGCCGTGTCTTCCTTTGCAGATGACACCCGAATCTGCATGAGTGTCCACCAGAAAACAATATGAAGTTCAATGATGAGAAATTTCAATTACTCCGATATGGAAAACGTGAGGAAATTAAAATCTCATCGGAGTATAAAACAAATTCCAACGACACAATAGAGCGAAAAACTATAATGTCAAAGACCTGGGAGTGATCATGTCAGAGAATCTCACCTTCAAGAACCATAACACTATTATTATAATCAAATAGAAGCGCTAAACCACAGGTGTTATACAGCCCATAACACTGTAGCAATCGCATCTGCTAGAAAAATGACAGGATGGATAATGAGAACCTTCAAAACCAGGGATGCCAAGCCCATGTTGACACTTTTCAGGTCGCTTGTTCTATCTAGGCTGGAATATTGCTGCACACTAACTGCTCTTTCAAGGCGGGTGAAATTGCTGACCTAGAAAATGTACAGAGAACCTTCACGGCACGCATAACTGCGATAAACCACCTCAACTACTGGGAACACTTGAAGTTCCTAAACCTGTACTCTCTAGAACGCAGGCGGAAGAGATACATTATTATATACACTTGGAAAATTCTCGAGGGATTAGTACCAAGCTTGCACACGAGATTCACTTCCTACGAAAGCAAAAGACTCGGCAGGCGATGTAACATCCCCCCAATGAAAAGCAGGGGTGCCACTAGCACGTTGAGACAACACTAAGTGTCAGGGGCCCAAGACTGTTCAACTGCCTCCCAGCATACATAAGGGGAATTACCAATAAACCCCTGGCTGTCTTCAAGCAGGCACTGGACAGGCACCTGAAGTCGGTACCTGACCAGCCAGGCTTTGGTTCGCACGTTGGACTGCGTTCGGCCAGCAGTTACAGCCTGGATGATCAGGCCCTGATTTAACATGAGGCCTGGTCACAGACCGGGCCGCAGGGGCGTTGACCCCTGGAACTCTCTCCAGGTAAACTCCAGGTAATAGTGGATGTATGAACACACGTTCGTGGCCTAACTATATATACTGCAAACTTAAACATTCTATCGACCCGTGGATCAGAACTTCTAACAATGGAAGTTTGAAGTCTACTTCTTTCTCTAAGGTAAAGTTAATAGAGGGAACAAGAGAGTTAAGTCTCGGTAAAGATATATTGAGGTCCACATTATTCGGCCAAAGACAAGATGTCACCCACATATCTGAACCACTTAGCTTCACGGGGCAGAATATCTATCAACAGCTTAGTCTCAAAAAAAACTCCATATACAAATTGCTCAATAGGGAGAAAATGGATTTCTCATAGCCATTCCCTGCCTTTGAGAGCAGTATTTCCCTTCGAACTCAAACTTGCAATCCACCACACACTTAACCCAATGTTTTTTTTTCAAATGGCATGGGGAACTCTAGTTCTTCCTCCAGGTAAGCTAACAAATCAGGGACAGGTACACGGGTGAACAAACCTGTGACGTCAAAACTTACTATTGTAAAATCATTAGACATGTTAACATTTTGCAATTTGACAATAAGATCAACATTGTTTTTAATGCGAGCTTCTGGGATGTTGCCAAATAATGGGGTTAATGTTGTTACCAATCATTTTGACAAGGCTTATGTTGTCGATCCTACAGAGCTAACAAGTCTCGCTGGAAAACCTGGCTTGTGGGTTTTAATCAAACTGTAAATAATAAGGAAGTGTCGCCGACCTAGCTGATAACTGTTTAATCAGTTCCTCATTACCTTTCAGTAAAGTTCTAAGTTGTTTATTAAACTCACTATTAACCTGATCCAACGGATTCTTATTAAGGGGTAGTAACTTTCCCTATCCTCTAATAGCAAGTTCATTTTACCACTATAATCTACTTTATCCATAATTACTATCACATTTACTTTATCACCTTTCGTAAGGTGGAGTCTACGATCATTCTTTAATTCGTGATATGACTTAACAAATCTTTAAGTTCCACGGGTCTAAGCAAAGCCCAATATACAAAGCATTTTTCTCTGTTTCCTATAATACTTAATCTCCGTGGCACTAGGCACTCGTGCCTGGGATACTGAATGTTTCCCCTGCAACATCCTCAGTCTCAGCAAGGCGTCCCTTGCAACGAATTTGCTAAGATTACTTACTCAATTCTGCGATTTTGCAAGCTCCTGGTGTGTTGATTGCAACACGAAAGGCCTAGAGCTATCATTCAACTCCCGCTGAGCTTGTTTTGTATCTTGTGTCGCTTGTCAGAGTTTTGCACACACACACACACACCTGGAAGCTGAAGACTCATCTGAGTCAAAGGGATGTTAGGAAGCATTTCTTCAGCCACAGTAGTCAGGAAGTGGAATAATCTAGAGAAAGATATAGTGGAGGCAGGAACCATACATAGTTTTAAGACGAGGTATGATAAAGCTCATGGAGCAGGGAGAGCAGCGACCCAGTAGCGGACAGCGAAGAGGCGGGGCCAGGAGCTGAGTCTCGACCCCTGCAACCACAATTAGGTGAGTACAATTAGGTGAGTACACACACACACACACACACACACCGTCTCTGTTCGCAGATGTGAAATTAATGAGGAGAATCACATCGGATGAAGACCAAGCAGGACTTCAAAGAGACCTGGACAAGCTTGACATCTGGTCTAGCAACTGGCTTCTCGATTTTAACCCCACCAAATGCAAAGTCATGAGAATCGGAGAAGAGCAAAGAAGATCGCTGACAGAGTACAGGCTAGGTGGACAAAGGCTACAAACCTCATCAAAGGAGAAAGACCTTGGGGTGAGTATAACGCCAAGCACGTCTAGGGAAACGCACATCAACCAGATAACCGCGGCAGCATATGGGCGACTGGCAAACCTAAGATTAGCGTTCCGTTACCTTAATAAGGAATCGTTTAAGACACTGTACACCGTGTACGTCAGGCCCATACTAGAGTATGCAGCACCAATCTGGAACCCACACCTGGTCAAGCACGTCAAGAAATTAGAGAAAGTGCAAAGGTTTGCGACAAGGCTAGTTCCACAACTCAGGGGACTGTCCTATGAAGAAAGGTTGAGGGAAATAGGACTAACAACACTGGAGGACTGAAGGGTTAGAGGAGACATGATAACGACATACAAAATACTGCAGGGAATCGACAAGGTAGATAGTGACAGGATGTTCCAGAGAGGGGACACAACTATAAGCTGAAGACTCAGATGAGTCAAAGGGATGTTAGGGAGCACCTCTTCAGCCATAGAGTAGTTAGGAAGTGGAATAGTCTAACGAACGATATAGTGGAGGCGGGAACCATACATAGTTTTAAGACAAGGTATGATAAAGCTCATGGAGCAGAGACCCAGTATCGGACAGCGAAGAGGCTGGGCCAGGAGCTGAGTGTCGACCCCTGCAACCACAATTAGGCGAGTACACACACACACGCACATATGACAGGCCTAGTGTCTAATCGACATGTGCCTAGGACAAAATGGTAACACACACACACACAAACACACACAGTCACACAGACACACACACTAAAAGTATTTGTCCGAGGGCTGAAGAGGGGTTGTTGAGGTGGTTTGGTCATTTAGAGAGAATGGATCAAAGTAGAATGACTTGGAGAGCGTATAAATCTGTAGGGGAAGGAAGGCTGGGTAGGGGTCGTCCTACAAAAGGTTGGAGGGAGGGGGTAAAGGAGGTTTTGTTGGCGAGGGGCTTGGACTTCCAGCAAGCATGTGTGAGCGTGTTAGATAGGAGTGAATGGAGACGAATGGTTTTTGGGACATGACGATCTGTTGGAGTGTGAGCAGGGTAACATTTTGTGAAGGGATTCAGGGAAACCAGTTAATTGATTTAGTTGGACTTGAGTCCTGGAAATGGGAAGTACAATGCCTGCACTTTAAAGGAGGGGTCTGGGATAGTGACAGCTGGGAGGGACTATTCTCAGCTGTCGTATCTGAGCGCCTCTACAAAGACAGTGATTATGTATGAGTGTGGTGAAAGTGTTGAATGATGATGAAAGTATTTTCTTTTTGGGGATTTTCTTTCTTTTTGGGTCACCCTGCCTCGGTGGGAGACGGCCGACTTGTTGAAAAAAAAAATGTTTGTATGTAGCAGTATGTACATGTACAGTAGTCGCTCGTTTCCGCAGAAGTTACAAAATTAACATGGAGATAAGGGGAAGAAAATATTTTGTTTAGGTTACATATAAAGTTATTTAAAAATAAGCCACCCTAAGCCCCCATGCTCTGTAAACTTCACAAAATGTTAAACAGGTAGTCAATACTTTAGGTTTGATTACCAGGAAGGGCAGATAAATTTCCCTTTATAAAAATGAACATAAAACAATATATACAGCACCACCACGAAAGCACCATACACCAGCACACCCCCACAAGCTGCTCAAACTCAGGCCACTTTATTATTATTACAGTCAAAACCAAGGTCATAACTAGGCCACAGGAAGACTAAACACTGTCAGTAGAATCTGTGGACTGCCACACTTCCCTTCTGACCTCCAGCCTGCTGGAAAAAATGCAACCATTTCTGCACTTCACCACTCAGACAACCCCCCCTCCCTATCAGAAATCTTCCCTATGAGGATAGACTGAGGGCCCTGAATCTGCACTCTCTAGAAAGGCGTAGAATTACGGGGGATATGATTGAGGTATATAAATGGAAAACAGGAATAAATAAAGGGGATGTAAATAGCGTGCTAAAAATATCTTGTATTGACAGGAATCGAAGCAATGGCTTTAAGTTGGATAAATTCAGTTTCAGAAGGGATATATGAAAGCATTGGTTTGGTAATAGAGTTGTCGATGAGTGGAACAAACTCCCGAGAACAGTTATAGAGGCTAAAACGTTGTGTAGTTTTAAAAATAGGCTAGATAAATATATGAGTGGGTGCGGGTGGGTGTGAGTTGTACCTGACTAGTTTGTGCTACTAGGTCAGATGCCGTGCTCCTTCCTTAAGTGAATGTAACCTGACCTGGCTGGGTCGGGGCATTGGCTTAAGCCGGTGGGAGACTTGGACCTGCCTCGCATGGGCCAGTAGGCCTGCTGCAGTGTTCCTTCTTTCTTATGTTTTTACACACACACACACACACAGGCCCCGATGGCATGGTGGCTAGCACTCTTGCTTTACGCACGGAGGGCCCGGGTTCAATTCCCTTCGGGGCTGAAACATTTTGAAGTGTTTCGTTACACACACACACACACACCACACACACACACACACACAGGAGCTCAATGAAAGGGAAAAGGGATGGGAGAGGAAGCTATTGGTGATCAGCGAGGAAATGGAGAAGAGGATAGCTGAGGAGAGTAGAAAATGGGTAATGCAAGCCAAAAAAGCAGAAGCCAAGATCCAGACCCTAGAAGTGAAGCTGCAGGGACTGACACAGAATAGAGACAATAGTACATGGCAGGAAACGACGCTTGGAGCTTGTGCACCAGGCACAGCCAAAGGGAATGAGGAGAAAGGAAGAGAACTCTTGTATGCACAGGCACTGGCAGACACACATGGGGCCCGAAGCAAGACGAGCAGGATAACAACACACGAGAGGGATATAGAAGAAGCAGCCAGGGTCAAGAAGAGCACCACAGGAACAACGAATGTGAGCACAGAAACAACACATGAGAGTGTAGACAAAGCAGCAGACACGCTAAACACGGAGACCCCAACAACACACTGCAGCGGACAGGGACGTATGAGCAGACCGGACACACAAAGGAACACAGGGAATACATCCATGACAGCACCGGGAGAGGCTAATGCACCTTTGACAAGGTTATGGGGGAGACAGTGGGAGGAGGAAAGGGAGAAGTCGATCTTTATCTATGGCCTAAAGGAAGTCGAAGGGGACACCCACAACAGAAGGAAAGAGGAGGAGAAAGAAAAGATCAATGGTATCATGCTAGCAATAGGGGGAGACTCATCCCAAGTGACAAATTTTCGGAGAATTGGGTGGTACACAAAGGGAAGAAATCGACAACAAGGTTATATTCAAAGCAGAATCAGCCCGCACCATGATCCTGCAAGAGAAAGCTTGGCTGAGGACGAACCAGCGGTACCGGAATGTATACCTAGATCGGGACAGAACGCAGGAAGAAAGGGAGGCCCGGAGGGAGAAGATAAGAAGGAGAAGGGAGGAGGGAGGGGAGACAGCGAGATACGGAGGACACCAAGCCCAAGCAGGACAAACACACACACTGGAAGTACCCTCAGCGGGCCTCAAATCACAAACAACCCACGACAACCATACACTCTAGCACCACACCCACTTATCAGGCCCCCTGTCCCCACCCTAGCAAACGAAAACCCACCGTCACAGTTACCCCCCACCTCAAACTGCACCCCACCAGCCCATACCCCAACCATACAATCCCCCCACCCATGCTGCAACCCCCTGCGGGCACCCTGCCCACACCCCCAACCCACCAAGATCTCCCCAGGGCCACAGTATTGGAAACAAGGTTGAAGGTTTGGTACACAAATGCGGATGGAATTACGAATAAGTATGAAGAGTGGAATGAAAGAATAGATGAGGCATCCCCAGACATCATAGCGGTCACAGAAACTAAACTAAATGAGACAGTAACAGATGCAATCTTCCCACAGGGATATCAGATCCTGAGGAAAGATAGGAAGAGCAGGGGGGGAGGAGGGGTCGCACTGCTTGTAAGGCACCGTTGGAGATTCGAGAAAATGGTAGGAATGGAGGTGGGTAGAGAACGGGACTTCATAGTAGGTACCATCCAGTCTGGGGAGCATAAGATAGTCATTGCAGTGATGTATAACCCACCACAGAACTGCAGGAGGCCAGGAGAAGAATACAATGAGAACAACAGAGCGATGGTGGACACCCTGGCGGAGGTGGCAAGAAAGGCACACATGAGCAGAGTGAAGCTACTGGTCATGGGAGATTTTAACCACAGGGAGATAGACTGGGAGAACCATGAACCACGTGGGGGTCCAGAAACTTGGAGAGCCAAGATGATGGACGTGGTACTGGAAAACCTGATGCACCAACATGTCAGGGACATGACCAGAGAGAGAGGAGATGAACCAGCAAGACTGGACCTTGTATTCACCCTGAACAGCTCAGATATTGAAGACATAACGCACGAGAGCCCCCTGGGCGCCAGTGACCATATGGTGCTTAACTTTGAGTACATTGTAGAGCTACAGGTGGAGAGGGAAAACAGTACTGATAGAGACAAACCAGACTTTAAAAGAGGAAACTACACGGGCATGAGGAATTTCCTGCAGGACGTTCAGTGGGAAGGGGAAATGGAAGGACTGACAATAAATGAAATGATGGAATACGTAGGGGCAAAGTGCAAGGAGGCAGAGGAACGGTTTATACCCAGAGGCAAAGGATTAAATGGGAAGGCCAGAAAGAGCCCCTGGTTTACCCAAAGGTGCAGGGAGGCAAAGACTCAGAGTATCAGAGAATGGAAACGGTACAGAAGGCAAAGAACCCAGGTAAACAGAGAGATTAGTAGAAGAGCTAGAAACGAGTATGCACAAGTACGGAGGGAGGCCCAGAAACAGTACGAAAACGACATAGCATCGAAAGTTAAGTCCGACCCGAAACTGATGTACAGTCACATCAGAAGGAAGACAACAGTCAAGGACCAGGTGATAAGGCTGAGGAGAGAAGATGGGGAACTCACCAGTAATGATGAAGAGGTATGTAAGGAGCTCAACTTGAGGTTTAAGGAAGTATTCACAATGGAGGAAGGAAGGCAGCTGGGTAGACAGGACGGGGTTCGTCACCAACAAGGGATGTACCAAGTGCTAGAGGGCATACACACAACTGAGGAGGAAGTGAAGCAGTTACTCAGTGACCTCCATACCTCAAAGGCGATGGGTCTGGACAATATCTCCCCGTGGGTTCTTCGGGAAGGAGCTGAGGTACTGAGTGTGCCACTTACCATAATATTCAACACATCCCTTGAAACTGGGCAGCTACCTGAGGTATGGAAGAAGGCCAACGTAGTCCCCATTTTTAAAAAAGGAGACAGAAAAGAGGCACTAAACTATAGACCGGTGTCACTTACGTGTATAGTGTGCAAAGTCCTAGAGAAAATCATCAGGAAAAGAATGGTGGAACACCTTGAGCTGAACAGGATAATAAACACCAGACAGCACGGATTCCGGGAAGGCAAATCCTGTGTAACAAACCTCCTGGAGTTCTATGATAAAGTAACAGAGGTAAGGCAGGAGAGAGAAGGGTGGGTTGATTGCATTTTCCTGGACTGGAGGAAGGCCTTCGACACAGTTCCTCACATGAGATTAGTAAAGAAGTTGGAAGAACAAGCAGGGATAACAGGAAGGGCACTGGAATGGATCAGGGAATACCTCAAAGGGAGACAACAACGGGTCATGGTGCGTGGTGAGGTATCACAGTGGGCGCCTGTGACGAGCGGTGTACCGCAGGGGTCAGTCCTAGGACCAGTGTTATTCCTGGTATATGTAAATGACATGACGGACGGGATAGACTCAGAAGTGTCTCTATTTGCGGATGATGTGAAAATAATGAGGAGAATCACATCGGAAGAGGACCAGGCAGGGCTGCAAACAGACCTGGACAAGCTCGACATCTGGTCTAGCAATTGGCTTCTCGAATTCAATCCCTCCAAATGCAAAGTCATGAGGATCGGAGAAGGGCAAAGAAGACCGCTGACAGAGTACAAGCTAGGCGGACAAAGGCTACAAACCTCGGCAAAGGAGAAAGACCTTGGAGTGAGTATAACGCCAAGCACGTCTCCGGAGGCACACATCAACCAGATAACTGCGGCAGCATATGGGCGACAGGCAAACCTAAGATTAGCGTTCCGTTACCTTAACAAGGAATCGTTCAAGACACTGTATACCGTGTACGTCAGGCCCATACTAGAATATGCAGCACCAGTCTGGAACCCACACCTGGTCAAGCACGTAAAGAAACTAGAGAAAGTGCAAAGGTTTGCGACAAGGTTAGTTCCACAACTCAGGGGTCTGGCTTATGAAGAAAGGTTGAGGGAAATATGACTAACAACACTGGAGGAAAGAAGGGTCAGAGGAGACATGATAACGACATACAAAATACTGCGGGGAATTGACAAGGTAGACAGTGACAGGATGTTCCAGAGAGGGAACACAGAAACAAGGGGACACAACTGGAAGCTGAAGACTCAGATGAGTCAAAGGGATGTTAGGAAGCATTTCTTCAGCCACAGAGTAGTCAGGAAGTGGAATAGTCTAGAGAAAGATATAGTGGAGGCAGGAACCATACATAGTTTTAAGACAAGGTATGATAAAGCTCATGGAGCAGGGAGAGCAGAGACCCAGTAGCAGACAGCGAAGAGGCGGGGCCAGGAGCTGAGTCTCGACCCCTGCAACCACAATTAGGTGAGTACACACACAAACACACACACACACACGCCGAACTCTTAAAAAAATATATTTTCCCCCAAAAAAAATTTATATATTTTTTTCTTATTGTCTGTTACGAAGTTAGATGATTTTTATTTTTTGACTAAAACTTAGAAACCTTCCCTTACCTCACAAGCTAACGTATTTTTTTTTTTTTGCTAAATTCTGAATATGCATGCGAGCGCGCGAGCTACAATTTCATTCATCTTAAATTTTGCGTTAAAGTTAGAACCTGTCATAACCTTACTAAAATTAACCTAACAAATTTAGCTTAATTCTCTCCATCTTATTTTAAGTCAGCTTAAATTTATGTCCAACATCCATGAAATATATTAATTTCTTAATACTAAGATTTTGGAGACTTTTTGCGGCAACGTTTATTGTGGCGAAGTATTATAATATTTGTGAAGAGGAGTTGATGTGTGGTTCACTGTGTTAAACTGGTTCCAAGTTGATGTGTGGTTCACTGTGTTAAACTGGTTCCAAGTTGATGTATGGTTCACTGTGTTAAACTGGTTCCAAGTTGATGTGTGGTTCACTGTGTTAAACTGGTTCCAAGTTGATGTATGGTTCACTGTGTTAAACTGGTTCCAAGTTGATGTGTGGTTCACTGTGTTAAACTGGTTCCAAGTTGATGTGTGGTTCACTGTGTTAAAGTGGTCCCAAGTTGATGTGTGGTTCACTGTGTTAAAGTGGTCCTAAGTTGATGTATGGTTCACTGTGTTAAAGTGGTCCTAAGTTGATGTATGGTTCACTGTGTTAAAGTGGTCCTAAGTTGATGTATGGTTCACTGTGTTAAAGTGGTCCTAAGTTGATGTATGGTTCACCATGTATGTCAAAGTGGTCCTAAGTTGATGTGTGGTTCACCATGTATGTCAAAGTGGTCCTAAGTTGATGTGGTGTTCACCATGTCAAAGTGGTCCTAAGTTGATGTATGGTTCACCATGTATGTCAAAGTGGTCCTAAGTTGATGTGGTTCACCATGTATGTCAAAGTGGTCCTAAGTTGATGTATGGTTCACTGTGTTAAAGTGGTCCTAAGTTGATGTATGGTTCACTGTGTTAAAGTGGTCCTAAGTTGATGTATGGTTCACCATGTATGTCAAAGTGGTCCTAAGTTGATGTGTGGTTCACCATGTCAAAGTGGTCCTAAGCTGATGTGTGGTTCACCATGTATGTCAAAGTGGTCCTAAGTTGATGTATGGTTCACCATGTATGTCAAAGTGGTCCTAAGTTGATGTATGGTTCACCATGTATGTCAAAGTGGTCCTAAGTTGATGTATGGTTCACCATGTATGTCAAAGTGGTCCTAAGCTGATGTGTGGTTCACCATGTATGTCAAAGTGGTCCTAAGTTGATGTATGGTTCACCATGTATGTCAAAGTGGTCCTAAGTTGATGTGTGGTTCACCATGTCAAAGTGGTCCTAAGTTGATGTATGGTTCACCATGTATGTCAAAGTGGTCCTAAGTTGATGTATGGTTCACCATATATGTCAAAGTGGTCCTAAGTTGAAGACAAAGTTTCACGTTATTATAGCATCTCTAAAGCAATCAAAATTAGTTGATCTATATGACAAGATTAAAGACAATGTTTACAGGTGAGTTAAGAAGACCCGAAGCTCGCACTGTACACAACACCCGAGAACGAAAATATGTTGTAAATCTTTGTAAATGACGAAGTGTCCGGCTTACCAGTACACATTCTACATTTTTTCTTGCAAATTCATAATGCATATATTACCGAATTAAAATAACAATACGTGTAGCACTGAGAGCACAATCAAGTTCATAAATTGCATTGGTTTTTTTGGTCGTGCCATTATTAAAATTTGGGAAAACAAGTTATGAGCAAAGAGCACAGTGGCAGCAGTGTGGAATGATAAGTTTGTTTACCTTGTATAGTGCCCAGGCAGCCAGGCAGGTCAGCACTAGGCTCACCACACTCCACTCAAACATGGTTATTATCTCGTAGTGCGGCCTTGCTGATGCTTCAATACAAACAAGCCCTTTCAACACACTTTTAAACTAAATATAAAGTTTCAACACCACTAATATTATCACTTAATAAAAGCAAAGTTTCTCTGGTGTAGCTTCAGCGAGACGTTCAACTACACACAGGAAAAGAAAGTTCACTTCTGAGAGGTAGTGCCGTGGACTGTGTAGCTTCATTTGTGCTTGAAAGCGGCGGTGATTGTACGTGGTATCACCACTGTGTATACTGATGAGTGGGTGATGGCTTGACAGGTTCCTGCACGTGGAACAATGTTAGTTAGGCTGTGTGTAGGGTGTATGGCTGTCCGGTGGTAGTGCAGCCACAGTCACCATCAACCACCACCTAGTGGCAGCTGGGCAAGCTAGCTGCACCCATCACCATGCCCCCCCTGCCCCTCCACCAATACCAAACCATCCACAACCTCTACCTCATCCCACCGTCATCTAGCGCCACCAATGAAGCGTTAGTTTGTTATTTATATTTACTTGGAGGTCATTACAACTGCATCTTGATACGCTCATCCATACGCTAGACAATGATGTGAATATCAATCACGACTCACTATGAGGCGATGAAAGCAGTGGTGGGGATAGTGAGCAGCAACAGTGATCACCATAACCAGTGATGGTAGCAGTGCTATACTTTCCCTGTGGTGCTGGTGGTGTAGCACTCGCTGACCAACAACATGCTGGATCAAGCTGTGATGCAGCTCGCCAACACTGCCAGTAACAACGTAGCGCACCCACACTCTTATTATTAGACAATAACAACTTTACATTTAACCACTAAGTCAGTTAAGAGTTCGCAAATAACCACACTTACAGGCGAAAATTAATAGATATTTCGGTCAGTTCAGGAAACATTATCGTCACAACTGAACGAAGACGGGAAGACAGTAGTAGTATAAACAGTAGTAATAGTGGTAGCAGTAGAAATGATATCAACCGTAGCAGTCTTACAAGTGGAAGTAGTACTACTATTACTAGTAGAATACATGCTAGTAGGAATAAAATAAGTGACAACTAAATAATACATCCAAGAGCAATGTCAAGCCAATACATATAATACATGGACACAATACAATGTATTGTGCAGCATGCATGGACACACAAGAAACACAAGCCAAAGCTGCAGAAACAGAAGCACAAAATGAAGAAACAGAAGCCAAAACTGAAGAAACAGAAGCCAAAACTGAAGAAACAGAAGCCAAAACTGAAGAAACAGAAGCCAAAACTGAAGAAACAGAAGCCAAAACTGCAGAAACAGAAGCCAAAACTGAAGAGACGAGGAGGAACTGAAGTGAGGAGGATCTGATTGAAATTTGAATACGCATTTCCCTATTTTTCCTGCTGTACTTTTTGACCTTTAGTGAACTACTCCATGGTCACATTTATTTAATACCTTCGCAAAAGTCGTGTAAGTTACGTCAGCATTGTTTTTCTTCCAAGGCGTCCGTAATTTTGTCATTGGGATTTAAGTTACTTGTTCTCTCTAGGATGAAATTTTGCTGTATACTAGGAGCCATTTTTAAGGCAGGGCTGAAGAATGTAGAGAGAACCTTCATTGTTCTATATAAATTACAACACGTAGGTTATGGTGAACGCTTTAATTATATCCCTCAAACGAAGGTGAGAAACATCTATTATAATTTACACTTTGAAAATTCTAAAAGGTTTAGTCACAAATCTATACGAATGAATCACTACCTACGAAATCAAGAGGCTTGGCAGATAGTACAAAATGTCTCCAAAGAAAAAGCTCAATAAGAGTTAAGGGACAGACTCTTCAACTTCCCCCTCCGCATAAAAGGTAAATTCCTCTACATATCCTCAAGGGGATAAAATATAATTTCCCAAGTCAGTTCCTATTCAGCCAGAATGTGGCGATTATATCTGCTTCCGTGCGGCTAGCACCAACAATCTGGTCGATTAGGCTAGCAACCTGGTGCCCCGATCTAGGACTGGGCCACGGGGAAGGTGGGGACCCCTGAATGTGCCCAGTATGGCTCTAACACTGCTGGTGTGGGTACTCTGGCTGTGCCCAGTATGGCTGTGTAACACTGCTGGTGTGGGTACTCTGGCTGTGCCCAGTATGGCTGTGTAACACTGCTGGTGTGGGTACTCTGGCTGTGCCCAGTATGGCTGTGTAACACTGCTGGTGTGGGTACTCTGGCTGTGCCCAGTATGGCTGTGTAACACTGCTGGTGTGGGTACTCTGGCTGTGCCCAGTATGGCTCGTAATACTGTGTATAACTTGTCTTAGTTTCCCCACTGACTTATTTTCTAACACTTCACCTTCCAGGTTTTCATCTGTTTAGACAATTTATTGTAATGTTTTTCTTCATTAATCCTCACCCCCATCCCCCAAATGAGAGATTTTCAACGGAAACGTTCAATTCCTGTCCTGCGAAACTGGCCATTTTACGTCATGGGATTTTTTTAACGAGTGAATCATTACACATCACCTGGTGGCAGCATCTACATACTTGCCCAAAGTGACATTTTCCTCTTTCTAATATATTCCAACATTTTCTGGCGTGTTGATAACAAATTCATATTTCTATATTTCTCTGGCGTAGTGTTTACACATGCGACCTTCGTTGGCTCCATTTATCATAATATCTGTACTGTTTTATTTTCTCTCTGGTTTACACCAGTTTCTAACTTTAATTTCAATTCCTACTCTTATGTTATTGTTCGCTAAATTCTCTTAGTATTTAGTAGTCTTTATCTAGCTTAGTTTTGCCTGCTTGTACCTGATAGCAGTACAACTGCAATCAGACCTTGCCTGCTTGTACCTGATAGCAGTACCATGACAATCAGACCTTGCCTGCTTGTACCTGATAGCAGTACCAAGACAATCAGACCTTGCCTGCTTGTACCTGATAGCAGTACCAAGACAATCAGACCTTGCCTGCTTGTACCTGATAGCAGTACCATGACAATCAGACCTTCCTGCTTGTACCTGATAGCAGTACCAAGACAATCAGACCTTGCCTGCTTGTACCTGATAGCAGTACCATGACAATCAGACCTTGCCTGCTTGTACCTGATAGCAGTACCAAGACAATCAGACCTTGCCTGCTTGTACCTGATAGCAGTACCAAGACAATCAGACCTTGCCTGCTTGTACCTGATAGCAGTACCATGACAATCAGACCTTGCCTGCTTGTACCTGATAGCAGTACCAAGACAATCAGACCTTGCCTGCTTGTACCTGATAGCAGTACCATGACAATCAGACCTTGCCTGCTTGTACCTGATAGCAGTACCAAGACAATCAGACCTTGCCTGCTTGTACCTGATAGCAGTACCAAGACAATCAGACATTGCCTGCTTGTACCTGATAGCAGTACCAAGACAATCAGACCTTGCCTGCTTGTACCTGATAGCAGTACCATGACAATCAGACCCGGCGCCCTCACTGGGCACTTTCTTGTCCTGAATTTAGTAATTTTTCTCACTTTGCTGTTTCGAAGATCCCATCCCCCCCGTCTTCATAGATAAGAAAGTCTAATAGTAAATCAATTATAGGTTTATCTTGCACGTATATAAATTTGGAATGAGCTGCTTCAGATGAACATTTGATGGCATCAGTGGAAGCATCTAGGAATCTTTACATATTCCACAAGTTTTACCAATCTTATAATTTAAAATCATATTTCCAGGTTATGACACTATACGTCAGAGTTGTAGCTCCAGCTTACACCATCTTGCATTACATCATAAAAGAGAGTACTTGATAACTCCAACAGAGAACAAAAGTCCACTACTGTAAACAAACAGGATGGTAGACTACAGGAAGGAAGTGAGACATGACAGAACACAAGAAACTCAGCTTCGTTGCTGTGTAATATGACGTATCTGAGACGATGGTACTGTGCATGATCCTTACTGAGACGATGGTACTGTGCATGATCCTTACTGAGACGATGGTACTGTGCATGATCCTTACTGAGACGATGGTACTGTGCATGATCCTTACTGTGACGATGGTACTGTGCATGATCCTTACTGTGACGATGGTACTGTGCATGATCCTTACTGAGACGATGGTACTGTGCATGATCCTTACTGAGACGATGGTACTGTGCATGATCCTTACTGTGACGATGGTACTGTGCATGATCCTTACTGAGACGATGGTACTGTGCATGATCCTTACTGAGACGATGGTACTGTGCATGATCCTTACTGTGACGATGGTACTGTGCATGATCCTTACTGTGACGATGGTACTGTGCATGATCCTTACTGAGACGATGGTACTGTGCATGATCCTTACTGAGACGATGGTACTGTGCATGATCCTTACTGTGACGATGGTACTGTGCATGATCCTTACTGAGACGATGGTACTGTGCATGATCCTTACTGAGACGATGGTACTGTGCATAATCCTTACTGAGACGATAGTACTGTGCATGATCCTTACTGAGACAATGGTACTGTGCATGATCCTTACTGAGACGATGGTACTGTGCATGATCCTTACTGTGACGATGGTACTGTGCATGATCCTTACTGTGACGATGGTACTGTGCATGATCCTTACTGTGACGATGGTACTGTGCATGATCCTTACTGAGACGATGGTACTGTGCATGATCCTTACTGAGACGATGGTACTGTGCATGATCCTTACTGTGACGATGGTACTGTGCATGATCCTTACTGAGACGATGGTACTGTGCATGATCCTTACTGAGACGATGGTACTGTGCATAATCCTTACTGAGACGATGGTACTGTGCATGATCCTTACTGTGACGATGGTACTGTGCATGATCCTTACTGTGACGATGGTACTGTGCATGATCCTTACTGAGACGATGGTACTGTGCATGATCCTTACTGAGACGATGGTACTGTGCATAATCCTTACTGAGACGATGGTACTGTGCATGATCCTTACTGAGACGATGGTACTGTGCATGATCCTTACTGAGACGATGGTACTGTGCATAATCCTTACTGAGACGATGTACTGTGCATGATCCTTACTGAGACGATGGTACTGTGCATGATCCTTACTGAGACGATGGTACTGTGCATGATCCTTACTGAGACGATGGTACTGTGCATGATCCTTACGAGACGATGGTACTGTGCATGATCCTTACTGAGACGATGGTACTGTGCATGATCCTTACTGAGACGATGGTACTGTGCATGATCCTTACTGAGACGATGGTACTGTGCATGATCCTTACTGAGACGATGGTACTGTGCATGATCCTTACTGAGACGATGGTACTGTGCATGATCCTTACTGAGACGATGGTACTGTGCATGATCCTTACTGAGACGATGGTATGTGCATGATCCTTACTGAGACGATGGTACTGTGCATGATCCTTACTGAGACGATGGTACTGTGCATGATCCTTACTGAGACGATGGTACTGTGCATGATCCTTACTGAGACGATGGTACTGTGCATGATCCTTACTGAGACGATGGTACGTGCATGATCCTTACTGAGACGATGGTATGTGCATATCCTTACTGAGACGATGGTACTGTGCATGATCCTTACTGAGACGATGGTACTGTGCATGATCCTTACTGAGACGATGGTACTGTGCATGATCCTTACTGAGACGATGGTACTGTGCATGATCCTTACTGAGACGATGGTACTGTGCATGATCCTTACTGAGACGATGGAAACTGTGCATGATCCTTACTGAGACGATGGTACTGTGCATGATCCTTACTGAGACGATGGTACTGTGCATGATCCTTACTGAGACGATGGTACTGTGCATGATCCTTACTGAGACGATGGTACTGTGCATGATCCTTACTGAGACGATGGTACTGTGCATGATCCTTACTGAGACGATGGTACTGTGCATGATCCTTACTGAGACGATGGTACTGTGAATGATCCTTACTGAGACGATGGTACTGTGCATGATCCTTACTGAGACGATGGTACTGTGCATGATCCTTACTGAGACGATGGTACTGTGCATGATCCTTACTGAGACGATGGTACTGTGCATGATCCTTACTGAGACGATGGTACTGTGCATGATCCTTACTGAGACGATGGTACTGTGCATGATCCTTACTGAGACGATGGTACTGTGCATGATCCTTACTGAGACGATGGTACTGTGCATGATCCTTACTGAGACGATGGTACTGTGCATGATCCTTACTGAGACGATGGTACTGTGCATGATCCTTACTGAGACGATGGTACTGTGCATAATCCTTACTGAGACGATGGTACTGTGCATGATCCTTACTGAGACGATGGTACTGTGCATGATCCTTACTGAGACGATGGTACTGTGCATGATCCTTACTGAGACGATGGTACTGTGCATGATCCTTACTGAGACGATGGTACTGTGCATGATCCTTACTGAGACGATGGTACTGTGCATGATCTTTACTGGACGATGGTACTGTGCATGATCCTTACTGTGACGATGGTACTGTGCATGATCCTTACTGAGACGATGGTACTGTGCATGATCCTTACTGAGACGATGGTACTGTGCATGATCCTTACTGTGACGATGGTACTGTGCATGATCCTTACTGAGACGATAGTACTGTGCATGATCCTTACTGAGACGATGGTACTGTGCATGATCCTTACTGAGACAATGGTACTGTGCATGATCCTTACTGAGACAATGGTACTGTGCATGATCCTTACTGAGACGATGGTACTGTGCATGATCCTTAGATTACCTTTACTATGCAGTGTTCTACTTGTGTGTCCGTTTAACATGTAGTGTGATGTATCGGGGAGCTACGCTACACAACACCATCACCACTCACTGTACACACTAGCACACCACTCACTGTACACACTAGCACACCACTCACTGTACACACTAGCACACCACTCACTGTACACACTAGCACACCACTCACTGTACACACTAGCACACCACTCACTGTACACACTAGCACACCACTCACTGTACACTAGCACACCACTCACTGTACACACTGTATACACCACTCACTGTACACACTAGCACACCACTAACTGTACACACTAGCACGCCACACCCTTTCACTGTACACACCACTCACTGTACACTAGCACACCACTCACTGTACACACTAGCACAGCACCAACTGTACACACTAGCACGCCACACCCTTTCACTGTATACACCACTCACTGTACACACTAGCACACCACTAACTGTACACACTAGCACGCCACACCCTTTCACTGTACACCACTCACTGTACACACTAGCACAGCACCAACTGTACACACTAGCACGCCACACCCTTTCACTGTATACACCACTCACTGTACACACTAGCACAGCACCAACTGTACACACTAGCACGCCACACCCTTTCACTGTATACACCACTCACTGTACACACTAGCACACCACTCACTGTACACACTAGCACACCACACCTCTCACTACACACACTAGTACGCCACATCTCTCACTACACACACTAGTACGCCACATCTCTAACCCTAAGTATTTCTTTTCCTATGCAAAATCAAAGTCGAGAACAACAACCAGTATTGGGCCCCTACTTAAACGGGATGGGTCCTACACAGATGACAGCAAGGAAATGAGTGAGTTACTTAAATCCCAGTATGACTCAGTCTTTAGCGAGCCACTAACCAGACTGAAAATCGAAAACTTAAATGATTTTTTTATGAGAGTGCCACAGAACTTGACAGACGCATGCCTTTCTGACATCATCACGACGCCAAATGACTTCGAAAAGGCAATAAATGACATGCCCATGCACTCCGCTCCAGGCCCAGACTCATGGAACTCCGTGTTCATCAAGAACTGCAAGAAGCCCCTATCACATGCTTTTATTATCCTATGGAGAGGGAGCATGGACACTGGGATCGTCAAGCAGCTACTAAAAACAACAGACATAGCCCCGCTCCACAAAGGGGGCAGTAAAGCAATAGCAAAGAACTACAGACCAATTGCGCTAACGTCCCATATCATAAAAATCTTTGAAAGGGTTCTAAGAAGCAAGATCGCCACCCATCTTGATACCCATTCAATTGCACAACCCAGGACAGCATGGGTTTAGAGCAGGCCGCTCCTGTCTGTCCCAACTACTGGACCACTATGACAAGGTCCTGGATGCTCTAGAAGATAAACAGAATGCAGATGTTATATACACAGATTTTGCAAAAGCCTTTGACAAGTGTGACCATGGTGTAATAGCACACAAAATGCGTGATAAAGGAATAACAGGAAAAGTTGGTAGATGGATCTATAATTTCCTAACACGTAGAACACAAAGAGTAGTAGTCAACAGAGTAAAGTGAGGCAGCTACTGTGAAAAGCTCTGTTCCACAAGGCACAGTACTTGCTCCCATCCTATTCCTCATCCTCATATCAGACATTAACAGGGATATAAGCCACAGTGCTGTGTCTTCCTTTGCAGATGACACCCGAATCTGTATGACAGTGTCCACCATTGAAGACACTGCAAGACTCCAAGCAGACATAAACCAAATTTTTAAATGGGCTGCAGAAAACAATATGAAGTTCAATGATGAGAAATTTCAATTACTCAGATACGGAAAACGTGAAGAAATTAAAATCTCATCGGAGTACAAAACTAATTCCAACCACACAATAGAGCGAAAAACTCATGTCAAAGACCTGGGAGTGATCATGTCAGAGGATCTCACCTTCAAGGACCATAACAATGTAGCAATTGCATCTGCTCGAAAAATGACAGGATGGATAATGAGAACCTTCAAAACCAGGGATGCCAAGCCCATGTTGACACTTTACAGATCGCTTGTTCTATCTAGGCTGGAATATTGCTGCACACTAACTGCACCTTTCAATGCGGGTGAAATTGCTGACCTTGAAAATGTGCAGAGAACCTTCACCGCACGCATAAGTGCGATAAACCACCTCAACTACTGGGAACGCTTGAAGTTCCTAAACCTGTACTCTCTAGAACGCAGGCGGGAGAGATGCATTATTATATACACATGGAAAATTCTCGAGGGCTTTGTACCAAACTTGCACACAAAAATCACTCCCTACGAAAGCAAAAGACTCGGCAGGCGATGTAACATCCCCCAATGAAGAGCAGGGGTGCCACTAGCACGTTGAGGGACAACACAATAAGTGTCAGGGACCCAAGATTGTTCAACTGCCTCCCAGCATACATCAGGGGGATTACCAACAAGCCCCTGGCTGTCTTCAAGCAGGCACTGGACAGGCACCTCAAGTCGGTACCTGATCAGCCGGGCTGTGGTTCGTACGTTGGACTGCGTGCGGCCAGCAGTAACAGCCTGGTTGATCAGGCTCTGGTCCAACATGAGGCCTGGTCACAGACCGGGCCGCGGGAGCGTTGATCCCTGGAATTCTCTCCAGGTAGACTCCAGGTAGACACACTAGTACGCCACACCTCTCGCTACACACTTACACGCCACACCTCTCACTACACACACTAGCACGCCACACCTCTCACTACACACACTAGCACGCCACACCTCTCACTGTACACACTAGCACGCCACACCTCTCACTATACACACTAGCACGCCACACCTCTCACTACACACACTAGCACGCCACACCTCTCACTGTACACACTAGCACGCCACACCTCTCACTGTACACACTAGCACGCCACACCTCTCACTGTACACACTAGCACGCCACACCTCTCACTGTACACACTAGCACGCCACACCTCTCACTGTACACACTAGCACGCCACACCTCTCACTACACACAATAGTACGCCACACCTCACTGTACACACTAACACGCCACACCTCACTTCACACTAGTGCGCCACACCTCTCACTGTATACACTAACACGCCACACTACCACTCACTGTAGAACATCTTGGCACTAGACACTGAACACAGTTTCTTATATAGTTTGACCATATGTTAATGTTAGCCTAGTGAGTCCTGTGTCCACTATAAATAACATCAGGTAGCCGAGTAACCATGTTTGAAGACCAGTATTCTGTAATACTCGCCTTGTACTCCACGAATATGCATAACACAATGATAGGCCTCGCCACATCTTTGAACAACACAATGATAGGCCTGGTCACATCTTCATCTAAATCAGAGATATTGATAAGCAAAAGACATCCCACATCCATGTGTACGCAGGGTGAAAACATCAGCTATGTTACATCTTAAGTGATCTAGGTGCAGACGTCCTACCCTTCAACTAAATATGACATGCAGACATGCTCAATGCTCTCAAATGTGTTGCTGGGTACAACCTTATCTATGGTGCTAATGTGAATATGGACCATGATGTACATAGATAAATTACACACATGTACAACACTTTGGTATCTTTACTGAGGACAAGTATCGCCACACACTGGCTTCATCAGCCGCTGATAAATGCTTCTTTATTAATTGTCCATTTATTGAGGAATATAACGAAAGCACAAAAACCTGTGATGTCACGATATCTTAATAAAAATAAGATACATACTACACATATTAAGCAAATTTCCTAAATTTGCTTGCAAAAGGTAAGTCAATTTTTTATACAAATCCAGATGTACTCCTGTTAGCCCTATTGGAGCTTAGTTTCTACGCCTTTCGTGTATCCATATGCAATTGCGTATGGATACATTAGTTTAGTGTGTAGCCATCATGGATATGGGCTACACAATAAACCAGTCGCTTCGGTGGCTCAATCAACATCAAATTCTCGTATAGGCTGCAGTAAACCACGGGCTCTACACTAACAAAATGAACTAGTAAAGCACACGCTCATTCAGAATGTACCTCACTTGCTGGAATAACACCTGGTTAATGTTAGACTCCATCTGTGTAAAAAAAAATGCTATTACAACGTACAGCTTAATAACACACCCTTCCATCTTTTGGTGAAAACATGTGGAATGTTATTGCCAAGGTACTTTCTTAGAAATATTTCACAAAACTATACTTCTTATTGCAAAAAAATTTCTGGTGTTAGAAATACTGTGTCTCACTATGTTAAACATTTCATCAACAGTGATCCATTTTTCTCAGTCTTGGTTGGTACACTATCACACCTCTGTCAGTGTTAACTAGGTACACTATCACACCTCTGTCAGTGTTAACTAGGTACACTATCACACCTCTGTCAGTGTTAACTAGGTACACTATCACACCTCTGTCAGTGTTAACTAGGTACACTATCACACCTCTGTCAGTGTTAACTAGGTACACTATCACACCTCTGTCAGTGTTAACTAGGTACACTATCACACCTCTGTCAGTGTTAACTAGGTACACTATCACACCTCTGTCAGTGTTAACTAGGTACACTATCACACCTCTGTCAGTGTTAACTAGGTACACTATCACACCTCTGTCAGTGTTAACTAGGTACACTATCACACCTCTGTCAGTGTTAACTAGGTACACTATCACACCTCTGTCAGTGTTAACTAGGTACACTATCACACCTCTGTCAGTGTTAACTAGGTACACTATCACACCTCTGTCAGTGTTAACTAGGTACACTATCACACCTCTGTCAGTGTTAACTAGGTACACTATCACACCTCTGTCAGTGTTAACTAGGTACACTATCACACCTCTGTCAGTGTTAACTAGGTACACTATCACACCTCTGTCAGTGTTAACTGGTAACTATCACACCTCTGTCAGTGTTAACTAGGTACACTATCACACCTCTGTCAGTGTTAACTAGGTACACTATCACACCTCTGTCAGTGTTAACTAGGTACACTATCACACCTCTGTCAGTGTTAACTAGGTACACTATCACACCTCTGTCAGTGTTAACTAGGTACACTATCACACCTCTGTCAGTGTTAACTAGGTACACTATCACACCTCTGTCAGTGTTAACTAGGTACACTATCACACCTCTGTCAGTGTTAACTAGGTTGGAGAGTTACACAACTGACTACAACACGATACTCACTACATTTCTAGATCCCTAATAATAACTTATTCAGTGTAATAATGATTGCAGAATTACCGACAAAATGTAAACTAAAAGAACACATGTGCAACTAATGTGACATTTTATCGTGGCGACGTTTCACTCTCCAGGAGCTTCGTCAAGCTCCTGGAGAGCAAAAAGTTTCTACACTAAAATCTCACATTAGTTGTACGTGTGTCCTTAATACCTAATAACTTCAGTGCAGCGGATGAGTCGTGTAAAACAAACCTTGACAACACTGAGAACAACGTGAAAACTTATGAGATAATTCAGCAAATGAAGAACTGAGTGTTGGTCTGGTGCAGCATCAAGCACACACCAAGTGACATAAGAACATAAGAATGGAGGAACACTGCAGAAGGCCTACTGGCCCATACAAGGCAGGTCCTTATCAAAACCACCACTACCTAAGAATTTACTCCCGTACGCCGTGCTACCCGATGAATGTGAGTCGACTACTGGGAACGTCACGACGAACGACACCAAGGAAGGTAAAAAACATTGTTGTTGTTGGGGATAGCCAGGTTAGGTATATGGATAGGGCCTTCTGCTTGAAAGATAGGAGTAGGAGACAGGGTTTGCTTTCCTGGGGCTGGGATGGAGGATATTGTTAGCCGGCTTGACAACATCATGAACGGTAATAGGATCAATCCTATTATCTGCCTCAGTGCTGGAGGCAATGATGTAGGCAAGCGTAGAAGTGAGGATTTAGTTAGAAGGTACAGGACAGCAATAGACATCATTAGGAAGAAGGGGGGGCGCCCTGTTATATGTGGCATTTTGCCAAGAAGGAGTGTTGGAAATGAATGGCTGTCCAGAGCGATAGTTATAAATTGCAGTTCCATTCATTGACAACTGGGACCACTTCTATGGCCGAAATGACATGTATGCCAGGGATGGGGTTCACTTATCCAGGGCAGGTGTAGAATTTCTCTCTAGCTCAGTTGAGGATGTTGTTAGGGCTTTAAACTAGGATTAGTTAGAGGTATGGGTTTAGGAATGGTGAATAATGAGGGTCAAAATATTGATTCAGGCTTTGATATCATAAATCTTAACAATAACAGTAATCGAGTAACATAGGGTAATGATAGTAACAGAAATTGTGTAAAACAAAAGCTGAATATGAAAAAGGTTCACAAGAAGATACATCTCAATGTATTTTACACTAACTGTCTAAGCGCCAGAAATAAAATTAACGAATTACGTTTGGTAGCATGTGCTGGGAACTTTGATGTCATTGCAATAACTGAAACATGGTATAATATAAAGAGTCGGGATATGATTGCTGAGTGTCATATTCAGGAAAGGGGGTGGAGTTGCATTATATGTACGAGAAAATATAAATGGCTGCATAAAAACAGGCATAAAAATAGATGGATCATTAACAGAATCTGTTTCTAGAAGGTCAAGAAAAACTGATTGTAGGTGTAATATACCGACCTCCAGGCTTGGATCACGATAGAGGGAGACTTCTTTGGGACGAAATTGTTAGGGCTTCTAGGCACAATAACGTAGTGATAGTAGGGGATTTTAACTTTAGTCAAATTGACTGGACTTCTTTGACCGGTAATCTGGAGTCAAGTGACTTTATGGAAGTAGTTCAGGACTGTTTTCTGAAGCAGTGTGTGACGGAGCCTACCAGAGGTAATAATTTGCTCGACCTAGTCTTGTCAAATAAAGAAACCCTTGTAAATAATCTGGAGATCACTGAAGAGCTTGGCGCAAGTGATCACAAATCCATTACTTTTAATATCAACACCTGATCCATCATCCATAAACATAAAACTTGAAGTAGACAAATATATGATAATGACGTTATTATTTAAAGAAGGAATTCCACCAGAGTGTTGAGATGAAGTGTGAGAGTTGTTCCATGTGTGAGAGTTGTTCCATGTGTGAGAGTTGTTCCATGTGTGAGAGTTGTTCCATGTGTGAGAGTTGTTCCATGTGTGAGAGTTGTTCCATGTGTGAGAGTTGTTCCATGTGTGAGAGTTGTTCCATGTGTGAGAGTTGTTCCACGTGTGACAAACCTTGCCAGTATATATGTCAGTTCAACCTTCTCTTCAACACTGACTCTCACATTGTTCAACACTCTAGCAACATTTACTCTCCTCATAGGAACACAACTTAGGAAAATGTGAAGTTGATGATCATCAACTTCAATCTGAGAAGTTTTAATATTAGCTGTTAGGGTAATATATGAATATTGTTTATTTTTTAATTTCAGGTATCAGAATAATGAAGCGTTCTTAAAGTGTTTTTTTTCAAAGTTAAAAATCTTTAAACTGTGTAATAAAAATATCACTTAATTTAAATTATTAATAGAGATAGACAGGTTTTATTATATTTTCAGTTTCCAACTGTTACCTGGATGGTGTACCGGGGGGTCTACGCCCCCGTGGCCAGGTCCATGACCAGCTTTATATAAGCAGTATCAAGAGTGCTGGATGTTTTAGTGTCATGATTAATATAACTGAAAATTATTCAGACTTTTATTTTTGTAACTGATTTCTGATTATATCTTCACCACATTACTAAATATGGAGACAGATTCAGAAATTTGAAGTTTGTTTTTTTGTCAAGTTGTAAGCCTCATGAGGGTTATTTAATATTTAACCATCCTGGGTTAATATTAAACCATCCTGGGTTATTTAATATTAAACCATCCTGAGATATTTAATATTTAACCATCCTGGGTTATTTAATATTAAACCATCCTGAGATATTTAATATTAAACCATCCTGGGTTATTTAAAATTAAACCATCCTGGGTTATTTAATATTAAACCATACTGGGTTATTTAATATTAAACCATCCTGGGTTATTTAATATTAAACCATCCTGGGTTATTTAATATTAAACCATCCTGGGTTATTTAATATTAAACCATCCTGGGTTAATATTAAACCATCCTGGGTTAATATTAAACCATCCTGGGTTATTTAATATTAAACCATCCTGGGTTATTTAATATTAAACCATCCTTGGTTATTTAATATTAAACCATCCTGGGTTATTTAATATTAAACCATCCTGGGTTACTTAATATTAAACCATCTTGGGTTATTTAATATTAAACCATCCTGGGTTATTTATTAAACCATCCTGGGTTATTTATTAAACCATCCTGGGTTATTTAATATTAAACCATCCTGGGTTATTTAATATTAAACCATCCTGGGTTATTTAATATTAAATCATCCTGGGTTATTTAATATTAAATCATCCTGGGTTATTTATTATTAAACCATCCTGGGTTATTTAATATTAAACCATCCTGGGTTATTTAATATTAAACCATCCTGGGTTATTTAATATTAAACCATCCTGGGTTATTTAATATTTAACCATCCTGGGTTATTTAAAATTTAACCATCCTGGGTTATTTAATATTTAACCATCCTGGGTTATTTAATATTTAACCATCCTGGGTTATTTAATATTTAACCATCCTGGGTTATTTAATATTTAACCATCCTGGGTTATTTAATATTTAACCATCCTGGGTTAATATTTAACCATCCTGGGTTAATATTATAAACCATCCTGGGTTATTTAATATTAAACCATACTGGGTTATTTAATATTAAACCATACTGGGTTATTTAATATTAAACCATTCTGGGTTATTTAATATTAAACCATCCTGGGTTATTTAATATTAAACCATCCTGGGTTATTTAATATTAAACCATCCTGGGTTATTTAATATTAAACCATCCTGGGTTATTTAATATTAAACCATCCTGGGTTATTTAATATTAAACCATCCTGGGTTATTTAATATTTAACCATCCTGGGTTAATATTTAACCATACTGGGTTAATATTATAAACCATACTGGGTTATTTAATATTAAACCATACTGGGTTATTTAATATTAAACCATCCTGGGGTATTTAATATTAAACCATCCTGGGTTAATATTAAATCATCCTGAGTTATTTAATATTAAATCATCCTGGGGTATTTAATATTAAATCATCCTGGGTTATTTAATATTAAACCATCCTGGGGTATTTAATATTAAACCATCCTGGGTTATTTAATATTGAACCATCCTGGGTTATTTAATATTAAACCATCCTGGGTTATTTAATATTAAACCATCCTGGGGTATTTAATATTAAACCATCCTGGGGTATTTAATATTAAACCATCCTGGGTTATTTAATATTAAACCATCCTGGGGTATTTAATATTAATCCATCCTGGGGTATTTAATATTAAACCATCCTGGGTTATTTAATATTAAACCATCCTGGGGTATTTAATATTAAACCATCCCGAGTTATTTAATATTAAACCATCCTGGGGTATTTAATATTAAACCATCCTGGGGTATTTAATATTAAACCATCCTGGGGTATTTAATATTAAACCATCCTGGGTTATTTAATATTGAACCATCCTGGGTTATTTAATATTAAACCATCCTGGGTTATTTATTATTAAACCATCCTGGGTTAATATTAAACCATCCTGGGTTAATATTAAACCAACCTGGGGTATTTAATATTAAACCATCCTGGGTTATTTAACACCTAGTAAACAAACATTCCCATTTATACCAAACAGTTATTAAAAGTTTCCAAATAAAAAAATATTAAAGTATCTGTAAAATTAAGCATCAGTTTTGGCAAAAAATTTGGTATCGTCCCCATGCAGGTTGATGAAGCTCCGAGGTACCGACATTCAGTGTGGTAATTAAGATCCACAAGGTAACAACAACATTCACAGGTAACAACAACAATCACAGGTAACAACAACAATCACAGGTAACAACAACAATCACAGGTAACAACAACAATCACAGGTAACAACAACAATCACAGGTAACAACAACAATCACAGGTAACAACAACAATCACAGGTAACAACAACAATCACAGGTAACAACAACAATCACAGGTAGCAACATTCACAGGTAGCAACATTCACAGGTAGCAACATTAACAGGTAGCAACATTCACAGGTAGCAACATTCACAGGTAACAACATTCACAGGTAGCAACATTCACAGGTAGCAACATTCACAGGTAGCAACATTCACAGGTAGCAACATTCACAGGTAACAACATTCACAGGTAGCAACATTCACAGGTAGCAACATTCACAGGTAGCAACATTCACATGTAACAACATTCACAAGTAACAACATTCACAAGTAGCAACATTCACAGGTAACATTCACGTGTAACAACATTCACAGGTAACAACATTCACAGGTAGCAACATTCACGTGTAACAACATTCACGTGTAACAACATTCACAGGTAGCAACATTCACGTGTAACAACATTCACAGGTAGCAACATTCACAGGTAGCAACATTCACAGGTAGCAACATTCACAGGTAACAACATTCACAGGTAACAACATTCACAGGTAGCAACATTCACATGTAACAACATTCACAAGTAGCAACATTCACAGGTAACAACATTCACAGGTAACATTCACGTGTAACAACATTCACAGGTAACAACATTCATAGGTAACAACATTCACAGGTAGCAATATTCACGGGTACGTAGCGGGTGTGAAATAATAAAGGTTCTGGGTCCTTTATTATTCCTGTGTTATGTAAATGACATGCCCTTCAGTGTCAAGTGCAAACTCCTACTGTATGCGGATGACAGTGCTCTGTTAGTGTCAGGTAAAGACCCACAAGATATAGCTAATGTATTAACACTGGAACTGGAGTCCTGCAGCAAATGGTTAGTAGACAACAAACTATCGTTACATCTAGGGAAAACAGAAGCCATACTCTTTGGCACGAAATATAAACTGAGCAGGGTAAATAATTTTAATGTCCGGTGTAATGGGGAATCCATCACTTCAGTTTCCTCAGTAAAATATCTGGGAATCCCCTTTGACCCATGCATGTCAGGAGAACTGATAGGGAACAGTGTAGTAAAGAAAGCGAATGTCAGACTGAAGTTCCTCTACAGACAAGCACAGTGTCTACCTACTGAGGTTCGCAGGACCCTATGTCTTGCCCTTATACAATGTCATATTGACTACGCTTGCTCTTCATGGTACTCTGCCTTGACAAAAAAAATGAAAGATAGACTGCAAATCACCCAGAACAAAATAGTAAGGTTCATCCTGGACCTGGGTCCAAGAGAACATGTAGGCCAGGATGAATTACAACAATTGGATATGCTGAATATTGAAGACAGAGTAAAACAACTTAAATTAAATCAAGTTTATAAAATTGCTCACAAAAAGTGTCCAGAATATCTTGCTGCCAATTTTGTCAAGGCTGAGAACCAAAGCAGTCATAGTACTAGGGGGAGAGAGCACAACTTTGTAGTTCCCACAGTCAAGGGCCAGGCTTCAAACACCTTTTATTGTACAGCAATAAAGGAATGGAACAGATTGCCTGCACATGTCAAAGCCAGTCATAGCATGAGCCAGTTCAAGAAGAGAACCAAAAGGTACCTAATGAATGTAGCGACAGAAAGGGAGGAGAATGATTTTTTATTTTTTTAGCTAACACACATGTATATGTAAATAACTCTTTTTTACCTTAGTCCTAGTATACGTATATCTTTTATAATATAATAACATATATCTCCTACAGTGTATAATATTAAGGTACTAAAAGGACCCCAATGGAAATAAGTCACTCTGTCTGACTTTTTGGGTTATCCTGGGTTCTCTACACATATGCTGCTATGTATGATAATCTATGTAAATGTATTTGTATATACCTGAATAAACTTACTTACACAGTGAGGTGGACACAAGTCACCTGACGTACGCACGTGTACACGCTTGTGTGCGTGTGTGGGGGGGAGGGGAGGGGGGACCATGTACCTCAACTTCAGTATAGTGACAACGGTATCAAAGTGATGAGTAACTGTACACCAGAGTAGAACACTAGTAATTCATCAGTTACTGCCACACTTACCCACCATCACTCATCATCGTATTGCCGCGCCCACCCATCACCTTTTGTTCATCAATAACTAGTGAGGACTCCTGTGCGAAGAACAAGAAGTAGAAGAGCAAGACGAAAATGAGGAGTCAAGCAGCGTGTTCCGTTACACTATGGATAACCTATTGCTGGTATGTTGGGCCCACCGGGCCCCCACTAACAGTAGGGGTACAACCACTGCCGGTACCCCGCCTGCGCTTACTCTGATATCCGGGCAAACCGGATTTGTCTCGTTAAAATGGATTGGTAAATAAGAGGGCAAGAGTTAAGTACAGTGAAAACACTAAGATCCTTGTATGTAGAAATATAGATCTGCAGTGACGCACTAAGGCATATTTGTGTTGTGTTGCACTCCAAGTGCATGCATACCATGTCTGCAACCATGCACACCCTCCTGTGTCATCAATCACCACCTAACACTCTCCTCAACACCAACTAATTCACCCTCCACACCATCATTACTTACACCTCCACCTCTCACACACTCTACACACACCTCTCACACACTCCACACACCCTCACACACTCCACCTGCACACTCGCGCACACTCCGCACACTCCCTGCGCACACTGCGCACACTCGCGCACACTCGCGCACACTCGCGCACACTCGCGCACACTCGCGCACACTCGCGCACACTCGCGCACACTCGCGCACACTCGCGCACACTCGCGCACACTCGCGCACACTCGCGCACACTCGCGCACACTCGCGCACACTCGCACACACTCGCACACTCGCACACTCTCACACTCTCACACTCTCACTCACACTCTCTCACTCTCTCACTCACACACTCACTCTCACTCACTCTCACTCACTCTCACTCACTCTCACTCACTCTCACTCACTCTCACTCACTCACACTCACTCACACTACTCACACTCACACTCACTCACACTCACTCACACTCACTCACACTCACTCACACTCACTCACACTCACTCACACTCACTCTCACTACTCACACTCACTCACACTCACTCACACTCACACTCACTCACACTCACTCACACTCACACTCACTCACACTCACACTCACACTCACTCACACTCACTCACACTCACTCACTCACACTCACTCACACTCTTGTGGGAACTGGAAGCGAGGTATACTGGGCACAAGGGTGGAAAGCTGTAAATCAGTGAACTGGATCCTAAGGTAAATATAAACTTAATAATATCACCAAAAATACACACAAACCCATTTATAGCGTCAGTGGAATATGAAAATATTAGCAAAGCTCAGAATAGGATTCAGGAAGTTTAATAACGAATCATTCAGAACCTTATATACAGCATATGTTAGGCCAATCACTGAGTATGTGGACCCAGCATGGAGCCCACACCTGATAAATTATGTGAAGCGCCTCGAAAAGGTTCAAAGAATTGCAACCAGGCTAGTAACAGAATTGACAGGAATGCACTTTGATGAGAGGTTTGGGGAACTGAACTTGACGACATTGACATAGAGAAGGACAAGGGGGAGACATGATTACGACATACTATCTTAAGTGGAATTGATATGGGAAATAAGGCGAGACTGAATAAAGAGGACCAGGATCACTAGGACACAGGTACAAACTGAAGACACAGTTGAGTGATGGGGATGTAAGGAAGTATTTTGATATACGTTTGATGGGATCCAAAGTGGAATGCCTTGGATTGGGGAGTGGTGGAGGCAACTCAATACACACCTTCAACAGTAGATAGGCCTATGAGGCGGAAATCGGTGATGCTAATCAGTTTAGTCTAGGAGGCAGGGCCAGGAGCTGAGTCTCGACCTCCCGCAAATATAAATCACTGAGCACAACTCAGTGAGCGTGAGCACACCCGCCCGCCCACATTCAGAGAGCATGTCAAAAGAAAATATTTAAGATGGGAATAAAGCACAACGCTGAAGTAAACACTGACATGCAGGATGAGAGGAGTCCAGAGGCTAAAACAACTGCTTCTCTCTCTCTCTCAACAAATGGAATGTATATGAAAAAAAAAGATAGTGGGCTCTATTTCTTGGGCCTCACCCAAGAAGTAGAGCTCAGTTTCCACAAAGAATTTTTTATTTTATTTAAGAAACACAAGAACAACTTGGTTACTCAGTGGTTTACATCCTTCGTTTATACCATCATCAACTGTACACTCTCATTAACTTAGTTTATACCATCATCAACTGTACACTCTCATTAACTTCGTTTATACCATCATCAACTGTACACTCTCATTAACTTAGTTTATACCATCATCAACTGTACACTCTCATTAACTTCGTTTATACCATCATCAACTGTACACTCTCATTAACTTCGTTTATACCATCATCAACTGTACACTCTCATTAACTTCGTTTATACCATCATCAACTGTACACTCTCATTAACTTCGTTTATACCATCATCAACTGTACACTCTCATTAACTTCGTTTATACCATCATCAACTGTACACTCATTAACTTCGCTTATACCATCAACTGTACACTCATTAACTTCGTTTATACCATCAAGTGTACACATTAACTTCGTTTATACCATCATCAACTGTACACTTATTAACTTAGTACAGTTGTCAACAAGTCACTCATATTACATCAATCATATTGTCAAATAAGTCATATCAAAGTAGTGTTCACTCCACAATCTTTGCCCATACTACAGCAGACACAATAACGAAACTATAGTAAGTGGAGCTAGAGTGTAGCGTTATCACCACCACTTAACACTACCCACCAGTAAGTGGTAATACAAAACATCCAGACAAACAACACTTTAGAAAGTGTAATACGGCAAGATAAAAAAATAACAACAAGCAGAGTTAAAAATGCCAGCACTTCAGCACTCAGGTTTGTGCAGCACACACCAACACTTCAGCACTCAGGTTTGTGCAGCACACACCAACACTTCAGCACTCAGGTTTGTGCAGCACACACCAACACTTCAGCACCCAGGTTTGTGCAGCACACACCAACACTTCAGCACCCAGGTTTGTGCAGCACACACCAACACTTCAGCACCCAGGTTTGTGCAGCACACACCAACACTTCAGCACCCAGGTTTGTGCAGCACACACCAACACTTCAGCACTCAGGTTTGTGCAGCACACACCAACACTTCAGCACTCAGGTTTGTGCAGCACACACCAACACTTCAGCACTCAGGTTTGTGCAGCCACACCAACACTTCAGCACCAGGTTTGTGCAGCACACACCAACACTTCAGCACTCAGGTTTGTGCAGCACACACAACACTTCAGCACTCAGGTTTGTGCAGCACACACCAACACTTCAGCACTCAGGTTTGTGCAGCACACACCAACACTTCAGCACTCAGGTTTGTGCAGCACACACCAACACTTCAGCACTCAGGTTTGTGCAGCACACACCAACACTTCAGCACCCAGGTTTGTGCAGCACACACAACACTTCAGCACCCAGGTTTGTGCAGCACACACCAACACTTCAGCACTCAGGTTTGTGCAGCACACACCAACACTTCAGCACCCAGGTTTGTGCAGCACACACCAACACTTCAGCACCCAGGTTTGTGCAGCACACACCAACACTTCAGCACTCAGGTTTGTGCAGCACACCAACTTCAGCACTCAGGTTTTGCAGCACACACCAACACTTCAGCACCCAGGTTTGTGCAGCACACACCAACACTTCAGCACTCAGGTTTGTGCAGCACACACCAACACTTCAGCACTCCAGGTTTGTGCAGCACACACCAACACTTCAGCACCAGGTTTGTGCAGCACACACCAACACTTCAGCACTCCAGGTTTGTGCAGCACACACCAACACTTCAGCACCCAGGTTTGTGCAGCACACACCAACACTTCAGCACCCAGGTTTGTGCAGCACACACCAACACTTCAGCACCCAGGTTTGTGCAGCACACACCAACACTTCAGCACCCAGGTTTGTGCAGCACACACCAACACTTCAGCACCAGGTTTGTGCAGCACACACCAACACTTCAGCACTCAGGTTTGTGCAGCACACACCAACACTTCAGCACTCAGGTTTGTGCAGCACACACCAACACTTCAGCACTCCAGGTTTGTGCAGCACACACCAACACTTCAGCACCCAGGTTTGTGCAGCACACACCAACACTTCAGCACCCAGGTTTGTGCAGCACACACCAACACTTCAGCACCCAGGTTTGTGCAGCACACACCAACACTTCAGCACTCAGGTTTTGCAGCACACACCAACACTTCAGCACTCAGGTTTGTGCAGCACACACCAACACTTCAGCACCCAGGTTTGTGCAGCACACACCAACACTTCAGCACCCAGGTTTGTGCAGCACACACCAACACTTCAGCACCCAGGTTTGTGCAGCACACACCAACACTTCAGCACCAGGTTTGTGCAGCACACACCAACACTTCAGCACCCAGGTTTGTGCAGCACACACCAACACTTCAGCACCTCAGGTTTGTGCAGCACACACCAACACTTCAGCACTCAGGTTTGTGCAGCACACCAACACTTCAGCACCAGGTTTGTGCAGCACACCAACACTTCAGCACCCAGGTTTGTGCAGCACACACCAACACTTCAGCACCAGGTTTGTGCAGCACACACCAACACTTCAGCACCAGGTTTGTGCAGCACACACCAACACTTCAGCACCCAGGTTTGTGCAGCACACACCAACACTTCAGCACCCAGGTTTGTGCAGCACACACCAACACTTCAGCACCCAGGTTTGTGCAGCACACACCAACACTTCAGCACCCAGGTTTGTGCAGCACACACCAACACTTCAGCACCAGGTTTGTGCAGCACACACCAACACTTCAGCACCAGGTTTGTGCAGCACACACCAACACTTCAGCACCAGGTTTGTGCAGCACACACCAACACTTCAGCACCAGGTTTGTCAGCACACCCAACATCACACAGGTTTTGCACCACCAACACTTCAGCACCCAGGTTTGTGCAGCACACACTTCAACACTTGTTCAACAAGCAACTAGGTTTAGCCCAACACTCCACCATTCAGCACCACAGAAGGCACAACAACATTAGCACCCAGGTTTGTCATACAAACCTTCAGCACCCAGAAATCAACATAGCACCCGGATTAGTGAACACTAAACCTCACACTCATTGTGAGAAACTTCACATTGACCACTACCGCACTTCAGACAGGTTTGTAGCATACATCTCAGCACCTGAATATTCAACATAAGGTCTCAGCACTCGAGAAGGCTAACAGCACCCATTGGCATCATAAAATCAACAGCAGGATTAGGCTAACCCATAATTCAACGTCCGTCAAAAGGTTTATCTTCAACCTAATATATAGGTTAGCACTCGATACAGCCATTATCTGTCAGCAGGATAGTTTAGAAAGTTTACCATATATATCCAGTTGGACAGGAAAATAACCATGCCACATATAAACTAAATAATGTAGATCTTAATACTACTGATTGCGAAAAGGATTTAGGAGTTCTGGTTAGCAGTAATCTAAAACCAAGACAACAGTGCATAAGTGTTAGCTATAAAGCGAACAGAATCCTTGGCTTCATATCAAGAAGCATAAATAATAGGAGTCCTCAGGTTGTTCTTCAACTCTATATATCCTTGGTTAGGCCTCATCTAGATTATGCTGCACAGTTTTGGTCACCGTATTACAGAAGGGATATAAATGCTCTGGAAAACGTACAGAGGAGGATGACTAAGTTGATCCCATGTATCAGAAATCTTCCCTATGAAGATAGACTGAGGGCCCTGAATCTGCACTCTAGAAAGGCGTAGAATTAGGGGGGATATAATTGAGGTGTATAAATGGAAAACAGGAATAAATAAAGGGGATGTAAATAGCGTGCTAAAAATATCTAGTATTGACAGGACTCGCAGCAATGGCTTTAAGTTAGATAAATTCAGATTCAGGAAGGATATAGGAAAGCATTGGTTTGGTAATAGAGTTATGTTCTTATGAAAGTTGTGGGTTGAGAGGGGCGGTAGTAGTAAAGCAGGGGTGATGCTCAACACAAAGACTCGGTTAATGGAATAACACTATTAATATGACGCTGCCAACACTTGCATACACTTCCTGTAGTAAATGCCAAGGAAATGCGACCTTCTATTTATGAGTCAGCTCACAAACATCATGTTTTAATACTTTTACACGACAACGTTTACTTAGTTGTCAGAGTGCGCAGAGGTAGATAGGGCGGGGGATGTGTCACGTGACGTAGCACCGTTGTCTCAGGAAGCACCAGGCTGGTTACTGGCCCTAGCCTTTCTTTTGTCATGTTCTTTGTCTCTATTACCTTTGTCAACGTCACACCACCACTCCACAGCATCCCACCCCACAACGACCTTTGTCAACGTCACACCACCACTCCACAGCATCCCACCCCAACAACGACCTTTGTCAACGTCACACCACCACTCCACAGCCTCCCACCCCCACAACGACCTTTGTCAACGTCACACCACCACTCCACAGCATCCCACCCCAACAACGACCTTTGTCAACGTCACACCACCACTCCACAGCATCCCACCCCAACAACGACCTTTGTCAACGTCACACCACCCCTCCACAGCATCCCAGCCCCACAACGACCTTTGTCAACGTCACACCACCACTCCACAGCATCCCACCCCAACAACGACCTTTGTCAACGTCACACCACCCCTCCACAGCATCCCACCCCAACAACGACCTTTGTCAACGTCACACCACCACTCCACAGCATCCCACCCCCACAACGACCTTTGTCAACGTCACACCACCACTCCACAGCATCCCACCCCAACAACGACCTTTGTCAACGTCACACCACCACTCCACAGCATCCCACCCCACAACGACCTTGTCAACGTCAACCACCCTCACGCCCACAACGACCTTTGTCAACGTCACACCACCCTCCACAGCATCCCACCCCAACAACGACCTTTGTCAACGTCACACCACCACTCCACAGCCTCCCACCCCCACAACGACCTTTGTCAACGTCACACCACCACTCCACAGCATCCACCCCACAACGACCTTTGTCAACGTCACACCACCCCTCCACAGCAACCCCAACAACGACCTTTGTCAACGTCACACCACCACTCCACAGCATCCCACCCCCACAACGACCTTTGTCAACGTCACACCACCACTCCACAGCATCCCACCCCAACAACGACCTTTGTCAACGTCACACCACCACTCCACAGCATCCCACCCCCACAAGGACCTTTGTCAACGTCACACCACCACTCCACAGCATCCCACCCCCACAACGACCTTTGTCAACGTCACACCACCACTCCACAGCATCCCACCCCCACAACGACCTTTGTCAACGTCACACCACCACTCCACAGCCTCCCACCCCCACAACGACCTTTGTCAACGTCACACCACCACTCCACAGCCTCCCACCCCCACAACGACCTTTGTCAACGTCACACTACCACTCCACAGCATCCCACCCCCACGACTCCTTCACTTCCTCGAGTCATCAACATTCCCTTTACAAAACAAAAGAACGACAATTCGATGGCTTTAACATTTAAAAACCACAATTCCATATATGAAAATTGTGAATTTTTGTTATGCAGACAAGTGATGTTATTGGTTAAATAATAATGCGAGGGTCTTGGCAAGAGGTGTGGGGTTAAAAGACAAAGAATCAAATACAAAGTGGGAGTTGTCACAGTTGCTTTTTGCTGATGACACTGTGCTTTATGGGAGATTCTGAAGGGAAGTTGCAGAGGTTGGTGGATGAATTTGGTAAGGTATGTAAAAGAAGAAAATTGAAAGTGAATATAGGAAAGAGTAAGGTGATGAGGATAACAAAAAGATTAGGTGACGAAAGATTGGATATCAGATTGGAGGGAGAGAGTATGGAGGAGGTGAATGTATTCAGATATTTGGGAGTGGACATGTCAGCAGATGGGTCTATGAAGGATGAGGTGAATCATAGAATTGATGAGGGGAAAAGGGTGAGTGGAGCACTTCGGAGTCTGTGGAGACAAAGAACTTTGTCCATGGAAGTAAAGAGGGAAATGTATGAGAGTATAGTTATACCAACACTCTTATATGGGTGTGAAGCATGGGTGATGAATGTTGCAATGAGGAGAAGGCTGGAGGCAGTGGAGATGTCATGTCTGAGGTCAATGTGTGGTGAGAATATAATGCAGAGAATTTGGAGTTTGGAAATTAGGAGGAGGTGCGGGATTGCCAAAACTATTATCCAGAGAGCTGAAGAGGGGTTGTTGGGATGGTTCGGACATGTAGAGAGAATGGAACGAGACAGAATGACTTCGAGAGTGTATACGTCTGTAGTGGAGGGAAGGCGGGGTAGGGATCGGCCTAGGAAAGGTTGGAGGGAGGGGGTAAAAGAGGTTTTGTGTGCGAGGGGCTTGGATTTCCAGCAAGCATGCGTGTGCGTATTTGATAGGAGTGAATGGAGACAAATGGTTTTAATGTTAATGTTGCAGTTTTATAACTGTAGTGTAAAGCACGCCTCTGGCAAGACAGTGATGGAGTGAATGATGAACGTTTTTCTTTTTCGGGCCACCCTGCCTTGGTGGGAGTCGGCCGATGTGTTAATAATAATAAAAAAATAATAAATAACACCTGCACGGCAGCTACACAAGCGTGAGTCATAGCAGGTTAAACAACACCTGCACGGCAGCTACACAAGCGTGAGTCATAGCATGTTAAACAACACCTGCACGGCAGCTACACAAGCGTGAGTCGTAGTATGTTAAACAATACCTGCACGGCAGCTACACAAGCGTGAGTCATAGCATGTTAAACAACACCTGCACGGCAGCTACACAAGCGTGAGTCATAGTATGCTAAACACCACCTGCACTGCAGCTACACAAGCGTGAGTCATAGTATGTTAAACAACACCTGCACGCAGTACACAAGCGTGAGTCATAGCATGTTAAACAACACCTGCACTGCAGCTACACAAGCGTGAGTCATAGCATGTTAAACAACACCTGCACGGCAGCTACACAAGCGTGAGTCATAGCATGTTAAAAACACCTGCACGGCAGCTAACAAGCGTGAGTCATAGTATGCTAAACACCACCTGCACGGCAGATACACAAGCGTAGTCATAGCATGTTAAACAACACCTGCACTGCAGCTACACAAGCGTGAGTCATAGCATGTTAAACACCACCTGCACGGCAGCTACACAAGCGTGAGTCATAGTATGTTAAACAACACCTGCACGGCAGCTACACAAGCGTGAGTCATAGCATGTTAAACAACACCTGCACGGCAGCTACACAAGCGTGAGTCATAGTATGCTAAACACCACCTGCACGGCAGATACACAAGCGTGAGTCATAGCATGTTAAACAACACCTGCACTGCAGCTACACAAGCGTGAGTCATAGCATGTTAAACACCACCTGCACGGCAGATACACAAGCGTGAGTCATAGCATGTTAAACAACACCTGCACGGCAGCTACACAAGCGTGAGTCATAGTATGTTAAACAACACCTGCACGGCAGCTACACAAGCGTGAGTCATAGTATGTTAAACAACACCTGCACGGCAGCTACACAAGCGTGAGTCATAACATGGAAAGTACTTGAGGGCCTGGTCCCAAATCTGCACACTGCCATAACATACTGGAGTGAGAGATATGGGAGAAAGTGTAAAATAAACCCAGTGAGGAGCAGGGGTGCGGTGGGGACAATACGGGAGCACTGTATTAACATCCGGGGTCCCAGACTATTCAACATCTTACCAGAAGATATCCGAAACACGGCTGGAACCAGTGTAGAAGCCTTCAAGAGGAAACTGGACAAATATCTTCACCAGGTGCCAGATCAACCAGGCTGTGATGGATATGTGGGGCAGCGGGCCTCCAGCAGCAACAGCCTGGTTGACCAGGCAAGCACCAGACGAGCCTGGTCCATGGCCGGGCTCAGAGAGTAGATACTCTCGAAACTCTTCAAAGGTATATCAAAGGTATAGCATGTTAAACAACACCTGCACGGCAGCTACACAAGCGTGAGTCATAGTATGTTAAACACCACCTGCACGGCAGCTACACAAGCGTGAGTCATAGCATGTTAAACAACACCTGCACGGCAGCTACACAAGCGTGAGTCATAGTATGTTAAACAACACCTGCACTGCAGCTACACAAGCGCGAGTCATAGTATGTTAAACAACACCTGCACGGCAGCTACACAAGCGTGAGTCATAGCATGTTAAACAACACCTGCACTGTAGCTACACAAGCGTGAGTCATAGCATGTTAAACAACACCTGCACGGCAGCTACACAAGCGTGAGTCATAGTATGTTAAACAACCCCCTGCACGGCAGCTACACAAGCGTGAGTCATAGTATGCTAAACACCACCTGCACGGCAGCTACACAAGCGTGAGTCATAGCATGTTAAACAACACCTGCACTGCAGCTACACAAGCGTGAGTCATAGCATGTTAAACACCACCTGCACGGCAGCTACACAAGCGTGAGTCATAGCATGTTAAACACCACCTGCACTGCAGCTACACAAGCGTGAGTCATAGCATGTTAAACACCTGCACTGCAGCTACACAAGCGTGAGTCATAGCATGTTAAACAACACCTGCACTGCAGCTACACAAGCGTGAGTCATAGCATGTTAAACAACACCTGCACTGCAGCTACACAAGCGTGAGTCATAGCATGTTAAACACCACCTGCACTGCAGCTACACAAGCGTGAGTCATAGTATGTTAAAAAACCACCTGCACTGGCAGCTACACAAGCGTGAGTCATAGTATGCTAAACACCACCTGCACGGCAGCTACACAAGCGTGAGTCATAGCATGTTAAACACCACCTGCACTGCAGCTACACAAGCGTGAGTCATAGCATGTTAAACACCACCTGCACTGCAGCTACACAAGCGTGAGTCATAGCATGTTAAACACCACCTGCACTGCAGCTACACAAGCGTGAGTCATAGCATGTTAAACACCACCTGCACGGCAGCTACACAAGCGTGAGTCATAGCATGTTAAACAACACCTGCACTGCAGCTACACAAGCGTGAGTCATAGCATGTTAAACACCACCTGCACTGCAGCTACACAAGCGTGAGTCATAGTATGTTAAACAACACCTGCACTGCAGCTACACAAGCGTGAGTCATAGCATGTTAAACAACACCTGCACTGCAGCTACACAAGCGTGAGTCATAGTCATGTTAAACACCACCTGCACGGCAGCTACACAAGCGTGAGTCATAGCATGTTAAACAACACCTGCACTGCAGCTACACAAGCGTGAGTCATAGTATGTTAAACACCACCTGCACTGCAGCTACACAAGCGTGAGTCATAGCATGTTAAACACCACCTGCACTGCAGCTACACAAGCGTGAGTCATAGCATGTTAAACACCACCTGCACTGCAGCTACACAAGCGTGAGTCATAGCATGTTAAACAACACCTGCACTGCAGCTACACAAGCGTGAGTCATACATGTTAAACAACACCTGCATGGGGAGTTAGTTACCATTTTGTCCTAGGCACATGTCGATTAGACACTAGGTAGGTAGGTGTGTGTGTGTGTGTGTGTGTGTACTCACCTAATTGTGGTTGCAGGGGTCGAGACTCAGCTCCTGGCCCCGCCTCTTCGCTGTCCGCTACTGGGTCTCTGCTCTCCCTGCTCCATGAGCTTTATCATACTTTGTCTTAAAACTATGTATGGTTCCTGCCTCCACTATATCTTTCTCTAGACTATTCCACTTCCTGACTACTCTGTGGCTGAAGAAATGCTTCCTAACATCCCTTTGACTCATCGGAGTCTTCAGCTTCAAGTTGTGTCCCCTTGTTTCTGTGTTCCCTCTCTGGAACATCCTGTCGCTGTCTACCTTGTCAATTCCCCGCAGTATTTTGTATGTCGTTATCATGTCTCCTCTGACCCTTCTTTCCTCCCCGTGTCCGTCCGTCCCTATTCTCTTTGTCAGAGCCTATTAAGTGATGATTGTTTCAATGGTTGAAGGAAGTTGGCTTGAGTGTGGTGGTGTTGGCGTGTGTGCCAAGTATTGACAATGGTGGCTGGCATGACACTGCTGAACATTACAATGACCAAGCTCTGTTTTGTGGAGGCCACGACAACCTGATGCTTCATCACTCTCGACTCCCGTTTACCACCATCACCTTACCACCATCACCTTACCACCATCACCTTACCACTATTCCCCTAGCATAACCCTAGCGACCTATTCAGCGTAAAAGCTTACGGCCAGGCGATGGCCACAAAGGCGTCCGCCTTTGTGCTGTAATGGGTCTAGTGCAACAGCTGACCCATTGCAGCATGGTACAATCACCAGAGGACCTGGTGATTGTACCTGGTGATTGTGGGGTAAGCAAACAAACCTAGCAGTAGAGGTCTTACTTTCAACCTAGCTTAGTAAAAACATTCCCAGACAAGAAGGGGAAATGTGGGTAACAAAGAAAATGGCTAATTTTAGGGACGTTAGCAAGATGTATTACAATGATGTCTACAAAATGTGGATAAAAACGCTTATGTAACGTTCGTTCAGAAGGACGTGTTTCACCACGATTGGCTTCTTCAAAAGACGCCACTTATTGCCAAGCATTTCCTTCAATAAATGTTCTTTAGTATACAGCAGTATTACAACCTGCAGAGAACAAGTGATTTAAACAATATCACCACCGGATCAACATGTCTTAAAAGTTCTAGTTACGTAGCCTATCACTTACAAGGAAAATGGTACGTTTGATATCTAGAACTTTCAAGACAAAGAGATGCTGAGTCAGTGATGATAGTCTCCAAGTCAGGTATTCTCTTCAGGTTGAAATATTGTTGTATACCAGAAGTCTCCAAACTCTTCAGCTCATCGACACCAAGTTTCACATTGTTCATCGACCCCCCCCCCCCAAGCATTTATTATATGAAAATAATTTATTAAATAGTTCTTTAACTAACAGTACTAAGAATAGGTAATAATTTCATAAAAAAAGTAATATTTAAATTATGGAAAATAAAAGATTTAACAGTGTTTTATACTGAAAGTGTTGATATCATTAATGGTGAGGAAGCATCTGATGAGCCTCAACAAGGACACTGATATTTGGCTGGACATTGGCGAGTTTTAGTCGTAAGTCATCACGTTCTTTCAAGTTCAGTCTGTTCCTCCTTAGTTATATTTGCATGTGCATGGCTAAAACCAGCTTCACCTATGTACGAGCTTGGGAAAGCAAGTAAAAATGGGTCAAGCACTGCACAAAGCCGGGAGTATATTTAGCAGCAGTATTTACATTGCTACAATAGTCACTTAAGCTTTTACTTCCGAACAATACTTTTATTTCGATATCCATAGTCATATCAATGAGTTCTTCCTGCAATTGAGAGTCAATGTCTGCAATTTTTATTTCCAAATCAAATGATATTAAGAATGCAGTCAAGCACGTGCATTTTCTCTAGGTCCTCAAAGCGTAAGTTGCCTTAATTTGTCAAGGTGCAGACTAATAATAATTCTTACTCTATATTGACACAGGTTATGGAGCATACTGATATTATAGTTAGGTAACTGTAGGATTAAATAGATTTACAATAGTGAAGTATTTCAAAACATTTAAGAATATTGCAGTTTGTAAATTTAGTAATGAGAATGGTTTTGTCTCGACATGATACACAGTTTCTATTGGAGTATCTGAAGCAAACACAAGATTTATTAGGCAAGAACTATATTCGAAATTTTATGTTTACAGTCATTTTGGGTAAATGTAAGTTGGAGGGAATCACAGATATCGAGAGTAAGTCTATTTTGTTTTTTGTGTGCATGATACAAGGAAGAGCATAGGTGGTTTTCATATCCTTAGCTGACGGTGGGGTGTCAGGGAGATAAGATGTTTTTTAACGGTAGTTTTGAAAGTGATGGTTGTGTCTGCAGTTCTAGAGTTTTCAGGCAGAGTTTTCCAGAGTTTAGGCCCTTTAATGTACATTGAAGTTTTGTATAGATTTAGCCGGACTCGGGGAATGTCAGAGAGATTTTTGTGTCTGATATTGTGTCTATGGGTCCTGTCACAACTATCAAAAAATTGCTTTAGTTCAGGGTTAATATTGGAATTTATGGTTCTGTAAATGTAGGTTGCACAGTAGTAAGTGTGGATGTTCTGTACAGTAAGTTTAGGTCTTGGAAGAGTGGGGGGGTGTTGCCTAGTATTGGATTGCGTGATAATTCTTACTGCGGCTTTTTGTTGGGTTATTATGGGCTTTAGGTGTGTTGCTGCTGTTGATCCCCAAGCACAAATGGCATAGGTGAGGTAGGGATAGATGAGTGAATAGTATAGTGTGAGAAGGGACGATTGTGGCGCGTAGTAACGTATCTTAGAAAGGATCCCAACCGTTTTGGATACTTTTTTGTGTGTTGGATATGAGTGCTGAATTTCAGGTTGCTGTCGAGGTGTAGGCCCAGGAATTTGCCCTCGTTAAGTTTAGCAATAAGAGTGTCGTTGATCTTAATGTTCAGTTGTGCAACACTTGCTCTATTACCAAAGATAACATAGAAGGTTTTGTCAGTGTTAAGTTTATTGGCAGTGATCCAGGTAGATATTTTTAGTAGTTCCTAGTTAACAATGGTGTTGAGTGAGGCAAGATTAGGGTGGGAGATGACATAAGTCGTGTCGTCAGCAAAGAGAACTGGTTTCAGGTGTAGTGATACATTGGGAAGATCATTGATGTATAAAAGGAAGAGCCGGGGACCAAGGACACTTCCCTGCGGTACTCCAGTATCAAGTGGTCGTGTCGATGAGGATGTGTCTAATGGAGACGTACTGATACCTGTTAGTAAGGTAGGATTTGAAATATGTAAGAGCATGGCCTCTTATACCATAATAGTCAAGTTTGTGGAGTAGGATGCCATGGTCTACTGTGTCAAAAGCTTTTCTTAGGTCAATAAAAAGCCCTAATGGGTATTCCTTATTTTCCAGTGCTGTGTAAAGTAGGTCCAGCCTTTTTACAATTGCATCGTTTGTGCTTTTATTTTTTCTGAAGCCAAATTGGCAGGGGTTGAGTATGCTTTGTGCTGTTATAAACGAGTATAATCTCTTGTGCACAAGTTTCTCGGAGATTTTGGATAGCAACGATAAGTTTGATATTGGCCTATAGTTGTTTACATCTGTGGGGTCACCACCTTTGTGTATTGGTGTAACCCTTGCTGTCTTGAGGAGTGTCGGGAATGTGCTAGTTTCTAGTGATTTGTTAAAAAGTAATGAAATAGCAGGCGAAAGGACTTGGGCTGCTCGCTTGTACAATAATGGTGGGACTTGTGACAGGTTCCCTGATTTATTTTTAAGTTATACAACTCAACTGTGCAGTATGTAAGTGTACAAGTGTTCACAAGTTATCACCTCTACACAGCCACCTTACCTCAGTGTACATAGTAATTGGTTCAGGATTACGTCATTTTTTTTCTCATAGTATTGCAAACAATCGCTACTTGAGTGGATGCGCTTTGATTTTAATAATTGATCTAATAAGACACCTGGAAGGCATGATGCAGCTGACCACTGAGTTTCTTGGCTACAAGATGGTGTCTGTAATACACAATGAACAATACATACATAGGATACCTTTTTCCTTGTGTAAAGTGGCAAATCCATGTATCGACCAACCATTGCTGGTGCACCATCGGTAGTAACTGCAGTAATACTGCTGAGGGGTATATTGTGCTTCTCAAAATACTCCTCTAAACGCTAAAAAAAAAAAAAAAAATTGTCTCATACTTTGTAAACAAAAATTCGTCAACGATGCACTTTTGAGTTTAGTGTAATACCTCACAGAGGCCATGAGAATATTTGAGCTGACGAAAGTTGACTCGCTGAGTCGGAGAGAAAACTTGAGTGTAGAAGCTCAGCTCCAAGGATTTTTTTCACCATCGACCATCTGGTCAACTCGTCGTTACTCTATTATCACTTAATGACAGACTTTTTGGGTTAGGCTGAGAGTCTTTCTTCATAACAGTTTCAATCACCTCTGTGACTGCTGGAATTGTATGCGATTTTCCTTTCTTTGTTAATGTGAGACACATTGTATGATGCCTTCAGTCCTTTATTATCAACATTGGCAGCTGCTTTGAGAAATTTATTTAATTTTGGTCTATTTTTTTTTCTTTCAGTACCTTAAAATAATCAAGGTTTTAATTTTTCTTATCAGAGTAAACCCTCTCAAGGTGGTCTTTCATCTTCCATGGCACATAGGCATTGTTTCATTGGTAAACGAAGTTATGAATCCTAATTTTAAATATTCTTGTCAAAAAAAAAAAAAAAAAAATCAAAATGTTTATTTCCTTGTAAATCTTACAATGTTTACATGTTATAAAATATTAATTACAAAGGCGGCCACTAGCATGCCTAGGCATTTCGGGCAGACTAATACTAACTCTTACTCTGTATTGATATAGGTTATGGAGCAGTACATTCGAACATACATTATTAGGTAGTACAAATCATATAATAATATTACAAATGGTAGATTTAGTGATGGGATTGGATTTGTCTTGGCATGATACACTATTTCTATCGTGAATACTGTCGGCACTTCTTGGCATCAGCAGCTGCCATTATGGGTGTTACAATGAATTTATAGTAACTGCACAGCAATCACTTCATTGGCACCACTGCTATCACTGGGTGTTGAGAATGTACCGTGTACAGTGTTTGAGGTGAAGGAGTACGCTCAGTACGGGAAGTGAACAGGAATACTTCACAGACCGGGCCGCAGGGGCGTTGACCCCTGGAACACTCGCCAGATAATACGTATATCCTTCCCGAGACAGGGGAGATGGCAGAAACAAGGGAAAAAGTGGCAGGTCAGATACAAAAGGCAAAGCATGTCCCTAGACATTTACTGACCCCTTTTTGACCCCTAGCCATTTATCGACCCCTTCGATAGTCCCATCGACCATTAAGGGTCTATACTGACCACTTTGGGGAACCCTGCGTGTATACTGTACCATTCAAGGCAGGCGAGAATGCTGAGCAAATACATAGAACTTTCACTACCATATATACATTAAGACACGTGAACTATGGTATACCTTTGATGAGTTTCAAGAGTCTTACTACTCTCGGAGCCCGGCCATGGGCCAGGCAGTGCTTCAAGTCTTTCTAACAGTATTACTAGGAACGTAGGCAAGAAAGGTACATCACAATTTACACCTAGAAAATTTTGGAAGAACTGGTCCTTAACCTGAACACCGAAATCACACTGCATGAAAACGAGACTTGGCAGACGGTGCAGAGTGCCTCTAATAAAATGCTGGGGTGCGATGAATACACAGAAAACTCAACCAGTGTCAGAGGTCCCCGACTTTTCAACACCCTCCCCTCGTTCATAAGAGGAATTTCCAGAAATGCCCTGGCTTTCTTCAAGGGAAACTTGACAAGTTCCTCGAATCAGTTCCAGATCAGTCAAGGCTGTGGTTCGTGCGTTGAACTGCGTTCAGCCAGCAGTAACAGTATAACAGATCAGGCCTTGATCCACCAAGAGGTCTGGTCTGTGAATGGGTCGAGGGGACGTTGACCCCTGAAAACATCGTTCAGGTGTGTGTATCCACAATTCTAAAAGTTGTGACATGAATATCGAGATTCCTCTGGAGGGGCAATACAAACTACTGGATCTCTCAATAAAGGGATAAAAAATGTACAATAAACAAAGAAATGGAAGAAAAAGAAATTATTCAGGAGGCAGACAGAAGATAATAAGGTGAACAAGGCTGGGAGATTGAATATGGTTTATGGCGGGAAAGAAGAATTGCAAAAGTACTTCATACAAGAATCAAACACTCAGTGTCTTGATGAAAATGAACGAAGAAGTGACAAAGATAATATGGGAGACAGTGAAGAAGGTTGCCTTAAAACAAGCAAACATAATGGACGACTATTTCTACAGAAGATAGAGGACAAAATGTATTATTCTCAGTGCCTCTCAGTGAGAGCCGAGGCAGTGTGGCAGTAACGCTGAGGACTTGTCTCTTTTGAGTCAAGAAACCTGAACATTGGCATGTTGCATGACTACATAGTAATGTAGGATGTATGTTGCATGACTACATAGTAATGTAGGATGTATGTTGCATGACTACATAGTAATGTAGGATGTATGTTGCATGACTACATAGTAATGTAGGATGTATGTTGCATGACTACATAGTAATGTAGGATGTATGTTGCATGACTACATAGTAATGTAGGATGTATGTTGCATGACTACATAGTAATGTAGGATGTATGTTGCATGACTACATAGTAATGTAGGATGTATGTTGCATGACTACATAGTAATGTAGGATGTATGTTGCATGACTACATAGTAATGTAGGATGTATGTTGCATGACTACATAGTAATGTAGGATGTATGTTGCATGACTACATAGTAATGTAGGATGTATGTTGCATGACTACATAGTAATGTAGAGTATGTTGCATGACTACATAGTAATGAAGGATGTATGTTGCATGACTACATAGTAATGTAGAGTATGTTGCATGACTACATAGTAATGTAGGATGTATGTTGCATGACTACATAGTAATGAGGATGTACAATTTGCATACTACATAGTAAGAGATGATGTTGCATGACTACAGTAATGAGGATGTATGTTGCATGACACATAGTAATGAAGGATGTATTGCATGACTACATAGTAATAGGATATGTTGCATGACTACATAATGAAGGATGATGTTGCATGACTCATAGTAATGAAGGATGTATCTGCATGACTACATAGTAATCAGGATGATCGTTGCACTGGAGTAATCAGGATGTTGCATGACTACATAGGAAAGGATGATGGCATGACTACATAGTAATGGGAGTTGCATGACTACATAGTAAGTAGGATGTCATGACACATAGTAATGAGGATCTGCACTGGAGTAATGCAGGATGCTGCACTGATAGTAATGTAGGATCTTTCATGACACCAGCTCAATGTGGAGTTGCAGGACTGCATAGAATAGGATGCATGCACTATGGGGGAACCAGGATCTGCACTGATGGGATGTGAGACCAGACTGACTGGGAGAACCAGGATCTGACATGGGGAGAACCGAGGATTGCATCTGGAGGAGACCAGGATCTGCACTGGAGGAGAACCAGGAGATCTGCACTGGGGAGAACCAGGATCTGCACTGGGAGAACCAGGATCTGCACTGGGGAGAACCAGGATCTGCACTGGGGAGAACCAGGATCTGCACTGGGGAGAACCAGGATCTGCACTGGGAGAACCAGGATCTGCACTGGGAGAACCAGGATCTGCACTGGGGAGAACCAGGATCTGCACTGGGAGAAAGGATCTGCACTAGAGACCAGGATCTGACTGGAGAACAGATCTGACTGGGAGAACCAGACTACTGGGGCCAGGATCTGCACTGGGGAGAACCAGGATCTGCACTGGGAGAACCAGGATCTGCACTGGGGAGAACCAGGATCTGCACTGGGGAGAACCAGGATCTGCACTGGGAGAACCAGGATCTGCACTGGGGAGAACCAGGATCTGCACTGGGGAGAACCAGGATCTGCACTGGGGAGAACCAGGATCTGCACTGGGAGACCAGGATCTGCACTGGGAGAACCAGGATCTGCACTGGGAGAACCAGGATCTGCACTGGGAGAACCAGGATCTGCACTGGGGAGAACCAGGATCTGCACTGGGAGAACCAGGATCTGCACTGGGAGAACCAGGATCTGCTGAACCGGATCTGCGGGAGAACCAGGATCTGCACTGGGGAGAACCAGGATCTGCACTGGGGAGAACCAGGATCTGCACTGGGGAGAACAGGATCACTGGAGACAGATCTGCACTGGGAGAACCAGGATCTGCACTGGGGAGAACCAGGATCTGCACTGGGGAGAACCAGGATCTGCACTGGGGAGAACCAGGATCTGCACTGGGGAGAACCAGGATCTGCACTGGGGAGAACCAGGATCTGCACTGGGGAGAACCAGGATCTGCACTGGGGAGAACCAGGATCTGCACTGGGGAGAACCAGGATCTGCACTGGGGAGAACCAGGATCTGCACTGGGAGAACCAGGATCTGCACGGGGGAGAACCAGGATCTGAAACCGGATTGGAGAACCAGGATCTGCACTGGGAGAACCAGGATCTGCACTGGGAGAACCAGGATCTGCACTGGGGAGAACCAGGATCTGCACTGGGGAGAACCAGGATCTGCACTGGGAGAACCAGGATCTGCACTGGGGAGAACCAGGATCTGCACTGGGGAGAACCAGGATCTGCACTGGGGAGAACCAGGATCTGCACTGGGGAGAACCAGGATCTGCACTGGGGAGAACCAGGATCTGCACTGGGAGAACCAGGATCTGCACTGGGGAGAACCAGGATCTGCACTGGGGAGAACCAGGATCTGCACTGGGGAGAACCAGGATCTGCACTGGGGAGAACCAGGATCTGCACTGGGGAGAACCAGGATCTGCACTGGGGAGAACCAGGATCTGCACTGGGAGAACCAGGATCTGCACTGGGGAGAACCAGGATCTGCACTGGGAGAACCAGGATCTGCACTGGGGAGAACCAGGATCTGCACTGGGGAGAACCAGGATCTGCACTGGGGAGAACCAGGATCTGCACTGGGAGAACCAGGATCTGCACTGGAAACCAGGATCTGCTGGGGAGAACCAGGATCTGCACTGGGGAGAACCAGGATCTGCACTGGGAGAACCAGGATCTGCACTGGGGAGAACCAGGATCTGCACTGGGGAGAACCAGGATCTGCACTGGGGAGAACCAGGATCTGCACTGGGGAGAACCAGGATCTGCACTGGGGAGAACCAGGATCTGCACTGGGGAGAACCAGGATCTGCACTGGGGGTTGAAAAAGACTAAGGGAAACTTCATTAACCAACGTGACAACGACGAAAAACAAAATGGAAGGAGCCAGTGAGCTCAAAGAGACGAGCTTTAAATTAACACTTTATCAAGTGCAACTGATAAGAAGGAAAATAATGACAAATAATAAAACAAACTAGAGAGAAACCAGTACTGAGAAATGTACTAATAGGAAGCTAAATTAACTTTCATTACGATCAAGTGCGGAAGTGAAAGAAGTGCTGGACACTGCCACACCACACCTGCCACACCACACCTGCCACACCACACCTGCCACACCACAAAGCGCACAAACAAAACACGGACGAGGAAAAAAAACTAAGAATGAATATGTAAGGTCACTAAGAAGAGCAAACACACAATTCGAGAACAACAACATTGAAGGCACAATCACAACTGACACCACTACAGAGAAATGCCAAAATTCTAGTCGTAAAGTAGAAAATAGCAGCAGCAGTTACACAAGACAAACAAAATTCGAGCAGAAAATTCAATAAGGTATTCCTCGAGGATGTAGTCTAGGATGAAAGTCTGAGATGTAGTTCAGGATTAGTCAGATGAGTGTCGAGGAGAGTGTAGAGATGTAGTTGAGATGTAGCTCAGATGTATCTCGAGGATGAGTTCGAGAATCGAATGTAATAAGCGAGATGAGAATCCGAGATGTAGATAGTCGAGGATGTAGTGTCGAGGATGTAGTGTCGAGGATGTAGTTCAGATGAGTCGAGATGTAGTGTCGAGGATGTAGTGTCGAGATGTAGTGTCGAGATGTAGTCTCGAGATGTAGTCTCGAGATGTAGTCTCGAGGATGTAGTGTCGAGATGTAGTCTCGAGATGTAGTTCGAGGATGTAGTGTCGAGGATGTAGTGTCGAGGATGTAGTGTCGAGGATGTAGTGTCGAGGATGTAGTGTCGAGGATGTAGTGTCGAGGATGTAGTGTCGAGGATGTAGTGTCGAGGATGTAGTGTCGAGGATGTAGTGTCGAGGATGTAGTTCGAGGATGTAGTGTCGAGGATGTAGTGTCGAGGATGTAGTTCGAGGATGTAGTGTCAAGAGGAATGTAGTGTCGAGATGTAGTGTCGAGGATGTAGTGTCGAGGATGTAGTGTCGAGGATGTAGTGTCGAGGATGTAGTGTCGAGGATGTAGTGTCGAGATGTAGTGTCGAGGATGTAGTGTCGAGGATGTAGTTCGAGATGTAGTGTCGAGATGTAGTCTCGAGATGTAGTGTCGAGGATGTAGTGTCGAGGATGTAGTGTCGAGATGTAGTGTCGAGGATGTAGTGTCGAGATGTAGTGTCGAGGATGTAGTGTCGAGATGTAGTGTCGAGGATGTAGTGTCGAGATGTAGTGTCGAGGATGTAGTGTCGAGGATGTAGTGTCGAGGATGTAGTGTCGAGGATGTAGTGTCGAGGATGTAGTATTGGTAGCACAAATCAGTGGCAAGACTGCCAACACAAAGTGAACATCAGCCACACAGCAAAGGAACAAGTGATGAAGATTACAGATGTGCAGCAACAGCACAACAAAAGCCACAGTGTGAGACAACTTATCCCTGAAAGGTGCTGAAAGAATAAGCGGAAACACTACTTGAACTTTGAGTCAATATCTACACAAAAAACTCCCCAGGGATGAGACACCTGGATAACTGCACATGTGGTCTTTGTGTACAAGCGGGGGGGGGAGGGGGAAGGGGCTGTTACTAAATACTGAATTACAAGACACAAAAAATAACAATGAGAATTTAATAGATGCAAGTCTTGCCTCAAAACCTACAAGTTCTATGACAGAACAGCCAACCAAGAAAGATACAAACTAGAAGAACAAAAACCTTACGTTTATAATCATAACCATATTTTTTAAAGGGGTGGACGGGTA
>WNWK01001781.1:222096-251025 GCA_009830355.1 Cherax destructor
TGGATGGTGGTGGTAGATGGATGGTGGTGGTAGATGGATGGTGGTGGTAGATGGATGGTGGTGGTAGATGGATGGTGGTGGTAGATGGATGGTGGTGGTAGATGGATGGTGGTGGTAGATGGATGGTGGTGGTAGATGGATGGTGGTGGTAGATGGATGGTGGTGGTAGATGGATGGTGGTGGTAGATGGATGGTGGTGGTAGATGGATGGTGGTGGTGGTGGTAGATGGATGGTGGTGGTGGAGATGGATGGTGGTGGTGAGATGGATGGTGGTGGTGGTGGTAGATGGATGGTGGTGGTAGATGGTGGTGGCAGATGGATGGTGGTGGTGGAGATGGAGTGGTGGAGAATGGTGGTGGTAGATGGATGGTGGTGGTGGGAGATGGAGGTGGTGGTAGATGGGTGAGTGGTGAGATGTAGATGGATGGTGGTGGTAGTATGGTGGTGGTGGTGGTGGTAGATGGATGGTGGTGGAGATGGATGGGTGGAGATGGATGGTGGTAGTGGTGGTGGTGAGATGGATGGGGTGGTGGTGGTAGATGGATGGTGGTGGTAGATGGATGGTGGTGGTAGATGGATGGTGGTGGTAGATGGATGGTGGTGGTGGTGGTAGATGATGGTGGTGGTGGTGATGGTGGTGGTGGTGGTAGATGGATGGTGGTGGGTAGATGGATGGTGGTGGTGATGGAGGATGGTGGTGGTGGTGGTAGATGGATGGTGGTGGTAGATGGATGGTGGTGGTAGATGGATGGTGGTGGTGGTGGTAGATGGATGGTGGTGGTGGTGGTAGATGGATGGTGGTGGTGGTGGTAGATGGATGGTGGTGGTGGTGGTAGATGGATGGTGGTGGTGGTGGTAGATGGATGGTGGTGGTGGTAGATGGATGGTGGTGGTGGTGGTAGATGGATGGTGGTGGTGGTGGTAGATGGATGGTGGTGGTGGTGGTAGATGGATGGTGGTGGGTGGGTCTGGGTGACATGACAGCTAATAACACCAACAGTCACTACATTCACACTACACTACTCCAACACTCACTTCATTGCCACCTCCTACACTACTCCAACACTCGCATCATTGCCACCTCCTACACTACTCCAACACTCGCATCATTGCCACCTCCTACACTACTCCAACACCCACTTCATTGCCACCTCCTACACTACTCCAACACCGACTTCATTGCCACCTCCTACACTACTCCAACACCGACTTCATTGCCACCTCCTACACTACTCCAACACCCACTTCATTGCCACTTCACATCCCCATCTTTCTCGATACCCTCAACACGCTACTAGATGAACTCGCCCAGCTCTGCCTGACACATTTCTTTAACTGTGACAGAATATGACAGTTACACAGTGAGTACGTTATTCCCCATCATTCAGAGCAGGATAGTAGCACACTGCTGATTATTAAAATATTTTTAGTAAAAAAAATGTCCACACCAATGACAGGTGATCCCAGTTTAGCCTCACTGTCTCGACTATTGAACTTGCTACAGTTTCTTACGTTTAACATTTCGTTATTAAAGAACTAAAAGGCACAATACCATGACTAAAACAATACACATATAACCCACACATGGGGAGAGAAAAGATTATGACAATGTTTCAGTCCATTGGACAATTCCAAGGTTACATTGCAGCAAAGCACCAACTTTGTACTTCTCTGAATTCCTAAACTAAATATGAAATCTCAACAGAGATAGATACACGGTGTGGATGACCTATGTTGTCGCTACTCCTTCCCACCCAACCTCCACTAATGTTACGCACGCAGTTTCCAGTAAATCTGTCCAACTTTTTTTGAGTCAGCCTATTTGCCTAATACAAGTAATGTACTCTGTTTCATGATCTCCAGGCTGGTTGTCGCAGCGAGGCTAGTGCAAGTATTCTAAGACATATGATATAGTTTTAAAATGTTGAGAGGCTACTGCAACAAGGAATCTGTATTCTTCCCATATCAATTTATGTATGTATGCTTTGATATATAATTTAGCGCAAATTTCTCTGCACACCCCTTCCACTCACTACTATACAGTGTGTTACCCCACTATGATGGAGATATGTATTTTTATATAGTATATAAAAAAAAAAAAATTTCCTGAGCATGGGATAGGCCATCTTCAGAAATGTCAATTCCCAAATAATCGAAACTCTAGTTACGCTGGAACGAAACCTTCGAAGTTCCCAAAGCTGGCGAAACTTTAATCGAATACTTCACGATATCGTAATTAGCCTACTGAAATCTCCCAGCTCAGACTGATAGATTTCAACACAGTTGAAATCCATCTTGTATGATGGAATATAACAGAAAACCATTAACAGCTTTTGTTCAAAGCTATTTCACTATCATGCAGAAGGTAGCAAGCACACTCTTCATATATCCATTATGAGTAAAAATACATTATGCCAGCCTAGAATGCATACTGCTGGGGCAAAACAATGGTGGTGAATACACACACAACCCACACACACAAAAGGAGAGGAGCTTACGACGACGTTTCGGTTCAACTTGGACCATTTACAAAGTCACACTAACACGAAGGACAGGTGGAAGGGGTATTTATAGGCAGGCAGACAGGGTAGGGCACAAGAAAGTGGTGGAGGGGTAATGGAGGTAGTAGTGATAGTGGTAGTAGTAGTAATGGAGACAGTCATAAACTAGGAAAGGAGCACTGCAAAGACGCTAGCGGCCCGCAAGGGTAAGAACAAGAACACAGTGGGGAAAAATTAAAATAAAATAGAGGACAAATACAAGGCAAAAGAAAAGAAAGAGAACCCAGAGGAGAAAGGAGAAAGAGGATAAGGGGGAAGAGAAAGAAGGGGAAGGAATCAGGTTAAGTCACGGGTGTTCTGAAGTTTGGAGCATTTAACAATGTAATGGGAGAGGAAAGCATCTACAGAGACAAAGCCAGGGCTAAGATTCATACAGGGAAAGTTGTGTATAAGGGAGGATTCAACCAAACGGCGACTGTGAAAGTTGGACGTAGGGTAGACAGTTTTAGCAGAAGACCAATCAATAGGATGACTGTGATCTCTGACATGACAGAAAAGAGCAATAGTAGTGTCGGCAAGCCTAACACTATTTTTGTGCTCCCTAAGTCTGTCAGAAAGAGCACAAAAATAGTGTTAGGCTATTATAAATACATTTTTCTTATTTAAAAACACGTAACAAAAAAATTGGGGTGTTTTTTGGGGGGCTGGAACGGATTAATGGCATTTCAATTAATTTCAATGAGGAAAATTGATTTGATATAAAGTAAACCCCCGGTTTTCGTAATTAATCTGTTCCAGAAGGTTTCCCGAAATCCGAAATGACCAAAAATCGAAGTATAACATTTCCCGTAATAAATAATGTACGTAAATCCAATTAATATGTTTCAGACACCCAAAAATATTAAAAAATAAATTTTATAGAGAATAACTATAGTGTTGCAGCTCTTCAGTGGTTAGTACATTCATTACTTACCTTAAAATATTTGTAGTCAATGTAGGGCGAGAGGTGAGTAGTATTTATTTGTAGGAAGTCAGTGTAGGCAGCTGGTACATGTAGGTACACAAATGTAGTCTGCCTGGGCTATACCTACCGTAACCCACAGCCATATTATTACCATCGACATACCATGTTCACCGAGGTTAATCTTTTCTAACAACTACCTTTAGATACCATCATAAACAAAGGAAGAAGTAATGAATAATTCATGCCAAGAATTGTAAACAAAAGCGTTAAGGGCGGTGACTGGGCCAGACAGCAGATTCATACAGTTTTCTCTAACGTTGTATGCTGGACCAGAGAAAACGTAATGTTTTCCCTCCACCCGACTCACCACTCAATAGCACATAAACATTGCATGTTTATATGCAAAATATAAAATATCATAGATGGATTAATGAAAATGTCTATATTAACCTAAAATAAGACATTTAATGTGCCCAAGAGTGATTATTATTACGTATTAGTATTATAACTATGGCATTAAGACTTGAGGGACACACTTAGTGAACGAGTAACAAAGGCATGTTTATATGTTATGTAATGTGTTTCTTATATAATTTTGAAGAAAATATCATAGATGGATTAATGAAAATGTCTATATTATAACGTTAAATAAAACATTTAATGTGCCCAAGAATGAGTCACGAACTTATGAGAGACCCAGGTGAACGGCTGGTACCAACGATTTCCAAGCGAACACTTGAAATCCGGGGGGAAATTTTGCCAAAAAAAGTGCTTGAAATCCAAATGGCTCGATTTCTGAACCGGCCGAACACCGAGGGTCCACTGTACAAGCAAATTGAGTTAGGAGCTGGGTTATGGAACGAATTAAACTCTTAAGTCAAGGTACCACTGTATACCAGAAATGTTATACTAAATTGTGCAAAGGTGACATTAAAACAAAATCAAAGATGGTTGACACAAACTCACTACCATTATAGTATGTTCCTCACTTAGTGACGAATTCGTTTAATGATGTGGTCGCAGGAACGGAACTGCGTCATTAAGCAAAGAGAGGCTGTACTACCAATTGCCACTTATCAACACTTGCTGAACAAAGCATATCATTGTGACCAACCATCACACTGAACTACTGCCACTACAAGTAACTTCTCACTCCTGCCTATATAATCTCCTTTCCCAAGTATATTTTACTTGAAATATACTGCTGTAGAGGCAAAATACTGTCTGAATAAAGTTTGAATTACTGCTGCTGCATCTATCACCTGTGTAACTTAATGTGATTCCACTACAAAATTTTTAACATCCCATGGCAGTAAAACATTGTGCTAATTAGAAGAGTCTGACCTGAAGCTAGACGTACAAGAGAACAGTAACTAACACAACACTTAACACTAACAGTGAATGGCCACACTAGTACCTACACTTGCACCAGTCTCAGGAACCAAAGTAGCACTACAATATTGTAACCTACTTAACTCAGTATACTGGTGTAAGCATATTACTTATAATACAGGAAACACTGCAAAGACAGTATAGCAAGTGGTCTGGTTGGTTCAAAGACAGTATAGCAAGTGGTCTGGTTGGTTCAAAGACAGTATAGCAAGTGGTCTGGTTGGTTCAAAGACAGTATAGCAAGTGGTCTGGTTGGTTCAAAGACAGTATAGCAAGTGGTCTGGTTGGTTCAAAGACAGTATAGCAAGTGGTCTGGTTGGTTCAAAGACAGTATAGCAAGTGGTCTGGTTGGTTCAAAGACAGTATAGCAAGTGGTCTGGTTGGTTCAAAGACGGTGTAAATTTTTGTTATGTCCAAGTTTCTGTAGCATAACTACATGTCTAGCGACTAGTAAAATCTTAAGTCAACATGACATTCCAGAATCTGCACTTAGAAGTGCTTAGTTTCACTCTTGCTGGCACATGTACATTAAAAGTAAAGAAAAGGGAGTTAATGTAGACCACAAGAGCACCCAATGGGGTCTGGCACCTTGATTGGGGTACTTGGGGAATGCAATCTGTGCAGATACCTGCCTCATGTCTTCACAGCCTCACCCATACATACCCTTTATAGCAAGGTCATCCCACATACTCCACTTTACATAAGTTATCTTCATCCACTCATCATTCTGTCTCAATTTCACCTCCCTCACCTATTATGCCACAGTAGTGTGACTATCGTCTTTCCAGCTCTCACCTTCCCAGCATAATCAATACCCACTAACCTCCCAGCCACCATCACTTCCCTCACAATATTACTGGGCGGTTCCTGTCCCTCCTATGCAATTCATTCTTTACATTATCTTCATTTCCACATGCATACTGACTAACCTCATCATTTTTCTTTTTTTTTTTTCTACAGCAGTTTTGTCAATAATTCAAATCATGTCTTTCAACCACTACCAAATTTGGTTTGGTATGCATCAAGCAACCAACCCTCTCACTTGTCACTTCTTAGATCAATCTGATGAAAAAAGTGTATGATATATTAGTGACTGGGTCATGATAATTAGTGTGATAAACTATTATAATTGTAGATATGAGAGCCTGTGGTGTCCAACCTTCAATATTTACATTTAAACTTTTATTCCCAGAATATGACTCATACCAGTCAACTAACAGTTAAGATTCATATTTACTGGTAATTGAACAGGGGCAGGTGTAAGGAGATTTGGTTTACTCGGGTACCAAGCCTTTTAGCAACAGACGTTATTCCTACTCTTAAAACTAAATACGAGTTTTGCATCCAATGCATCATCTAATTCATTCTTTTCCCTATTTTTCAAGATTACAGCAGTAAGAAATGAGAAAAAACTGAAGGATTTAGCTTCATAATCTTCAAATTTTGATATGGAACAAACTGTACAGATTAACTATAATCAATGTCTGTTAAGATATTTAGTACATATCTAATACAATAGTACAATACAATTGCTATTATAAGTATTATTTTTTGACATATAAACCATTTTTCACTAAGGCAGGATGACCCCAAGAAGGAACACACATTAACATTCACCTCTTCTTTACTATTCAACCTGGGTGGAAAATCCACCCTAGGATGGATGAAGTTTTGTTTAGGGAGGACTGTATTCTTAAAGTGGCTGTAGGGGTGGATAACATTAAAGACTGTATTCTTGAAGTAAAGTAAAGTAAATTTTATTTCATTGCAGATTACATAGGTATTGGTAGTTACAATGTAAATTGAGTGCAAGGAGAGCCACTGACATGCCATAGCATTAGGGGCAGCTTAATCTAGTAACTTAAAGACTATGTACTCAATATTAGAGCAATTTATTGAGTTTATTCTAGTTAAAAATTGTTTTCAAATTACAATATGATGAAATTTTACTGTTAAAATTATTAAATGATGATATTAGATTGTTACAGGTGTTTAGATTCTCGAATGGTAATATGGAATTGAGATTATCTTAAGGAAAACAACATTGAGCATTTTTGACATTAACTTATAATATGAGTATTTAGTTTTGGGTGAGTAGGGGGTAACATAATAGTAACATTATTAAAAATTGAGATTATCGTATAGGAAAGTAATAATGAGCATTTTTCAAAGTACAGTGGTACCTCGAGTTACGATATTTTTTCGTTCGAGAATGCTGTTCAAGTGCCATTACCAAACGAATTTATCCCCATAAGGAATAATGTAAAATAGACTAGTCCTTTTACACCCCCAAAAATATACTTGCAAAAGCATTTAAAAAAATAAACTTACATAAAAGGGCGATTTTGGGGACCATCGTAACTCGAGGTACCACTGTAGTTTACAGTATGATTATTTAGTTTTGGGTGAGTAGGTGGTTTTTGAGTTGAGTCTTAAATTGATTTTCAGACAAGGTTATCTTAATATTTACTGGTAATGAATTCCAGATTCTGGGGCCCTTTATGTGCATAGAATTTTTACATAGGTTGATATGAACACGGGGTATATCAAAAAGGGATCTGTGTGGCTGTAGGGGCAGATAACATTAAAGACTGTATTCTTAAAGTGGCTGTAGGGGTGGATAACATTAAAAGACTATTCTTAAAGTGGCTGTAGGGGTGGATAACATTAAAGAGTATATGAAAGTCACTGATGTGCTTTTTTTCCTTTTATAAATAATTAGAGAAAATAAATTGCATTAGCACTAATGAAGTTCCAAAGAATTACACTTAAAAACATTCTTCAAGACATTTGCATAAAACCATGTATTTATGGGTTACCCTACTGACTATTCCAAAATACAAGGTGATTAGGCAGGCAATAGTTATGTTCATGCAGATGCAACACCATATCTGTGCAAGCATGGCTTCTTAGTTTCAGCTTTAATCAAGTCAGACAAAAGGAACAATCTTCTAAGTTGATCCCCCTCATAATAGGCACAATTGAAAGTCACCTGAAGACACAAATTCAGCCATTAGCAAAGTACTTTTTAAAAGAAGCCAAGCTAGTGAATCAAAAAATACAAAAAAATGTTATCCATGGAAGCAAAAAGGAGAATGTACCAGTGTATAGTGGTACCAACACTCTTATATGGGTATGAAACATGGGTATTAAATGTTGCAGCAAGCTGAAGGCAGTGAGGATGTTTTGCCTATAGACAATGTGTAGTGTAACTATCATGTAGAGAATTCATAGTCTGAAGATTAGGAGAAGATGAGAGGTTACTAAAAGTATTATTCAGAGGGCTTAGGAGGGGTTATTAAGGTGGTTAAGGACATTTAGAAAAGATGGAGCAAAATAGGAAGACTTGGAGGGTGTATAAATCTGTAGTGGTAGGAAGGCAGGGTCGAGGGTTGTCCTAGGAAAGGTTGAAGGAGGTAAAGGAGGTTTTGCATGATGAAGCCACTGTGTAGGCATGCTACATAACAGTCTTCAAACAGTTCATTTCTGTCTTCTTCGAGTGTACATTAACTTAACCCTTTAAATGGCCATCACGTAAAACTAATCATTGAGGCCAGGGTCACTCGCATAGTCCTGTCATGAGCTGAGCTTGCTCAGATAAGCTGTGACTGGTAAATTTTGGCCAAAATATTAGAGAAAGAGTATGTGCAGTGAGCGTGCACCGTAAAAAATCCTGCCACATGCAGTGCACGATGGGAAAAACAAAACTGACTGTGTGAATGGTTTAAAATTGCTACTTTGAGGTGTCTGATATTTCTTGTGGTCTTATTAACTATTTCATGGTATCATTTGATAGAATGACAGACATACTACTGAAACACTATTTTGATTGGTTTCAGTACAAGTAGCAGCTTGAAACTGAGATCAAAATAGCAGAAAAATTCAATTTTTGCTGATATTTCTGAGCATAGGTAAAGCCCCCTACACTCCCAGTCTGCTTTATGAGTTTTAAATAGGTCCAATTCAATTATTGAGAAACTATAACCAATCATTCTTGGTTATATTTTATTATCTGAGAAATAGGGTAACTTCTGTTTTTGTGCGATTCAATATTCAAAATGGAAGGCCTGGGGACATTAATAAATAGAGGAAATGTTTTAGTGCCAGGAATGTCTACACTCATTATTCTGGACTATTTTTAAATTTGTTTTATTTTGTGTAAAATTGGCCAAATTACCAACTTCTGTGCACTTTACAGAGTAGGTGAAATAGTTGAATGGGAGGTTTCTTGTGTTGAATAAAACAGAATGGAGCAATGTGCAAACTGCACTTTCCAGTCATGAATACAGGCATACCTTGCTAATACAGTACTTCACTTTAGAGCACTTCGCTAATACTGTGCTTTTCAATTATATTCATGTTCACTCTTGGCAGTGACATGCATATCAGCTAACCAGTGCCATTTTGTTACCTGCACCTAACAATACAGTACTGTAGCATTTTTTATTGTTTTTACTTTTGCATAATTTTTTTTTAGGCCTAGCTCTACTGTGTACTTAATAAATGATAATGTAATCACATTTTTAAGCTTTTATATGCAGTAGTTTGGTATCTAACCTGCCATATTAGTGAAGTATGCCTATACTGTTCACTCATGTCTACCTACCCCCTATCCTTCCTAAGCCCTCATTTCCCCCTGCAATCCTAGTTTCTTCCCTACCTATAACTCTTTCAGTAATACAGTAGACAGATATATTACACAGATTTATTTGCCACGCTTTGGTTATTGCACAATTGAAAAATTGTGGCACAATTTTATACAACACTTCATAAAATTAACTTTACACGGATCCATTTGCGGGCGCGGAAAAAAATTCCCCAGCTCAAGCTGCCGCCTTCTTGTGGGACAGTGAGGGAGACCTCCTGCCATCCCCTGACACTCCCGCCACCACCATCCCAGCCTTGAATACGTGTTCAGTTCCATTATGTCTTAGGAGCTAGCTGTGTTTGTGAATTGTTTTAATCTTTTAATTACCATATCTTGCATCTGCCAAGCAATCTTGGCACCCAGTAGGCATACAAGTGTTGCTGAAAGTGGCAAGGTATAAGCGTTTAAATCTTAACCCTTTCAGAGTCGAGACCCTCGATCCTTAACTCCCACTCAGGGTTGAAAAAATATTTAAAAAAAATATATACTGTATATTTTTTATGAAATGATAGTTTTTTTTTTTTGCAAGTATTATAGGCCAAAAAAAAAAAAAAAAAAAATTGTGATCAATACTTACCAAGATATGGAGGCGTGAAGGTAACAGAAATTGAACTGCTTACAGCAACATTGCCGACTGCCGGTCACCCGGTAATAGTTTTTTTTTTTTTCTACTTTTTTCTTTTATTTTTTAATACAGTGGACCCCCGACTATCGGCCGGTTTGAGTATCGGCCGACTCAAGTTTCAGTTGCTTTTTTTGACCCAATTTTTCCCGCCTATCGGCCGTTTCCCCGAGTTTCGGCCCGCATACCAGACCTGTCTGCCTGCCCGCGGTTGTGGGCCTCCCTGCGCAGGCGTCGTCAGCCAGTCTAGATTTGTTTACCATTGAGTGAACATTACCCAGCACGCTCATTCAAACATTTCACAATAATTTTGTGTTTATTGATTGTCAATGTGAAATAAGTCACCATGGGTCCAAAGAAGCTTCCTAGTGGCACCCCTGTGGTAAAGAAAGATTAAGGAAATTTGTTCAATGTGGAATAAGGTGCAGGAATTTGTTGAAATATACCACCCTGAGCAAGCTGAAATAAGGCATCTCTGCAACCAGTTCAGTGACAGAGCCATATTGCACTTCAGGAACATGTTAAAGAGGTGCCAGAAACAGCACTCTGGACAGTTATTTTGTGAGACAGGGGTCCAGTGACTTTCAAGCTGGTCCTAGTGGCATTAAAAGACCAAGAAGGGAAGTAACCCCAGATAGGGCTTTGATACCTGAAGTCCTTATGGAGGGGGATTTCCCTTCCAAACACTAAGCCCTCCCTCACTTCTCCTCCCTATCTCCCAGATGCCAGCAAGTCTCTTCAATAAAGGTAAGTAAATGTTATTTTAAATGTTTATTTCAATATTTAGTTATAAATTTAATACTGTATGTAGTATTTGTGTGTGTTTTGTGTATGTAAAACTATAGTTATTCTTTAAAAAATTATTATTTTGGGAATATTATTGGGTATCTGGAACGGATTAATTGTATTTACATTATTTCTTATGGGAAATAATGGTTCGACTTTCGGCCAATTCTAGTTTAGAACTAGCTCCTGGAATGGATTATGTTTGAAACTCGGGGTTCCACTGTATACTCTACAGCCATATTCCTGAATAATTTCTTCACCCCTAGTCCACTTTTTCTTTTATATTCACACTATACATGCACTCTGCCAACTCTTAGGAATCTCCCTTTCTTTTACACATGCACAACTACTCCTGGACTATATCTGCACCTGCTTGCACCTGCTTTTAACATCTGTCTTTATACCATCTGTCCCAGCTCCTGAACACCCTTTCATTCTACCCACTACCTTATGCACTTTCCCAGCATTCACCTCTGACTCTTCCTTACTCCTAACACTTAAATTGTAAGAGCTGTCAACAGCAATGTGGCTTCCTCCAAGAGGACCCTATCAACATACAAGAAAACAGACCTGATTGGTTTTATACATACGATGACGACTTATCTGAATCTAGTGAATGTTTGTTATACACAAACACTGTCAGATCAAGACATCAAGTGTGCAGTCTCCCAGGAGCATAAATTACATACATATATTTAAACAAGCCTATCATTTGCCTACAATGGCAGGTGTTGTTAGAGCTGTGGCAACATACTGTGGGAACTCAGGTCTACAAGGTCTGAAGTATAAACTGGGTTGTGAACCCAGAGTAATCAAGTGGGAGTAAATTTTACGATAATGGACACACATGTAACAAATGCATGTAGTTCCATGTAGAATTGCATATGTATTATTATGCCTCTTAACTGCCTGCAATGGCCTGGACATATCTAGAAAAAACAAACACAATGGGCCATTATGGGATGCATGGTAAATCAGAGGACTGACTCTGTGTAACCTTGTTTGGGAAAGTAATGATGAAATAATGACATAAATGTGTCCAAATTGAGCAGCCAACAGTCCAATACAAAAACTGTCTCCAGAATCATGTGAAAAAGTGAAATTTGACACTTATGGCTACGAGAGAATGGATCTGTGTAGTAATAACTATGTAATAGCTATGTATAACTATGTCTACCATATATAATTGTACTATGTCTCAATAAAGTATTATTATTATTATAGTATACAAAAAAAATCAGGATTGCTGCAATACATCATGGGAAAGCCATGTTAGTGCATTGTTCACCATGGCTCACCATCAGGATACTCTTACTCCGAGAAAAATAAAGCATTTATTCGCCAATGACACTTCCATCAATGAGAACAGATTCTGGGAATGAATTATAATGTTTTCAAGACTAAATGGCCCAAAGTGATAAGGAAAAATGCTGAGAACCCTGATAATCCCCAACCATCTACCTCAAGCATCAGTGTCCACAACATTTCTATGCTGTAAGTGAAAGCTCATATTCTCCCATGGTTTACAAACAGATATGAATAATAGCAATGACACTGATTTCCAAGCAATTGATCATCACACAAGTGATGGTGAGGATGATTTTTTCCCTGTGAAACATCACTTTTTAGAGCAATGCACATGGTCTAGTAGTATCTTTAGGGCCATCCACAATGGATGTGGTGGATCCTGGAACCCAACTCCAGCAAGAGATAGTGATAATGGAGGTACTTACATAAGCATGGGTAGTGAACTGTAAGCAACACTGGCAACTCATGTGGCACTGCAGACAAAGAAGCATGCAGCACCAGTACCAGATCTCAATTCCCAACCACCCGAGGCTGTGTCCACTACACAACCACCACCACAACCACCAGTCACAAATAACCAGCAACCACTAGACCGTGTCTGGGAGTAGCAGGCAGATACACATTTTGTGCTTAATCCCCATCACATTGACAATACACACACAACCACAGTGGAATCTTGACGAACTGTAACCTAAGGGACAACTTTGACAAAATATTTCTTTGAACTGTATTCTGATGAACCCCTGGTGAAATATTGAGTGATGCAAACCAACATACACTACAAGTGGAAAGAGACAACTGTGTCCAAGATGTACAATGCGTCTTCCTTGCCATAATCATGCTTTTGCCACATATCTATAAGCACAACATTGCATCATACTATTTGACACAACACACAACATGTACTCTGGCATTCAGTGATCTTATCCCTGTCAACAGATTTATTCTGCTGTTGTGTAAACTAAACTTCTCAGACAAGAGGAGGCCTTACAAATGCTATTACTCAAGATTAGGGGTGTTTTTATGTACACCTGAAAAATGAGTAGTTTTTTTTTTCTTCTGGAACCACATCACTGACAAGTTGCTATCCTATTCAAAGGCAGACTCATTTAGAGATGGGATACAAATTTTTTGCCGATACCAATATGCATTCAATTTTAGGTCAATACTGATGCCATCAAATTTAGCAAATGCCCATCAATAACCAGACTTTGGTACCTTTCTATCATTTAAGCAATATATACCAAGTAAGGGAAAAAGTTTTGGTATCAAACTGTTCATTTTGTGTGACTAAGAAAGTGACTTGGTATTTCATCTGTGTACACAGAAAGGAAAACGCTGCAAAATTCCAGGAAGCTATTAGGAAACTCCAGTGATGTGGTAAGGAAAATGATGGAACCATTTCTTGGTAAAGACATTATATTATGCACTGATAACTGGAACACAAGCCCTTTACACTGTGATTTTCTGCGGGTATACATGATAGATGTGTGGTACTGTGTGGAGTACATGAAAACATATGCACAAGTTTTGCACTGGTACTGGCAAAGTTCAGCTGTTTCCTGCCAATGACATCGTGGAATTTTCATGGCAAGAGAAACAGGATGTGACAGAGTTGCCATTCATCTAGCAGCCCGAAATGAATGACACAAAAGGTGAGAAGAGAAACCAATGAGCCCATTGCAGGACCAGCTGCTCTCACGAATTACACCAACAACATGCATTTAGTGGATAAATGTGACATGCAGATTGGGTTTTACTGACTGTGTCCAAAAGAGTGATAAGTGGTTCATGAAACTTGTCTTCCATCATTTTTGACACTGCAATGCTGGATACATACAATATGTACCAGGTCAAGACTAGAAACAGATTGACATATTCACTTTCACTTCTGTTTGCCTGTCATCTAACATGTACATTTTTTTTCCTAACCCATCAGCCGTTTCCCACTGAGGCAGGGTGACCCAAAAAAAGAAACACTTTCATCATCACTCACTCCATCAGCATTTTGCCACAGGCATGCAGATACCATAGTTCAAAAATTGCAACATATCTCCACCCTGCCTTCAAAATGCAGGCACTGTACTTCCCACCTTCAGGACAAGTCTGGCTAACCAGTTTCCTTGAATCCCTTCATCAATGTTACCCTGCTCACACTCCAACAGCATGTAAAGTCCCAAAATCCCTTGCCTCCACTTGCTCCTATCTAACAATTTTACACATACTTGCTAGAAGTCTAAGCCCCTCCCCCCACACACAAATATTTTGCTCCGTCCTCTCTAAATGTCCAAATCACCACAACAACTCATTCAGCCCTATGGATAATACTTTTAATACACATTACAGAAAAATCATGTCACAACGCCTGCACAACACATACACCCCATTACTGATGACCAATTACTCTCTTGTTTGAGGTTTGATCACTTCCCATCTGCACTTCCTGCTACAGACAAGAAAAAACTGGCTCAGAAGATATGTCTATGCTCACATGTCAAGGCAGCCAACAAAATTCAAAGATATGTCTCATGTGTAAACCTAGAGGGGGTTTCAGGGGTCAACGCCCCCACGGCCCGGTTTGTGACAAGGCCTCGTGGTGGATCAGAGCCACATCAACCAGGCTGTTACTGCTGGCCGCATGCAAACTGATGTACGAACCACAGCCTGGCCAATCAGGTACTCATCTTAGGTGCCTGTTCAGCTCCCTCTTGGAGATAGCCTGAAGTCTATTGGTAATCCCCCTTATGTATGCTGGGAGACAGCTGAACAGAGGGGAATCTGATGTTTCAAACTTTATAAATTATATATGGATTTCCATTGGTAAGATGAAAGGTGTAGCATTAGGTTAGTCCAAGTAGAGCTTCATTACCAAAATAATAATAAAATAAAAAATAAATGATCTTTACTGATTAATAAATAAAAAAAAATGTACAGTGAAACCTGTATTTAACCAATAAGAAGTCTTTCACGTACTAGTACATCCAAGTGATAAAGTCACTGACCTAGTAGTATGCAAAATTCATAGCACCCTAGAGTTTGTTGCATATAGCACATTTAAGCCTAAACATAAGAGAAGGGGTCTACATACTGGGTGTGTGCTACATATATACAAAAATTCTTGTCCCACACAGGGCTTGGTGAGAACAGCCGACCTTCCAGTCTTTGTTAACGATGGCTTTAAGAAGTGAATCCCTCACTCCCATCACAATTAACCACTTATTGTTAAGTATCTGAGAGAGTTAGAGCTAAGGAAGGGGTAGCAATAATGTTGAAGGATCAGTTATGGAAGGAGAAGAGGGAATATAAATGTGTAAATTCAAGGATTATGTGGATTAAAATAAGGGTCGGATGCGAAAAGTGGGTCATAATAAGCGTGTATGCACCTGGAGAAGAGAGGAGTGTAGAGGAGAGAGAGAGATTTTGGGAGATGTTAAGCGAATGTATAGGAACTTTTGAACCAAGTGAGAGAGTAATTGTGGTAGGGGACCTAAATGCTAAAGTAGGAGAAACATGTAGAGAGGGTGTGGTAGGTAAGTTTGGGGTGCCAGGTGTAAATGATAATGGGAGCCCTTTGATTGAACTTTGTATAGAAAGGGGTTTAGTTATAGGTAATACATATTTTAAGAAAAAGAGGATAAATAAGTATACAAGATATGATGTAGGGCGAAATGACAGTAGTTTGTTGGACTACATATTGGTAGATAAAAGACTTCAGGATGTACATGTTTATAGAGGGGCCACAGATATATCAGATCACTTTTTTGTTATAGCTACAGTGGGAGTAAAAGGTAGATGGGATACAAGGAAAATAGAAGCAGTAAGTAAGAGAGAGGTGAAGGTTTATAAACTAAAAGAGGTAGCAGTTAGGGTAAGATATAAACAACTATTGGAGGATAGATGGGTTAGTGAGAGTGTAGGCAAAGGGGTCGAAGATGTATGGGGTAGATTTAAAAATGTAGTGTTAGAGTGTTCAGCAGAAGTTTGTGGTTACAGGCGAGTGGGTGTGGGAGGGAAGAAGAGCGATTGGTGGAATGATGATGCAAAGAGAATAGTAAGGGAGAAAAAGTTAGCATATGAGAGGTTTTTACAAAGTAGAAGTGATGCAAGGAGGGAAGAGTATATGGAGAGAAAAAGAGAGGTTAAGAGAGTGGTGAAGCAATGTAAAAAGAGAGCAAATGAGAGAGTGAGTGAGATGTTATCAACAAATTTTGTTGAAAATAAGAAAAAGTTTTGGAGTGAGATTAATAAGTTGAGGAAGCCTAGGGAACAAATGGATTTGACAGCTAAAAATACGTGAGGAGAGTTATTAAATGGAGAGTTAGAGGTATCGGGAAGATGGAGGGAATATTTTGAGGAGTTGTTAAATGTTGATGAAGATAGGGAAGCTGTGATTTCATGTATAGGGCAAGGAGGAATAACATCTTGTAGGAGTGTGGAAGAGCCAGTTGTGAGTGTGGGGGAAGTTTGTGAGGCAGTGGGTAGAATGAAAGGGGGTAAGGCAGCTGGGATTGATGGGATAAAGATAGAAATGTTAAAAGCAGGTGGGGATATAGTTTTGGAGTGGTTGGTGCTATTATTTAATAAATGTATGGAAGAGGGTAAGGTACCTAGGGATTGACAGAGAGCATGTATTGTTCCTTTGTATAAAGGCAAAGGGAACAAAAGAGAGTGCAAAAATTATAGGGGAAGAAGTCTGTTGAGTGTACCTGGTAAAGTGTATGGTAGAGTTATTATTGCAAGAATTAAGAGTAAGACAGAAAGCAGGATAGCAGATGAACAAGGGGGCTTTAGGAAAGGTAGAGGGTGTGTAGACCAAGTGTTTACAGTGAAACATATAGGTGAACAGTACAGTGGACCCCCGAGTTTTGTAAACCCCGGAAATCGTACATTTATGTAAGTATAATATTGTCAGTGCTTGTGGAAAAGTATTTTTGGGGGTCTGAAATAGACTAACCTACGTGACATTTTTCCTTAAGGGAGTAAATTCGTTCGGTAATGGCACTTGAGCAGACTTCAGGAGTGAAGTTTTTACGAAACTCGGGGGGTCCACTGTATTTGGATAAGGGTAAAGAGGTTTTTGTGGCCTTTATGGATTTGGAAAAGGCGTATGATAGGGTGGATAGGGGGACAATGTGGCAAATGTTGCAGGTGTATGGAATAGGAGGTAAGTTACTGAAAGCAGTGAAGAGTTTTTATGAGGATAGTGAGGCTCAGGTTAGAGTGTAGGAGGGAGGGGGACTATTTCCCAGTAAAAGTGGGCCTTAGACAAGGATGTGTGATGTCACAGTGGTTGTTCAATATATTTATAGATGGGGTTGTAAGAGAAGTGAATGTGAGGGTCTTGGCAAGAGGTGTGGGGTTAAAAGATAAAGAATCAAATACAAAGTGAGAGTTGTCACAGTTGCTTTTTGCTGATGACACTGTGCTTTTGGGAGATTCTGAAGAGAAGTTGCAGAGGTTGGTGGATGAATTTGGTAGGGTGTGTAAAAGAAGAAAATTGAAAGTGAATATAGGAAAGAGTAAGGTGATGAGGATAACAAAAAGATTAGGTGATGAAAGATTGAATATCAGATTGGAGGGAGAGAGTATGGAGGAGGTGAATGTATTCAGATATTTGGGAGTGGACATGTCAGCAGATGGGTCTATGAAGGATGAGGTGAATCATAGAATTGATGAGGGGAAAAGGGTGAGTGGAGCACTTCGGAGTCTGTGGAGACAAAGAACCTTGTCCATGGAAGTAAAGAGGGGAATGTATGAGAGTATAGTTATACCAGCACTCTTATAAGGGTGTGAAGCATGGGTGATGAATGTTGCAATGAGGAGAAGACTGGAGGCAGTGGAGATGTCATGTCTGAGGTCAATGTGTGGTGTGAATATAATGCAGAGAATTTGGAGTTTGGAAATTAGGAGGAGGTGCGGGATTACCAAAACTATTATCCAGAGAGCTGAGGAGGGGTTGTTGAGGTGGTTTAGACATGTAGAGAGAAGGGAACGAGACAGAATGACTTCGAGTGTATAAATCTGTAGTGGAGGGAAGGCGGGGTAGGGATCGGCCTAGGAAAGGTTGGAGGTTTTGTGTGCGAGGGGCTTGGACTTCCAGCAAGCATGTGTGAGCGTATTTGATAGGAGTGAATGGAGACAAATGGTTTTTAATACTTGACGTGCTGTTGGAGTGTGAGCAAAGTAACATTTATGAAGGGATTCAGGGAAACCGGCAGGCCGGACTTGAGTCCTGGAGATGGGAAGTACAGTGTCTGCACTCTGAAGGAGGGGTGTTAATGTTGCAGTTTTATAACTGTAGTGTAAAACCACCCCTCTGGCAAGACAGTGATGGAGTGAATGATGATGAAAGTTTTCTTTTCATGCCACCCTGCCTTGGTGGAATCACCCGATGTGTTAAAAAAAAAAAGTTAAGTCTTACAGGAACTAATGAGACTTGTGATTTTAGTGTAGAGTTCTACAGGTTTGAGACTTTTATGAGTGAAGGTGCCACTGGGAATACCCATATTACTGCTTCAAACCCAGCCAACTCACAACCACACCACCTCTAGTGATGAATAGATTCCATCTCGTCTGCAGCCTGGTATTCACTATCACTACTTAGCATTGATTCCTCCTACAGAAACATAAAACAATGACGACTCCAAGGAGATGTTGTGCATATACTCACACTACAAGAAGACCTCCATAACACAAAGATACAAGATATATGTAAGTATGTCTTCTGAGACACCATTAAGCCTTAGCATTCGCTTTGAGGAGTTCCACATACTGAATGAATTCTAACAGCATCTACAGTGACTGGACACAGTGTATAACATAACATCTGAAACAGTCAAAAACTGTAGTACACTGAAATGTTCTCAGTTTAGTGTGTGTTTGTGAAGTAAATTGCTTTGTTGAGTTTTGTGCAACAAAATCAGTGTAGCACAACCAGTTTATATATAAAAAAAAAGTCCGAATACACACAAATCAAATACTATACAAGAAAATAAATTAAAAAAAATAAGAAAGGAAACATTTGGCCCATTCAGCACCCCCACTGTTGCTCCCTGACCTTCAACTGTGCACCAACATAATTCTTTTAAGTACTGGACAGATTTCATTCATTTTTGTGTTATTACCTATAGAAATATATTCTTTACAATTTAAGATTTTTTTTCCAAATTGCAACACAAAAAGAACATTTCAGCGCATTGGACCGTTTAAGTGTTAATGGTCTACTAGGAAAAAGGAAGGAAAGGTATCTCATCACCATTCATCCAGCAAATCCAAATGATGAGATTATTTTCCATGATCGTAACAGACAATTATGGAATTAACAGACTTCTGTAATAATAATGACCAATTCTGTATTTAATGGACTTTGTCTCAAACTCTACCTCCCTTTATCCAGAAGGTTGAAGTTAATTTTTTTTATAACTTTTAAATCGGAATGGCTTCCACAAAAGTATAAGGGAAACCAGATAAGAAAAAACTCTTCAGACTTACCTGTTTAGAGCTGTCAGCATCTGTGATAAGTCCCTCAGCCCACTGTAGGGAGTTGGAGCCACCAAAGTCACTCCCAGACCGACGCAAAGTTCGAACAACTTCACCTGTCTGTAGCACCAAGCGATCCACTTGCTGCTGTGTTGAACTTAACAAAAAGCCCTAAGTATGAGAGAAAACAAAATTAAAAAAATTAAAATTGTAATCTGGCATACACAATTTTTTTTATTTGATATTCTGTAAATTTTATACAATCAAATATCAACAGAATATTAATGAGTTAAAAACTGTAAATGAGCCTAAGAAGAGCACACACCTGTTGTAATCTAAATGCCTGTCCATTTGAATATTTCATTGGAGATACGTTTCTATACAGCGTGTCTTGAATTCTGCGCATTATATTCTCTGTTCGCTCTGGTGCTGTCTTCATACACAGCATAGCATCATGTACAGGAAATGGCATAAACTTTACGCAGTAATTGCTAGAATTTTAGAAAAATAAGATTTAGTTAAAATAAATCTTCCTCCTTAGAATACTAGTTCCTATTTCAAGTTTATAAAAGTGAAAATTAATAAGTATTACATATTTTCATCTGAAAAGAAGCTGGATGTCCTGGCTTTAAGTGAGACAAAGCTGAAGGGGGTAGGAGAGTTTCAGTGGGGAGAAATAAATGGGATTAGATCAGGGTTTCAAATAGAGTTAGAGCTAAAGAAGGAGTGGCAATAATGTTGAATAATCAGTTATGGCAGGTAAAGAAGGAATATAAATGTATAAATTCAAGGATTATGTGGAGTAAAATAAAGGTTGGATGTGAAAAGTGGGTTATAGTAAGTGTTTATGCACCTGGAGAAGAGAGAAGTGTAGAGGCGAGAGAGAAATTTTGGGAAATGTTGAGTGAGTGTGTGGGGAGTTTTGAACCAAGTGAGAGAGTAATTGTGGTTGGGGATCTTAATGCTAAAGTGGGTAAAAATGTTGTGGATGGAGTAGTAGGTAAATTTGGGGTGCCAGGGGTAAATGTAAATGGGGAACCATTAATTGAGCTATGTGTAGAAAGAGGTTTGGTAATAAGTAATACATATTTTATGAAAAGAGGATAAATAAATATACAAGGTATGATATAGCACGTAAGGAAAGTAGTTTGTTGGGTTATGTATTGGTGGATAAAAGGTTGATGAGTAGGCTTCAGGATGTACATGTTTATAGAGGGGCAACGGATATATCAGATCATTATTTGGTTGTAGCTACAGTTAGAGTAAAAGGTAGATGGGACAAAAGAAAATGGCAACAGCAAGTAAGAGAGAGGTAAAAGTGTATAAACTAAGGGAGGAGGAAGTTAGGGTGAGATATAAGCAACTATTGGCAGAAATGTGGGCTAGTGCAAGTAGGAGTAGTGGGGGTTGAAGAGAGTTGGGATAGTTTTAAAATGCAGTATTAGAATGTGGGGCAGAAGTTTGTGGCTATAGGAGGGTGGGCAGGAGGAAAGAGGAGTGAGTGGTGGAATGAAGAAGTAAAGGGTGTGATAAAAGAGAAAAGGTAGCTTATGAGAGGTTTTTACAAAACAGAAGTGTTAATAGAAGAGCAGAGTATATGGAGTAAAAGAAAGGTGAAGAGAGTGGTGAGAGAGTGCAAAAGAAGAGCGGATGAAAGAATGGGAGAGGCTCTGTCAAGAAATTTTGCTGAAAACAAGAAAAATTTTGGAGTGAGATAAACAAGGTAAGAAAGCCTAGGGAACGAATGGATTTGTCAGTTAAAACAGAGTAGGGGACTTAGTAGATGGGGAGCTGGAGGTATTGGGTAGATGGGGGGAATATTTTGAGGAACTTTTAAATGTCGATGAAAAGAGGGAGGCGATAATTTCATGTACTGGCCAGGAAGGTACAACATCGTTTAGGAGTGAAGAAGAGCAGGATGTGAGTGTGGGGGAGGTGCATGAGGCATTACGTAGAATGAAAGGGGGTAAAGCAGCTGGAATTGACGAATCATGACAGAAATGTTAAAAGCAGGGGGATATAGTGCTGGAGTGGTTGGTATTTTTGTTTAATAAATGTATGAAAGAGGGAAGGTACCTAGGGATTGGCAGCGAGCATGTATAGTTCCTTTATATAAAGGGAAGGGGGATAAAAGAGAGTGTAAAAATTATAGGGAATAAGTTTACTGAGTATACCAGGTAAAGTGTATGGCAGGGTTATTATTGAAAGAATTAGAGGTAAGACAGAGAGTAGGATTGCAGATGAGCAAGGAGGCTTTAGAGTGGGTAGGGATGTGTAGATCAAGTGTTTACAGTGAAGCATATATGTGAACAGTATTTAGATAAAGGTAGAGAAGTTTTTATTGCATTTATGGATTTAGAAAAGGCATATGATAGAGTGGATAGGGGAGCAATGTGGCAAATGTTGCAAGTGTATGGAATAGGTAGTAAGTTACTGAAGGCTGTAAAGAGTTTTTATGAGGATAGTGAGGCTCAGGTTAGGGTGTGTAGGAGAGAGGGAGATTACTTCCCGGTAAAAGTAGGTCTTAGACAGGGATGTGTAATGTCACCATGGTTGTTTAATATATTTATAGATGGGGTTGTAAAAGAAGTAAATGCTAGGGTGTTGGGGAGAGGGGTGGGATTAAATTATGGAGAATTAAATGCAAATGGGAGTTGACACAGTTACTTTTTGCTGATGATACTGTGCTTATGGGAGATTCTAAAGAAAAGTGCAAAGGTTAGTGGACGAGTTTGGGAGAGTGTGTAAAGGTAGAAAGTTAAAAGTGAACATAGATAAGAGTAAGGTGATGAGGGTATCAAACAATTTAAATAAAGAAAATTGATATCACATTGGAGAGAGGGATTATGGAAGAAGTAAATGTTTTCAGATATTTGGGAGTTGACGTGTCAGCGGATGGGTTTATGAAGGATGAGGTTAACCATAGAATTGATGAAGGAAAAAAGGTGAGTGGTGCATTGAGGTATCTGTGGAGACAAAAAACGTTATCCATGGAGGCAAAGAAGGGAATGTACGAAAGTATAGTGGTACCAACACTCTTATATGGGTGTGAAGCATGGGTTGCAAATGCTGCAGCGAGGAGGAGGCTGGAGGCAGTGGAGATGTCCTGTCTAAGGGCAATGTGTGGTGTAAATATTATGCAGAAAATTCGGAATGTGGAAATTAGGAGAATTTGTGGAGTTACTAAAAGTATTTGTCAGAGGGCTGAAGAGGGGTTGTTGAGGTGGTTTGGTCATTTAGAGAGAATGGATCAAAGTAGAATGACTTGGAGAGCGTATAAATCTGTAGGGAAGGAAGGCGGGGTAGGGTCGTCCTAGAAAAGGTTGGAGGGAAGGGTAAAGGAGGTTTTGGGGCGAGGGGCTTGGACTTCCAGCAAGCATGTGTGAGCGTGTTAGATAGGAGTGAATGGAGACGAATGGTTTTTGGGACATGACGATCTGTTGGAGTGTGAGCAGGGTAACATTTTGTGAAGGGATTCAGGGAAACCAGTTAATTGATTTAGTTGGACTTGAGTCCTGGAAATGGGAAGTACAATGCCTGCACTTTAAAGGAGGGGTCTGAGATAGTGACAGCTGGGAGGACTTTTCTCAGCTGTCGTATCTGAGCTCCTCTGCAAAGACAGTGATTATGTATGAGTGTGGTGAAAGTGTTGAATGATGATGAAAGTATTTTCTTTTTGGGGATTTTCTTTTTTTGGGTCACCCTGCCTCGGTGGAGACGGCCGACTTGTTGAAAAAAAAAAAAAAAAAATTTCATCTGATTACTGGGTAATAAAGTGAGACTTCAATCTGTACCAGTAACTTTTAGATTACTTCTTGAGGCAAGAGTAAAAGGAAGTTTAATGTTGTGTGAAGAATTATAAAGTATCAGTAATCTACAATGCTTGGAAAGAAATTCATATCCAAACTACTGATCATTTTGTCTACTGATTATCACTAATATATACAGTAACATATACAGGAACATCACAGTATAGCATAAATATAGAATTATATATTTTTTTATTTATTTTATTAACACATCGGCCGATTCCCACCAAGGCAGGGTGGCCCGAAAAAGAAAAACTTTCATCATCATTCACTCCATCACTGTCTTGCCAGAAGGGTGTTTTACACTACAGTTATAAAACTGCAACATTAACACCCTCCTTTAGAGTGCCGGCACTGTACTTCCCATCTCCAGAACTCAAGTCCGCCTGCCGGTTTCCCTGAATCCCTTCATAAATGTTACTTTGCTCACACTCCAACAGCACGTCAAGTATTAAAACCATATGCCTCCATTCACTCCTATCAAATACGCTCACACATGCTTGCTGGAAGTCCAAGCCTCGCACACAAAACTTCCTTACCCTCCCTCCAACCTTTCCTAGGCCGACCCCTACCCCGCCTTCCCTCCACTACAGATTTATACACTCGAAGTCACTCTGTCTCGTTCCATTCTCTCTACATGTCCAAACCACCTCAACAACCCTCCTCAGCTCTCTGGACAATGCGTTTGGTAATCCCGCACCTCCTATAGAAATCATTATTAAAGTAATAGTATAGCTAACTTAAAAGTCATCCTGTGTGCCTATATTTCCAAAGTACAAAAGCAGTATAGTGTTACAAGATCCACACCATATTCAGCAGTTTCAAGAGTTATCAGGTTGTCTGAAGAAATAACTTTTGGAATATTGATCATAGGAGTTTTCATCTAATTTAAATTGAAACATTCAAAAAAATAGAGGCACAATAATGGAACTGTGTGATTAGTTAATGGTCCAAGTTGGACTGAAATGTCATCATAAGTTTTAGTCTCCAGACCAAAACCTATCTCAACTTTGCCTATTGTAAAGCATTACTGCTTTACACTGATTAGCCAGGTGAATACTGTGCCTCTGTAATGTTTCGATTATGAACCACAGGATCAATAAGGGATATACTTATAAGTGCTGTCAAAGCAATTATGCTGGTTATCAACATCTTACTGTACGGTGTATAAGCAACATTTTATTTCAAAATGAAGTAACTAAGGGAAACTACAATTGACTCCTACAGTTGTGCTACCACACTTTCCATTTTCAGTACATCACAAGTGAAATTTGATCAGGATTTGTAAGAAGGGAACCACTTTAATGTACCATCATGCTTTAAAAAATAAGGCTCAGCCATGAAAACTTTTCTGTTTAGAGATTTCTATGACCTGGGAAAAGTTGGCCATTGACTCAGGCAGGTAGAGTATCTAGCTCACAGTGAATGCTTTGGTGGTACTTCAAATTAACATTGACAACAACTATGCCATTTTATTACATTACTATGGCATTTTCTTGACTACCAAATTTTTCTATGCATTCATTTTAGGCACATTTTGGTATAGATGTGGCAAGTTTCTACATGTTTGGTACAATTTGCTTGAGGAGCTGCCAGGTATAAGTCAGTAAGCCTGCTGCAGTGCTCCTCTGTTCTAATGGGAATAAATACAAGGGAGATGAATATAAATGCAATTAATGCTTACTAATGTTTATTCCACATGTTCAAAACATTGCATTGTAATACTGACACTGAACTCCAACCATTCCTAGGAAACTAACAGAACACACAGGTACCACACTAGAAACCAATATCTCTGACATCCCTCATGCTTGATTGAGCATCTGCAGAAATTCTATGAAAATTCAAGGACCAAAGATGTGGAATAACTTAACACATGAACTGAAAAATTGCAACAATTTACTAAATTGAACACTGTAGTCAAATCAATTACCTTATCTATTTGTAAATGCCCTTTACCATTTTGCATTGTCCATAAGAGTACTGCTGCTACAGTACACTGTAATGAACTTCTTAAACTAAATTACTATGATTTTATTCCTAGGAACATATTTATTTTGCCCCATAAATTAACAAGAACAGGTGATGAAAGATCAACACATCTAAAAAAATACTCTGTATATTAGCCTGTGAGTTTGGGCATTAAATGTTAACTTACCTTTGTAATGCATAGGCAATATCACTGTAGCCTTGTAATGTTACATTATTTCTATCATAGCTTATATACTGTAGTTTTGAGTTTATCTGAAGAGCTTTAGCAAGAAGTCGCGCACCACTGTCACCCATGTAATTGCCACTGAAAGTCAAAATCACAGAATTAGTTATTACTTGTAATGTTACATTATTTCTATCATAGCTTATATACTGTAGTTTTGAGTTTATCTGAAGAGTTTTAGCAAGAAGTCGCACACCACTTTCCCCCATGTAATTGCCACAAAGTCAAAATAAGAGAATTAGTTATTCACAAGGTATGATATAGCACATAAGGAAAGTAGTTTGTTGGATTATGTATTGGGGAAAAAAAAGGTTGATGAGTAGGCTTCAGGATTCATGTTTATAGGGGGGCAAGGATATATCAGATCATTATTTGGTTGTAGCTACAGTTAGAGAAAAAGGAGATGGGAAAAAGAAAATGGAAACAGCAAGTAAGAGAGAGGTAAAAGTGTAAAAATAAGGGAGGAGGAAGTTGGGGTGAGATATAAGCAACTATTGGCAGAAAGGGGGGCTAGTGCAAGTAGGAGAGGGGGGTTGAAGAGAGTTGAGATAAAAAGCAGATTAGAAGGGGGCAGAATTTGTGGTATAGGAGGGTGGGTGCAGGGGGAAAAGGGTGAGTGGTGGAATGAAGAAGAAAGGGTGTGAAAAAAGAGAAAAGGTAGTTTAGAGGGGTTTTTTAAAAAACAGAAGTGTTAATAGAAGGCAGAGTATATGGAGAAAAAGAAAGGTGAAGAGAGTGGTGAGAGAGTGCAAAAGAAGAGCGGATAAAAGAAGGGAGAGGCTCTGTCAAGAAATTTTGCTGAAAAAAAAAAAAATTTTGGAGTGAGATAAACAAGGAAAAAAGCCTAGGGAAAATGGATTTGTCATTTAAAAAACAGAGTGGGGAGTTAGTAGAGGGGAGCTGGAGGATTGGGTAGATGGGGGGAAATTTTGAGGAATTTTTAAATGGGATAAAAAGGGGGAGGCGGATTATGTACTGGTCGGGGAGGTAAACCTTTAGAGTGAAGAAGAGCAGGATGTGAGTGGGGGGGGTGCGTGAGGCATTCGAAAAGGGGGTAAAGCAGCTGGAATTGACAGAATCATGACAGAAATGTTAAAACGGGGGGGAAAGTTGGAGTGGTTGGTTTTTTTGTTTAATAAATGTATAAAAGGGGGAAGGCCCTGGGGATTGGCAGAGAAGCATTATTTCCTTTATAAAAGGGAAGGGGGGAAAAAGAGAAAATTATAGGGAATAAGTTTACTGAGTATACCAGGTAAAGTGTATGGCAGGGTTATTATTGAAAGAAAGGGAAGACAGTGGGATTGCAGATGAGCAAGGAGGCTTTAGAGGGTGGGGGATGTGTAGATCATGTTTACATGAAGCAATAGGGAACAGTATTTAGAAAAGGTAAGTTTTTTATTGCTTTTATGGTTTAAAAAGGATATGATAGAGTGGATGGGGGAGCAATGGGCAAATGTTGCAAGTGTATGGAATAGGTAGTAAGTTTCTGAAGGTAAAAAGTTTTTATGAGGTAGTGAGGCTCAGGTTAGGGGGGTGGAGGAGGGGGAAATTTCTTCCCGGAAAAAAGGTTTAGACAGGGGGGTTTAAGTCACCATTGTTGTTTAATATATTTATAGATGGGGGTTTTAAAAAAATAAATGCTAGGGTGTTGGGGGGAGGATTGGGATTAAATTATGGAAAAAAGCAAATGGGAGTTGCCCGTTACTTTTTTCTGTGATACTTGCTTATGGGGGAAATTTTAAAGAAAAGTTAAAAAGGGTTGTGGGATTTGGGGGAGTGTAAAAGGAGAAAAATTTAAAAATGAAAAATACATAAGAGTAAGGTGATGAGGGTATCAAACGATTTTAAAAAAAGAAAATTTTACCATTGGGAGAGGGGGTTTTGGAAAAGTAAATGTTTTCAGATATTTGGGGTTGACCTGTCACGGATGGGTTTATGAAGGATGAGGTTAAATAGAATTGATGAAGGAAAAAAGGTTGTGGTGCATTGGGGGTATCTGTGGAGACAAAAACGTTATCCTAGGCAAAGAAGGGGAAAGACAAAAATAGTGGTACCAACACTTTATTGGAAGCATGGGTTGCAAAGCTGCGGAGGGGGAGGGTAGGCAGTGGAGATGTCCTTCTAAGGGCAATTGTGGTGAAATATTATGCAGAAAATTTGGAATGTGGAAATTAGGGAAGGGTGGATTTACTAAAAATATTTGTCAGAGGGCTGAAGAGGGGTTGTTGAGGTGGTTTGGTCATTTAGAGAGAATGGATCAAAGTGAATGACTTGGGGGCGTATAAACAGGGCAAGGAAGGCGGGGAGGGGCGCCAGAAAAAAGGGTTTGGGGGGGAAAGGGGAAAGGAGGTTTTGTGGGGGAGGGGGGTTGGACTTCCAGCAACTTTTGTGAGTTTTTTGATAGGAGGAATGGGCGAATGGTTTTGGGACCTGACATTTTTGGAGTGTGAGCAGGGTAACATTTTGTGAAGGGATTCAGGAAACCAGTTAATTATTTAGTTGGATTTTAGTCCTGGAAATGGGAAAAAAATGCCTGCACTTTAAAGGAGGGGGCTGAGATAGTGACAGCTGGGAGGGACTTTTCTCAGCTGTCGATCTGAGCTCCTCTGCAAAGACAGTGATTATGTATGAGTGTGGTGAAAGTGTTGAATGATGATGAAAATATTTTCTTTTGGGGATTTTCTTTTTTTTGGGTCACCCTGCCCGGTGGGGCGGCCGACTTGTTGGAAAAAAAAAAAAAAAAGAGGCCAGGTTAGGGGGGTAGGAGAGAGGGGAACCCGGTATCTTGACAGGGGTGTGAATGTCACCATGGTTGTTTAATATATTTTAGATGGGGTTGTAAAAAATAAAGCAGGGGTTGGGGGGGAGGGGTGGATTAAATTTTGGGGGAAATTTAAACAAAATGGGGGTTTTCAAGTTTCTTTTTTTGATGATACTGTGCTTATGGAGATTCTAAAAAAAAGTTGCAAAAGGGTTTTGGCAGTTTGGGAGGGGTGTAAAGGTAGAAAGTTGAAAGTGAACATAGATAAGAGAAGGGGATTAGGGATCAAACGATTTAAATAAAAAAAAATTGGTATCACATTGGGGGGAAAGGGAAATTTTGGAAGAAGTAAATGTTTTCAGATATTTGGAAAGTAGACGTGTCACGGATGGGTTTATGAAGGATGAGGTTAACCAGAAGATGAAGGAAAAAGGGAGGGTGCT
>WNWK01001782.1:5000-70000 GCA_009830355.1 Cherax destructor
CAGCATCACCTGCGCCACTACCAGCATCACCTGCGCCACTACCAGCATCACCTACGCCACTACCAGCATCACCTACGCCACTACCAGCATCACCTACGCCACTACCCACATACACACATGTGCTGATGACTAATAAAACTCCGGCAGGCAGTGGTGCGTCCATTAGTACCAATCACACGACAACCAAAGATATTCCTTCGTACAGAACTATAATCTGACAACGACAAATTTCTCCCTCTCACCCACGCTGGCTTGGCGTATCTCACCTGCTCTTATCTCTCTTCTCCATCATTCTCTCTCACCTTCCTCACTCCTCCTCCCCCCAACCCTTCTTTAACCACTCCTTCTTCCTAATCCTCCCTTTGTTGTCCTCTCCCTCTTGCCCCTTTCCCTCCCTCCTCCCTAATTCTTTTTCTTATTCTGCTCCTGTGCTGAATGACCCACACGGATTTAGCGCTTCAAGAAATAAATTGCAAAAATGATCCTACTACGAATAAATTTTTGCTGATTCTTTGATTTCTTTTCTTCCCTCAGTTACTCTTTCTTTTCTTTGCCCTATTCATGTATCTACTAGTCTTATCTTCGCCCATTACCTCACTTCAAGTCATCTCCAGAATATCTTTATTCCTTCTTGGTTATGGCAGGGGCGAGACATCAATCTCACGACCAATAAAGACTCAGCATAGGTGAAACATCGAACTCTAGAGGAAAATGTCGGGCACGCTGGCGACATCGATCTCACGAGAAGACACGATACTCGCGGGACTTCGAACTAGCTGTGGATAAGTTGGACACGATCAAAACATCGAACTGGGCAGGAGACATTGTGATGACACACACACACATGACAGTGTTACCAGATCACAGTACCACTTCTATGTTAAAATATGGAGTGTAATGATTGTCGCGCTAGAAGTGGTATTAATTTGACGTAAAATAAGGGAGTGTAATATGAGAGGCAGCTAGCCAGCCAGGGAGTCAGGCAGCCACCCACCTAGCCAGCCGGCCGGCCAGCCAGCCAGCCACCCACCCAGCCAGCCAGCTAGGCAGCCAGCCAGCCACCCAATCAGCCAGCCAGCCAACCAGCTAGCCAGCCAGCCAGCCAGCCAGCCAGCCAAACCCAGTCAGCCAGCCAGCCACTCCAGTCTCTGGACTAGATTTCAGTTTCTACATCTGTGGTGACCTTCTTGGTAAAGGGCTTCTGATCCAGAAAAGTGGAGCTACTCCTCCCCTTCCTTGGATCCAACCTGTTTACCACCCATTCCTCCATTCCCCCTTTGTCTTAAGTGATTTAAAAAGATAAGAATTAAGTATATAACCAAAACAAAGAAAAAGGAAATTTAGAGAATAATTTTGGTAGCTGTTGATAATTAAGTTAGAAGAGATAATTAAGTTAGAAAGATTAGGTTAGAAGAGATAAATAGGTTAGAAGAGATAAATAGGTTAGAACAGATAAGTGAACCTCAAACCACAAACACCAAAACGAAAAAAAAAATCAGGTTTTTTTTTTCAAAACCATGAAAAAAAAAATTATCCGGAGGCCTCCCAAAAAAATCTTGTGGGTTTTGAAGGTGGGAAATGAACCATAAAGTGAGATAAAGGAGAGGTAGAGACGACAACGGATGAGTGAGGGAGAAGAAAGAGGCGCCGATAAGAGCCGGGAGGGGTCGAGCTGATATTAAGGTCCGTCGCGCGGTAAATAATCCACTGGAAAAGCGGCTCTATGGACGTTAATTGGAACAGCCGGTAAGGCGGATTGGGACCGGGGGGGGAAGTATGTGTTTTTTTCTCCTCCTTGATGCTGGCGAAGGGATTTTGATCCGTGGCATTGGAGCTGTTCTCTCTCTTTGTTTACATCTTTCCCCCCTTGTTCTTCGAATCGAAAATGAGCGTCTTGCGTAACCCTGGCGGGTTTGGCGCTTCCTTGTGAAAGTGATGATAATAATAATAATAATAATAATAATAATAATAATAATAATAATAATAATAATAATAATAATAATAATAATAATAATAATAATAATAATAATAATAATAATAATAATAATAATAATAATAATAATAATAATAATAATAATAATAATAATAATATAATAATAATAATAATAATAATAATAATAATAATAATAATAATATCAGAGAGACAAAGCAGCGACTGTCGCAACACAGCAACGGAGATCATCAGCGACTGTTACAACAGAACAACAGATACCAGCAGTGACTTAAAACAGAACAACAGAGACCAGAATCGACTGTTACAATAGAGCAACGGAAGTCATCAGCGACTGTTACAACAGAGCAACAGAGACCAGCAGTGACTGTTACAAGAGAACAACAGAAACCAGCAGCGACTGTTACAACAGAGAGACAGAAATCAGTAGTGCTGTTACGACAGAACAATAAAAAGTTAGAAGCAACTTATACAACAGAGCAACAGAGACCAGCAGCTACTGTTACAACAGAGCAACAGTGTGCGTTCTCCAGTGTTGCTAATACAGAAGTGAAGACAAAGAGTGTGAGTGTATTCGGTTACGCATCTGTACAATATACCGAATAAACAGGAGAACTGCAGTGTATATATATATATATATATATATATATATATATATATATATATATATATATATATATATATATATACACTTTTAATCTTTATAAAAAGATGCATCTTGCAGAACGAGGTTCCGTTGGGACAGCGTTTCGCTCTGCGTAGAACTCTACCAAGTCTTTAACAAAGTCTACTTAGAGCGAAACGTCCTCCCAATGAAGGTATGTTCTGCGAAGTTGCATCTCAACTATTGTCGGCAGTACGAGGACTGAATTCCAGACTTATACTGGAAATTGACGATGATAAGGCCGTGACGGCCAGAGCGAGGCGAGGGAGCTGGAAGGAAACAAGGCCGGGACTCCAATACTCGCAGAAACGCAGTGCTTGCTGCTTCAAGGTGATGCCCTGGTTCTTCCTGGGACATTCTAGTTCCAGGGACGTTCTGAGTCCTCCACAGACGTTGTGGTTCCTCCAGAGACGTTCTTGTTCTTCCAGGGACGCTGTGGATCCTCCATGGACGTTCTGGTTTTTCTAGAGACGTTCTGGTTTTTCCAGAGACGTTCTGGTTCTTCCAGAGACGTTCTGGTTCTTCAGGAAGCTCTGATTCTTCCAGGGACACCCTAGTTCTTTAAGAGAGGCTTTGGTTCTTCCAGGGACGCCATGCTTCTTCCAGGTATCCCTGATTCTTCTAGAGACGTTCTGGTTCTTCTAGAGACGTTCTGGTTCTTCTAGAGACGTTCGGTTTTTCTAGAGACGTTCTGGTTCTTCCAGGGACTCTATGATTCTTCCAGAGACGATCTGTTTTTACCAGGGACGCTATGATTCTTCTAGGGACACCTTAGTTCTTCCAGTGACGCTCTGGTTCTTCCAGGCACGCTATGCTTCTTCCAGAGACCCCCTGGTTCTTCCAGGGACCCCCTCGTTTTTCCAAGGATGCCCTGGTTCTTCCAGAGACGCTATGGTTCGTCCAGAGACGCTATGGTTCTTCCAGAGACGTCTTAGTTCTTCAAAGGAGGCCTTGGTTCTTCCAAGGACGCCCTGAATCTTCCAGTGACACCCTGTTTTTATTGAGGGACCCCCCTGGTTCCTCAAGGAGCACCCTTGTTCTTCCAAGGACGCTCTGGTTCTTCCAGAGAGCTTTTGTTTCTTCCAGGGACGTCCTGGTTCTTTAAGGGACGCCCTGGTGTGTTCTCAGGGGTCTCTCTACAAGGAGTATATGAGCCAGGGGTCCCTCTACAAGGAGCATGTGAGTCAGGGGTCCCTCTACAAGGAGTGTGTGAGCCAGGGGTCCCTCTACAAGGAGCATGTGAACCAGGAGTCTCTTTACAAGGAGCATGTGAGCCAGGAGTCACTATACAAAACCACACAAGATGTATACGAGATATACACCGAGATATATGCTGAAAGGTATGCCCAATATGTATAATAAGAGGGATTAAAGTAGTTTTGACTAGTGGTGAGCAGTCAACAGGCTTTAAACCCCATTAACCAACCAACACCACAAAACCACGACCCTGCAAGCCATCTTAGTCAAACACGGCTAGCCAGAGTCATCTAGCGGCGAGTTGTTTCCCCATTAGATTGGTTTGGTGAGACAGGAGTGTAAAGCACTCTGACGTTTCGAGTGAGGGTGAGTTGTCTGTGCATTTGCGTAGTATGTGGAACAGTTTTGCCAGCCAGACCCCTCTCGTGCTGCTAGCTGGCTCGCATCATACCCTAGCTACAAATCTCATGGAGAGTGTATTCACTGCAGTACTTTACCCATGCTCACTGCTCTGACTCTTTTTCGCTCATATGGTTATCTTGTGTGGAACTCTGCACGCGTGTAAATAATGTACATATATTTGCTTCATTTTCTCGTTTTGATTAATTTAGAGCATGACTCGTACTACAGGTTCATAGAAAGGTATCTGGGTTCGTGATAGCCACCCACTAAACCACCAACAGAGCCACCACCAAAACAATCACCACCAACCACCACTAACCACCTACCCCAACTACCAGCAACCAGCATCTGAACTTTCAAGTCGGTAACTGCGTGAAATGCATTTTTGCCTACAAGTCAAAAAACTCAGGTGGGGACTTGATATTAGTTTGACCTTCTGGTTCCTTTCATCAAGTCTCTGGAACTCTGTTACCAAGCGAGAGCTTGGCCGACCCATGCTTCCTGCGTCTCAGCTGCTGTGAAGCTATGCTGTGAGCCGTAGTCAGAGATATATTGTGCTATATGCTGTGTAATGTAGTCGGAATGCTGTTGCAGCTGTGACTGTTCTGTTCTGTGTGCTGCAAGCTGTGTGCTGCAAGATCTGTGAGCACTTGGTCGGAACTGATCTGCTGGCTACGAAGGTAGTTAAACTTTTCCCTCCAACAAACTGCATGTGTATGTGAATACGTCTGTGACCGATTGTTTTGTTTCCTCGTGTATGTGAGGCACCTGATTGTCGTTTCTTGCCTCGCTTCATCTGAATGCCATAAATGCATCCGCTTACACCTGTGGACAGTCATGGGCCCCAAGCGTCTGTGTTGTGTAGAGGCTTTGTAGCTGCTGGTGATGCTACTTAGCATTCAGCAGCTGAAAGCTGTAAACAGCTGGTGATGAATGAGACAGGCAGCTGACCTTTGGCTAGAAACGTCTGGCTTTGATGGGTTTTGTATTCAATAGGTTGTGTCTGCGAGGGTTGTGCCTATTCCTCCGTTTTGCTGATGTGCTTTACTCCCTGCCCTTCCTTACGCATTTTTTTATATCTGCTTTTCAGTTATTATTCTGAGTTGGCCTTCACCACATACCTTTCTAGTGCATATCATTTATACACTTACCCTCACAATGAAGGAATTCTTATTTCATTTTGGTTTCATTTCAACATCTTGTTCCTTGTTGTGTCCAGTGGTTCTGTCTCCTACCTTCTCAGTCAGTTTTTATCACCTACGATCATGTCTCCGAATATCATGTCAGTTGTGAGCATGTCTGTTTTTCTTTCCTCTTAATATTTTGACATTAGCCACGAAGAGGTGTACGGAGAAAGTTATCTCGTCTGACATGAATCAGCATCTTAGCATGATGCTATGTGGTGATCCTTCATATGATGTGGAACAGGTAGCATCGGTGAACCAGCGAATGCTTTACCACCGAGCTGGTCATCACATGGCAATGACAGGTGTCGTTAGGTACTTTCCTGTTCCCTAATGACAAAACATCACCACTATCTTTTGACATGTCGTTAACATATGACAAGAAGAAACTTGGCACCAGAGCTGTTGTTTGTGCGGCTCCAGTGCTGTTCCTTGTGGGGCCCCAGTGCTGTTCCTTGTGGGGCCCCAGTGCTGTTCCTTGTGGGGCCCCAGTGTAGTTCCTCGTGGAGCCCCAGTGCTGTTCCTTGTGGGGCCCCAGTGCTGTTCCTTGTGGGGCCCCAGTGTAGTTCCTCGTGGAGCTGCAGTGCTGTTCCTTATGGAGCCTCAGCGCTGTTCCCTATGGGACCCCACTCGTCTACCCAGAGTAGACGAGTGGTGTGAGTGGGTGTGGATTAATGTGAGTCATTAAGTATTTGCGATTGCTTGTTTGTAGCAGGTGGACCACTTTTTAAATTTCACTTCATCATTCTACTGTGAGAAATCTCTAGTATCCTCCCGGCACTGATCTTGTCGTCAGATTACAAGTGCGACTTGAGCGTCAGTTATGGTGGCTACCGTCACTCATGCTTCAGCAAGCACTAAACGTTAGGACCATGCATACATCTGAATGCTATCACTAACAAGCTGACATATCAAAGACATGGCCGCAATAAACGGACGGTGATTGAGCCTACTGCACTCCTTGGACTGAATAGCCCAAACAGGTTTGCCGCTTCAGGAAATACAGTATAAACACACACACACACACACGTTCTTCCCCACTTCGCCAGGATAAAATAAACAAGGCCTCTGTTACGAGTATATGAATTAAATTAGAATAAAATATAAACTTCTTCCCATTCTGACAACGAATTGCAAAAAACGCGACATTGTACGTGGAAGTAAGTTGTCATATCCATTAAAATAAAAGAATCCTGGCTGCCTTTATTCTCCTACTTGCATTTGATGGCGCCGGGGAAGCTGCTCTGTCTGCGTTATTAATAATTCTCTCTCTTGGAGTGCGCTGTTGTGAAAAAAAAAATTAAACAGTCCTTTTCTGCCAGTACATTTTGACGCAAGTTTCAAGCCACTTGGAGTCAGGTCATCATCGGGGCTTCTCTATTTGAGTCACCTCCCTGGGAATGAGCTCTTAAAGGTCATTAACCTCTTCCCTCATTCAGGAATATTAACGACAAACAGCTTGCTGCTTTTAGCCGCCATTGCTGTGAGGACGCGCTTACGAAATTGATGTGTCCCCTTCCCCCCCCCTCCCACAGGTGTGTGAAGTCTCCCTGGGAAGCTGATGTCACCATGTGTTCATGCCGGGTAAGGTTTATCGCTCAATAGGTTTAATAATTATGACAACATGGAAATCTTTTTGAGAGCGTTTCGCTTGGATACCAAGTTTTTTTTTGTATGGTTAACATAAGTATATTGAGTGAGGGGAACAGGTGATGAGAGGTCCAGGTCATTAGGAGCATGTGAGCCAGGGGTCCCTCTACAAGGAGCATGTGAGCCAGGGGGCCCTCTACAAGGATCATGTGAGCCAGGGGTCCCTCTACAAGAAGCATGTGAGCCAGGGGTCCCTCTACAAGAAGCATGTGAGCCAGGGATCCTTCTACAAGAAGCATGTGAGCCAGGGGTCCCTCTACAAGGAGTGTGTGAGCCAGATGTCCCTCTACAAGGAGCATGTGAGCCAGGGGTCCCTCTACAAGGAGTGTGTGAGCCAAGGGTCTCTCTACAAGGAGCATGTGAGCCAGGGATCTCTCTACAAGGAGCATGTGATCCTGGGGTCCCTCTACAAGAAGCATGTGAACCAGGGGTCCCTCTACAAGGAGCATGTGAGCCAGGGGTCTTTCTACAAGGAGCATGTGAACCAGGGGTCCCTCTACAAGGACCATGGGAGCCAGGGGTCCCTCTACAAGGAGAATGTGAGTCAGGGGTCCCTCTACAAGGAGCGTGTGAGTCAGGGGTCCCTCTACAAGGAGCGTGTGAGCCAGGGGTCCCTCTACAAGGAGCGTGTGAGCTAGGGGTCTCTCCTTCAGAGTGTAGGCACCGTATTTTCCACCTTCAGGACTCAAGGCCAGCTGACCAATTTCCCTGAACCCCTTCATGACTGTAAACTTGCTTACCTTCCATCAGCGCGTCAAGACATATAAAACCACTTGCCTCCATTCACTCTTAACACGCTCATACAACTGGAAACTGGTCTTTGTGGTTTGAGTGAGAGCCAATTCAAAGCATTTTCTTCCGCTCCTGTCATTTTTTCCCTGATAACCATTCTGGCCCTGGGCCAGGCCATGTGATGTGAAGCAATTCCATTACACAGGCGATGTTGATGTTATTGGTGCAGTAAGCATGTGTGTTCCTGTACGTATGAGGACCAGACCCAAGCCGTCGCACCCATGTACACTTTATCCCAACTTGTACAAGGGATGGTGTTTTTATGTTAATTTGATACAGAGCCGTCAAGTAGATGAATGAAACACTTGTACACCACTTGGGCGTCACTATTGTGGAGACGTTTCGCCAAACATTGGCTTTATCAATCCAATATAGAAAATACACGGTGGAAAACGTGAAGATGATGGGATCGTGTGGATGCCTGCAGTCTCCTTTCGGCTGGCGTTAACCTTCTTAGACATAGTAATGTCTTTGATAGAGGTGGAAGTGGCGGTAATGTATAGTAACTGGCTTTCTTAATGTAACCCAGAAGCTTTTCCAGGTACCGTGGAAGTAGGGAAGATTTAAAAAAAAAAAAAACAGGTTACTGCTCGAATCGACTCTCAAAGTGTTAATTTTCGTCAGTTCTTTACTTCGGACTTTTAAGATGTTGATTACACACATATTCTTCAAGAAGTTGATACAAGTGGAAGACGAGTAGCCAACTGGATACAATATACAAAAAATTCAAGCAAACTAAAAACAATACAAACTTATTTTGATATACTAAGAAGATATTCTGGTATGCTGAGAACTATGCAAATTTATTTAGGGATATTGTAAGCAATATGAACTTATTCAGACATACTGTAAACAATAAAAAGTTTTTAGGACATGCTGTAAACAATGCAAACTTAGGGGTTGTATGTGCAACAAATCCTTTTAGAGAGGGTACCTTGATGTTGGTGAAGGGCTCTTAATCCAAGGAGCTGAAGGTGCCTGCTCTTTCAACGGATCAAATCTGATTAACCTCTACCATTCTCCAAGCGCACCATGACACTGGTCATATTGTAATAATAATAATAATAATAATAATAATAATAATAATAATAATAATAATAATGGGTGTAAAAACACTCTTCATTTTCCATCATCTTTTCCTTTTCTCTTTCACTTAAACCTTCTGTCATTCTTTGCTATCTTCATACTTTAAAATGTATAGCTTTCTCTTCATCTTTCCCTCTCACCTTTCAATCTTTCTCATTCCATCCTTCATCACCATATTTCTATTTGCTTTACTCTTGTCCTTTTTCTTTCTTTTCCTTTTCTGTCTTCAGCATTCCTTTTTTTACCCCTCTTCTTTTTCTCCTCCCTCTCTCTTTCCTGCAACTTTCTTCCTATCCTCGTCTTCCTTATTTCTCTCCTCTCTCGTTTCCTCGTCTTCCTTATTTCTCTCCTCTCTCGTTTCCTCGTCTCTCTTTATTTCTCTCTTCTCTCGTTTCCTCGTCTCTCCTTATTTCTCTCTTCTCTCGTTTCCTCGTCTCTCCTTATTTCTCTCTTCTCTCGTTTCCTCGTCTCTCCTTATTTCTCTCTTCTCTCGTTTCCTCGTTTCTCCTTATTTCTCTCCTCTCTCGTTTCCTCGTCTCTCCTTATTTCTCTCCTCTCTCGTTACCTCGTCTCCTTATTTCTCTCCTCTCTCGTTTCCTCGTCTCTCCTTATTTCTCTCTTCTCTCGTTTCCTCGTCTCTCCTTATTTATCTCTTCTCTCGTTTCCTCGTTTCTCCTTATTTCTCTCCTCTCTCGTTTCCTCGTCTCTCCTTATTTCTCTCTTCTCTCGTTTCCTCGTCTCCTTATTTCTCTCCTCTCTCGTTTCCTCGTCTCTCCTTATTTCTCTCTTCTCTCGTTTCCTCGTCTCTCCTCTTGCTGGATATTTCTACTGTGGTGATGCAGTGAAGCACCGTCCTCCGCATCACTTCAAGTAAACTTGAGATGCAGTGAAGCACCGTCCTCCGCATCACTTCAAGTAAACTTGAGATGCAGTGAAGCACCGTCCTCCGCATCACTTCAAGTAAACTTGAGATGCAGTGAAGCACCGTCCTCCGCATCACTTCAAGTAAACTTGAGATGCAGTGAAGCACCGTCCTCCGCATCACTTCAAGTAAACTTGAGATGCAGTGAAGCATCGTCCTCCGCATCACTTCAAGTAAACTTGAGATGCAGTGAAGCACCGTCCTCCGCATCACTTCAAGTAAACTTGAGATGCAGTGAAGCATCGTCCTCCGCATCACTTCAAGTAAACTTGAGATGCAGTGAAGCACCGTCCTCCGCATCACTTCAAGTAAACTTGAGATGCAGTGAAGCACGTCCTCCGCATCACTTCAAGTAAACTTGAGATGCAGTGAAGCACCGTCCTCCGCATCACTTCAAGTAAACTTGAGATGCAGTGAAGCACCGTCCTCCGCATCACTTCAAGTAAACTTGAGATGCAGTGAAGCACCGTCCTCCGCATCACTTCAAGTAAACTTGAGATGCAGTGAAGCACCGTCCTCCGCATCACTTCAAGTAAACTTGAGATGCAGTGAAGCACCGTCCTCCGCATCACTTCAAGTAAACTTGAGATGCAGTGAAGCACGTCCTCCGCATCACTTCAAGTAAACTTGAGATGCAGTGAAGCACCGTCCTCCGCATCACTTCAAGTAAACTTGAGATGCAGTGAAGCACCGTCCTCCGCATCACTTCAAGTAAACTTGAGATGCAGTGAAGCACCGTCCTCCGCATCACTTCAAGTAAACTTGAGATGCAGTGAAGCACCGTCCTCCGCATCACTTCAAGTAAACTTGAGATGCAGTGAGCACCGTCCTCCGCATCACTTCAAGTAAACTTGAGATGCAGTGAGACGTCCTCGCATCACTAGTAAACTTGAGATGCAGTGAAGCACCGTCCTCCGCATCACTTCAAGTAAACTTGAGATGCAGTGAAGCACCGTCCTCCGCATCACTTCAAGTAAACTTGAGATGCAGTGAAGCACCGTCCTCCGCATCACTTCAAGTAAACTTGAGATGCAGTGAAGCACCGTCCTCCGCATCACTTCAAGTAAACTTGAGATGCAGTGAAGCACCGTCCTCCGCATCACTTCAAGTAAACTTGAGATGCAGTGAAGCACCGTCCTCCGCATCACTTCAAGTAAACTTGAGATGCAGTGAAGCACCGTCCTCCGCATCACTTCAAGTAAACTTGAGATGCAGTGAAGCACCGTCCTCCGCATCACTTCAAGTAAACTTGAGATGCAGTGAAGCACCGTCCTCCGCATCACTTCAAGTAAACTTGAGATGCAGTGAAGCACCGTCCTCCGCATCACTTCAAGTAAACTTGAGATGCAGTGAAGCACCGTCCTCCGCATCACTTCAAGTAAACTTGAGATGCAGTGAAGCACCGTCCTCCGCATCACTTCAAGTAAACTTGAGATGCAGTGAAGCACCGTCCTCCGCATCACTTCAAGTAAACTTGAGATGCAGTGAAGCACCGTCCTCCGCATCACTTCAAGTAAACTTGAGATGCAGTGAAGCACCGTCCTCCGCATCACTTCAAGTAAACTTGAGATGCAGTGAAGCACCGTCCTCCGCATCACTTCAAGTAAACTTGAGATGCAGTGAAGCACCGTCCTCCGCATCACTTCAAGTAAACTTGAGATGCAGTGAAGCACCGTCCTCCGCATCACTTCAAGTAAACTTGAGATGCAGTGAAGCACCGTCCTCCGCATCACTTCAAGTAAACTTGAGATGCAGTGAAGCACCGTCCTCCGCATCACTTCAAGTAAACTTGAGATGCAGTGAAGCACCGTCCTCGCATCACTTCAGTAAACTTGAGATGCAGTGAAGCACCGTCCTCCGCATCACTTCAAGTAAACTTGAGATGCAGTGAAGCCCGTCCTCCGCATCACTTCAAGTAAACTTGAGATGCAGTGAGGCACCGTCCTCCGCATCACTTCAAGTAAACTTGAGATGCAGTGAAGCATCTTTCTCTCAGTCACTTCAAGTAAACTTGAGATGCAGTGAAGCATCTTTCTCTCAGTCACTTCAAGTAAACTTGAGATGCAGTGAAGCATCTTTCTCTCGATCACTCAAGACTGAAACTGCAGGAAGACTCTCTCAGTCAGCTTAAGAACCTTTGGTGCAGGAAGATCTTCACTGGCCTGCAGAATTAATGCAGAGGACCTCAGTCACTGAGTGCAGAACCAGGAGCTCAGCTGCAGTTAACCCAGGATGATCTTGGGCGTGACGAGGGATACTGCAGGGCGTGGCAAGAATTTCAACACCAGGACCTGAGAGCCGGTTGGGCAGAATGCCAGGAAAAGTAGCAGCTGTGGCAAGAATTTCAAGCAATCAGGACTTGAGCTCTGGTGGAGTAAGCAGGAAACTGTAGCCAGCTGTGGCAAGATTTCGAAGCATAGATGACCTGGTAGAGGAGTACGAGAGCGGCTGTAGGCCCTGTGGCACGAATTTCGAACACTAGACACCTGGTAGAGGAGTACGAGAGCGGCTGTAGGACCCGTGGCAAAGAATTTCAAGCACTAGGCACCTGGTAGAGGAGTACGAGAGCGGCTGTAGGACCCGTGGCAAAGAATTTCAAGCACTAGGCACCTGGTAGAGGAGTACGAGAGCGGCTGTAGGACCCGTGGCAAAGAATTTCAAGCACTAGGCACCTGGTAGAGGAGTACGAGAGAGGCTGTAGGACCCGTGGCAAAGAATTTCAAGTACTAGGCACCTGGTAGAGGAGTACGAGAGCGGCTGTAGGACCCGTGGCAAAGAATTTCAAGCACTAGGCACCTGGTAGAGGAGTACGAGAGCGGCTGCAGGGCTGTGGCAAAGAATTTCGATCACTAGGAACCTGAGCTCGAGGTGTCTTTAGCGTCCCCATGTCGTCTACTGACACGATCGTGGAAGGTCGTTTTCATATACGATGTTTCTGTTGCATAATTGTGTTGTGTACGGGCCGAGATATCGACCCCCTCACGAAATTGTTGTGAATTGTCATTGCCACGGTGTTGTGACTTCTTTTTTTTTTTTTGGAGGGGGGACTTAGTTGGCTATTCTCTGTTTAACATTTTCCTTTATCATTTAAAGACTATTGTTTTCTTTGGGTGTTTTTTTTAAACTATGTTTCTGTAGTCTTTTGAAGACGTTTTTTTTTTAGGAGTCTCGGTATATAAATATTCATAGCCAGCCAGCTCTTTCCTGAAGTTTTTCTTTGTGGTATCAACCCCAGGCGAGGTTCTGTATTTGTGAAACTGACTTTTCAGATCCTGTATTTTTAGAAATGACAGTAGAGGATCTGTAATGGGCATTTTTGTTCCTCAGGACGTCTCCACTGGCGATGTTTTCCTCAGAGGAATGGGTTGGGGCGAGGGGCGGGGGTTCTTGTATACTCGTTATTGGGGTCTTGTGGTCATTACCTGAAGGTCTTTCTTGAGTATCTGTGATCTTCTGGGTGATCTTTCTTCTTCGGGGGGAGAGCTTGAAAGGTCTTTAGTGACTTTTTTTTTATGAGATAATCCGGAGAGTCTTTCTTAATATCATCGTATGAATAGACAGAAGGGTGGTCGTAAATTTAAATAATAGGGGGGTCTTGATTTTAGGGTGTCCTATCAACTTGAGTCTTTTTCCTTCTTATCCATTCTCACTCCTCTAAATTCATTTTTCTTCAAGAACTGACGTTGTGTCAGTATATTTACAATATTCAAAAACGCCTCACGTGCATGACGAGGTTGAAACAAATAAAAATAAAAATAAAATTCAAGACTCGAAAAGTCACCTGGAGACGCAACTTCATTTTTAAAACTCAAGCTGCAAGAAACTTCGAAACATGCACAAAAACAGAGGCTCTGGAGAACTCGTTTGTGTTTTTGTTGAATTGAGCTCTGGTGGTTGAAAAACATCACTTGTGGCCCAAAGCAGTGTTTGGAGTTGGTCACTGGGGATGCTTGGCTATTTGTCTTGTCGACAATGATGGAAAACACGTCATTCGTTCTGTGTATTCTCTGACCGGAAAGCTTTCAATCTATCATGTTTTTGCTGTTGTCCAGTGGCGGAGTCCGGGTGGGCACGGGAGGTGTGGGCGGTGTTTGTGGCGTGGGCGGTGTTTGTGGAGTGGGGGTGTTTGTGGCATGGGCGGTGTTTGTGGTGTGGGCTGTGTTTGTGGTGTGGGCGGTGTTTGTGGCATGGGCGGTGTTTACGGCGTGATAGGTGTTTGTGGTGTGGGCGGTGTTTGTGGTGTGGGCGGTGTTTGTAGTGTGGGCGGTGTTTGTGGTGTGGGCGGTGTTTGTGGTTTGAGCAGTGTTTGTGACGTAGTAGGTGTTTGTGAGGTGGGTGGTAGTTGTGATGTGGACGGTGTGGGTGGTATATGTGTGTTTTTGAGTGTGTGTAGTGCTTGATGAGAGGGTAATATTTGCAGCGTGGGCGGTGTGGGCTGCCTGGGTGTTTTCCTTCCAACTCCCTACCCATCATCCCCCGCTCTCCCATCCTTTCCTTCCCCGTCTCTCTAAGTTCCTATGATGAGTTTTTGATCAAGCAAGCTGTGGTGCTTGTGTCGGGAAGTGGACAGTCAGAACCAACAGCCTGACTAACCACATAGCCTAGTCTGACAGCGGAACGCGCTAGAGGACTCATCAGGGGAAGCGCTAAATCCGTAGGTGTCATACGGGATATGGAAGGCATTCTGTTTTGATCGCTGTGTTTAGTCCATTACTCTTTTAGAAAGTACAGCATATGGCCGTAGAGGTGGCTTATACACTGTAGACAGGTGAGTGGAAGCAGGAGGAGGCGGGGTCACAGTGGTACCATCCACTAGTGTAAGTAGGTCTTCGTCCAAAGGTTGGACAAGTGTTGAAGAATTCCTTGTATCAAGATTCCATGATGTTGCTGTGTCTGACAGATGTGACAAATGGTTTAAAACCGACAACTGCAACATCATGGGATCTTGATACAAGGAATTCTTCAACACTTGTCCAACCTTTGGACGAAGACCTACTTACACTAGTGGATGGTTCCACTATGACCGCGCCTCCTCCTGCTTCCACTCACCTGACTACAGTATATAAGCCACTTCTACGGACCTATGCTGTACTTTCTACAAGATTGATGGACTGAACACATCGACTCCAGGCCGAGGGACTGATTACCTCAAACTCCTCCTCTCCTTACACCTTTTTACTTTGTATTGGACTGATGAAGCCACTATGTGGCGAAACGTTTCTTCAATAAAGATTCCCATATGTTGCATAAGTGTCTCAATCTTCAACTTGTCGGTTTTAAACCATTTGTCATAACCTAACCTAACCTAACCTAACCTAACCTAACCTAACCAAACCTTACCTAACGTAGCCTAACCTAGCCTAACCTAACCTAACTTAACCTAAACTAACATCACCTACCCGTACAAAAACTAACCTAACCTTACATAATCTAACCTACCCTAACAAAACCTATCCTAACATAACTTAAGCTAAGCTAACCTACCCTAGCCAAACCTAACTTAACTCAACCTAACCAAAACTATCCTAACCTAATCTATCCTAAAATAACCTAATCTAACTTAACCTAACCTAACCAAACCTAACCTAATCTAACATCACCTAACCTAACATAACCTAAACAAACCTAAGCTAAGCTAAACTAACCTAACCTAACTTAACTTATCCTAAGAAAACCTAACCAAAACACGAGGAGAATATGCATAGAATTATAAATATATTTATAATGGATTTAAAAATGTAATTAAAAGAAGAATGATCTAATTCGGGGAATTTGGTTAGGAGCTTCCTCTTTCCTCTTTTCTCTCAGTCCACTTATTCCCTGACTGGCCTCTTGATTCACTTATACCCTGACTGACCTCTTGATTCACTTTTACCCTGACTGGACTCTTGATTCACTTATACCCTGACTGGACTCTTGATTCACTTATACCCTAACTGGCCTCTTGATTCACTTATACTCTGACTGGCCTCTTGATTCACTTATACCCTGACTGACCTCTTGATTCACTTATACCCTGACTGACCTCTTGATTCATTTATACCGTGGCTGGACTCTTGTTTCACTTATACCCTGGCTGGTCTCTTGATTCACTTATACCCTGACTGGACTCTTGATTCACTTATACCCTGGCTGGACACTTTATTCAATTATACCCTGGCTGCTCTATTGATTCACTTATACTCTGGCTGGACTCTTGATTCACTTACACCCTGGCTGGACTCTTGATTCACTTATATCCTGACTGGACTCTTGATTCACTTATACCCTGACTAGCCTCTTGATTCACTTATACCCTGATTGACCTCTTGATTCACTTATACCCTGACTGACCTCTTGATTCACTTATACTCTGACTGACCTCTTAATTCACTTATACACTGGCCGGACTCTTGATTCACTTATACACTGGCTGGTCTCTTAATTCACTTATACCCTGACTGGACTCTTGATTCACTTATACCCTGACTGGACTCTTGATTCACTTATACCCTGACTGGACTCTTGATTCACTTATACTCTGCCTGGACTCTTTATTCACTTATACCCTGACTGGACTCTTGATTCACTTATACCCTGACTGGACTCTTGATTCACTTATACCCTGACTGGACTCTTGATTCACTTATACCCTGGCTGGACTCTTGATTCACTTATACCCTGGCTGGACTCTTGATTCACTTATACTCTGCCTGGACTCTTGATTCACTTATACCCTTGCTGGACTCTTGATTTACTTATACCCTGGCTGGACTCTTGATTTACTTATACTCTGCCTGGACTCTTGATTCACTTATACCCTGCCAGGACTCTTGATTCACTTATACCCTGACTGGACTCTTGATTTACTTATACTCTGCCTGGACTCTTGATTCACTTATACCCTGCCAGGACTCTTGATTCACTTATACCCTGCCAGGACTCTTGATTCACTTATGCCCTGGCTGGACTCTTGATTCACTTATACCCTGCCAGGACTCTTGATTCACTTATACCCTGGCTGGACTCTTGGCTGCCTCACTGGATTTTTTTTCATTATCGATGCAAATGCTGTGATAGAAAACATTTTTTTTTTGTTTGAGAACTTTGAAGAAGTTAAAAGTTGCGTAGGATAGACTGTTGTTGTTGTTGTTGTTATTATTGCTGCTGCTGCTGTTGTTGTTGCTGCTGATGTTGCTGCTGTTGCTGCTGCTGCTGTTGTTGTTGTTGCTGCTGTTGTTGTTGCTGCTGCTGTTGTTGTTGCTGTTGCTGTTGTTGTTGCTGCTGCTGCTGCTGTTGTTGTTACTGCTGCTGTTGTTGTTGCTTCTGCTGTTGTTGTTGCTTCTGCTGTTGCCGTTGCTGCTGCTTCTGCTGTTATTGTTGTTGCTGATGCTGTTGTTGTTGTTGGTGCTGCTGTTGTTTGTGTTGTTGTTGCTGTTGTTGTTGTGGTTGCTGCTGCTGTTTTTGTTGTTGTTGCTGGTATTGTTGGTCATGCTGTTGTTGTTGTTGTTATTGCAGCTGCTGTTGTTGTTGCTGTTGCTGCTGTTATTGTTGTTGCTGCTGTTGTTATTATTCTTTTTCTAGTTGCTGCTGTTGTTGTTTGTTTTGTTGATTTTGTTGTAGATGTTTTTGTTGTTGAAGTTATCTTGGTGTTGGTTGTAGTTGTGGAAGATTCAGTGGTTGTTGATTTTTTTTTGTTTGTTTGCTGTTTTCCTGTTGGTTGTATGGATGTTGTGACTTGTGCTTGTTGATGTCTGTCTATGTATGTCTGTCTGTCTGTCTGTGTCTGTCTCTGTCTCTCTCTCTGTCTCTCTCTCTCTCTCGAAATTCAGTCTCGTTAAAATTTTACGATTTACTCTTCTAGTAAAAGCCTGGCTACCAGAGATAGCTTTCTAAGTCTGGAGATCAGCGGACGGAGGATCAAGCCTCTAACACGCCTCCCGCTGAATGACTCTCGCGGATCTACCGCCTATTATTAAAAGACGTTTTTATCATCATTATCATTATCATTATCTTATAAGCAATAATGGATTCAAATTGGATAAGTTTAGATTTAGAAAGGATATAGGAAAGTACTGGTTTGGAAATAGGGTAGTTGATGAGTGGAACAGTCTGCCTAGTAGGGTCATTGAAGCTATGACCTTGGGTAGTTTCAAATTTAGGTTGGATAAATTCATGAGTGAGAGGGGTTGGATTTGAGTGGGACTCGCACTTGAGTTAATAGAATCTTCAAAGCTTATTTCTTGGGTAGAATTGAAAATTAGGTTGGGCAATTATTCTGTTAGTGGGATGGATTGTGAAGGACCTGCCTAGTATGGGCCAACAGGCCTGCTGCAGTGTTCCTCCTTTCTTATGTTCTTATGTTCTTATGTTCTTAAAGAGGAAGAATGCAGCATGTAACAATTTTATTATTATTGTTATTATTATTATTATTATTATTATTATTATTATTATTATTATTATCATGCAATTGAAAGCAAACTGCTCTTCTGTGGTCTAAACAAAAGTTTGGTACATATATGATAATTGAAAAAAAGTTAATTACAATTTTTTTTGCATATATAATATATGCATGCAGGCAGAAGGCCCCCAGGCATTATGTTACATTATTTAATTTTGAAAAGTGCACTTCATAGTGTATTTCTGGCTTATATATATATATATATATGCAAGAAAACCACTATGAAAAAATAGAAAGAATTCCAACGCTTTCGTGACTACTCACATTATCAAGGAACTATAACAGGAAACATGACAAGAGGGCTTATATAAGGGCGAGACTACACCCTCACAGTCACATCACACTAACAAAGACTACACCTCACAGTAGCGTAACATCGCGACTCTGTGAAGAGGAAAATAAGAAAGGACCTGAAACTCTTCCCAAGAATTAAGATTAGTCCAATTTATTATTAAATTCTTCCAAATTTTATTAATTATAAATGAATCCAATTATATAAACCAAGAAATATTCATATTATTTTCAAAACTGCTTTTAATGAAACATGATTCTATTATATTCTCTCAACCATGGACTTGCTTGATACAACCTTCTCAGCATTTTGAAAATCAATTGATGGTTAAAATCTTACATGAATAAATAGAGCATTAGAATCTTGTCCAGTTCTAATATCTATATTTATGTTAGTTTTAATAAAATATATATATATATATATATCGTGAGAGAGGAGGTCATCAGTAAACAATGATGATTGAGTCATTAACTATAATAGCATTATTTTATATGAAAAAATCAGCAGTCACGTCAGGCAAGCTGGCGAGGCCTCACAAAGGCAACTCTCTGGCAGAGAGTTACCTGCCAAGCAAAACCAGAAACACAATATACAGTATTCTAACCTTTTATATAAATGATGGAGGTAATGCATATTGTCACATTTAAGGTATATCGTCTTAGTGTAAATAATTCATTTTTTTTTTTACAAAATGCTCTTACCCTATTTTCTTGGGGGGTGGGGAGAGTCTCCCTTTTCTTTAGGAAGTTTTTGCTACCCTGGCCGGAACCCACCGAGGGAAGGTGACTCGAGAAGAAAAGAGAAAGCATTCACCATTATTCATTCAATAACTGTCTGGTAAGATGTGCCACTGGTCCTTAACAACCTTCGACTCATATCAATAGTGTGAGTTTAAGACAATCGAAACTCAAGGCCCAAAATCATCATTAGTTTCGTGTGTTTTTTAATCAGTGTGAAACTACTACAGAAAAACATGATCATGTATAACTCTTTAAATGCATTGGGAATACGCGAATAATTCTGAGCAAGTCTGTTATACACGATGATTAGGCGCAGTACTGAGCGAAACGTGTCTTTATACACGCCTGTGGGATGGTCGCCCCTTTCACTACCAACAATTGTCACTCAGACTTTTTTTCTGTGCATATTCTACTTTCTGATTAGTTTTATAAGTTATTTATAATTTTTTCGTGACTCCAGTACCCAAAATTATCACTGTTATATTTAATTAATGATAGGAATTACTACTACTACTACAACTACTACTACTACTACTACTACTACAACTACTACTACTACTACTACTACTACTACTACTACATAATAATAATAATAATAATAATAATAATAATAATAATAATAATAATAATAATAATAATAATAATAATAATAATAATAATAATAATAATAATATAAAAATAATAATAATAATAATAATAAAATAATAATAATAATAATAATAATAATAATATAAATAATAAAAGATATTCTTTATCTTTGATGAAAAATCAAGACACATAAGCAGTATATCGTGATCCTTTATTGACAACGCTTGCCACGACAGTGGCTTATCGAGTCACAGACAGATCTACCTGGAATGAGCAACATGGATATATAGGTCAGTCAGGTGGAGAATGCTGTCAGGTGGAGCTGCATGAGTCTTACGTGTGATAGTGAAAACATAGTGTGACTAAAGACCTGCAGTGTACATTCTTGAGTTCTAGGTGGATAGCGTTGAAGTTTCTGGCAATAGGTTCAGCATGTGAAGCCGTTGTTCTGTTGAAGTGTTGATATCAGATGATAGATTCTAGATTCGGTATGCGTGTTGTCTTCCTGGCGATGAGTCTTCCGTTTCTGCAAGACTCATCGCCAAGGAAACACGATACCAAAATCTAGAATCATCACTCATCTGATATCCAACAACTTCAACCAGAACAAGGCTTCTCAACAGCTGAACCATTGCCAAGAAACTTCTCACCTCCACCTAGAACTAAGAATGAACTGCAGGTCCTTAGTCACCTATGTTTTCCTTCACATACTTTGACTCAATGCAGCTTTTCCACCTGAAGCTTTCCACCTGACTGACTTATTCCATGTTGCTCATTCAGGTAGATCTGTTGTGACTCGATAAAGCACTGCGTGGGCGAAACGTTGTCAATAAAGGATCACATTATACTGCTTATGTGTTTATTTTTCCATTGTGTCGGTATTTTATACCATTTATTTTCCTTAAACTTTGATATTTGTTTATTGTAAGTATGATTGATTGATCACAGCGTGGAGGAGGAGTTGGAGTGACGCCCTTCATGATGAGTCAACCTCGGGTGGGGATTCACCTCAGACCTCAAGTTATCAATGAGTCTTTCCCTCCGCAACCACCATTACCATCACAGCCACCACCATCACCACCACCACCTGTACCACCACAACCACCACCACTGTAGAATAGGAAAGCATGCCTTAACAACGGCGCAACTTCGCAATTTGTTCCACTCATCTACAGTTCAATTGACAACCCGGCGCTTTCCTGCATCCTTTTTCAAATCTGAATTGTCCAATTTGAATACATTGTTGCGAGTGTTGCCGTGTTTAAATATTTTTTGAACCTCATTTACCTTCCCTCTTTCATTTCATGTCTTCCTTCCATTCGTAAACCTCAATCATATTTTCTAATATTTTACGTCTTTCTAAAGAGTGCATTTCCAGCGCTCTTTAGTTATAATCTTTAAAAATAATAATACGGGGATTTGGCTTTGCAATTTTTTTCCCATTTTTTCAGCGCATTTATGAGCAGGTTGTGAGTTATAAGGAGACTAGATACTAAGCAGAGCCATTTACTGGGTTCAGTGTCGGTTCTTAAGCAATTACTAATAGCCTGAATGATCAGATGGGAAAAAGACACGAATGCAATATAAAGCGATTCTTCATTGGCAATGTTTCGCCCACACAGTGGGCTTTATCAAGTCACAAACATATCTACCTGAAGCACAGCATGAGTTAGTTGGCATTTTTTTTTTTTTTTTTTGGGGGGGGGGGGGTTGTTATTTCGCAAATGCGAATTCCTCTTTATATCAAATTAAACTTCTTTTAAAGTCAGTTATAAAATCTTATTTTGAGTTTCTATAGATTCCTCGTCGACATATTTTCGGTAGAGAACTGAAGATAACACGGCACAGGGGCTCTTTCATTTCCTTCATGCAATACTGCAGCCACCGGTGGTGAGGCGTCACCCTGAGATGAGTGAGTTGGTCTCCTGGATACCACGATGGACGATCCTCGTCTCGCTTATCGTCAGGATACGGTTAAATTTTCTTCTTATTTTGGATGCATTTACTCTCCCCAGATTAATGTTCAACTGTGGAATATTTGAGCAACCGACATGAAGGCTAAACTCCTGCGCTATTTAAGTTAGGATGTTAAATTATTAAGGTGTTAATAATTGTAAGTTAGGAAATTTGCTTATACTAGATTGCGTATTGTTAGGTTAACTTGCCGTACTGCTGTTTATAAATAAAGAAAATATATAGAAAATAAGTTATTCAATAGTTTGAGCTTTTTTTAGATTTAATTAAAATTTGTTTGGCGTGCCTGTTTATAAACTGTCCTGGAAAGACAGCCTCTTGTTACTGGTTCACATTCTCATTTCTCACTATTAAAAAGCTTGTCTATCCGTTAGTCAAGTCTGGATACAAGAGAGAACTAATCCAAAGTCGCTGCTTTTCTTATCTGCCTCTTGTGCGGAGTGCCATCAAATTCTTGAAGTCCAATAATGTTGCCGTCGTTATCATGGTCGACCTCCTTCAAGTGCCTTCAAATGTCTAAGACAATGTGGACTTCATAGGCAAGAAATACTTATTGGTAAAGTTAGGTTCATTGGGGTGACTTCGAATCGCATTAGCTGTTACTGACTCCAGAGATGTGTCCCCTACTGACTGACTCAAAGATGGTAATTCAAAGGTAGAAATCTATCCTTTGTTGTGTAAATTGATATTACATAAGTCTCCACAATTCAGGTACGATGACCATTTAGAGAGATATATTAATGAAAATAAATCCTTGCTTCGTGCTGGGCTGCCATTCTTATGCCAACAGATATTTATTTTGTGGATTCAGGTATCAGTGTGTAGGATGAGGGTTTGCTCAGCATAAGGGTGGAGGAGCAGGGGGGTGTGAGTCTTAGAGGACCTCATAAAGTATCCTTCACAAGACCTCCGTCACAAAACTCACTCCTCCTTCGGCTACAACACATTCCACGTTCCCTACGGTGTGACCATTACACATTCTTGCCACATCACATCTCTTTTCCCCCACTCCTTTTCTTACTTCTTCTCCTCCTCCTCCTTCTTCTTCTTCTTCTTCTTCTTCTTCTTCTTCTTCTTCTTCTTCTTCTTCTTCTTCTTCTTCTTCTTCTTCTTCTTCTTCATCTTCTTTTCCCTGATCCTTCCCCTCCCTCCGTCTCTCTTAATTTGCACTCCTTCCCAGACCTACTCTTCTTCCCCTTCCAGTGATCCTCTTAGCTCCTTCCATCTCTCTTCTGTCGTTTCTTCTTTTATTTCCCTTCCTTGATCATCCAGTTTTATCCTTCCCTCTTGTCTTTGTAGTCGGCCTCAGGCGCCTTCCCTCCTTCCCTAACACAGTGACACTCATTTATCTGCCACTTTCTCGGTGCCTCCACTCTCTGGCATCACAGTGGCACCCTCCAGTCACTCAGTCTTCACAGTGACACCCTCCAGTCACTAACTCTTCACAGTGGCAAACTCCAGTCACTCAGTCTTCACAATGGCACCCTCCAGTCACTAAGATTCACTGTGGCACCCCCCAGTCACTCAATCTTCACTGTGGCACCCCCCAGTCACTCAGTCTTCACAGTGGCACCCTCCAGTCACTCAGTCTTCACTGTGGCACCCTCCAGTCACTCCGTCTTCACTGTAGCACCCTCCAGTCCCTCAGTCTTCACAGTGGCACCCTCCAATCACTCAGTCTTCACAGTGGCACCCTCCAGTCACTCAGTCTTCACAGTGGCACCCTCCAGTCACTCAGTCTTCACAGTGGCACCCTCCAGTCACTCAGTCTTCACAGTGGTACCCTCCAGTCACTCAGTCTTCACAGTGGCACCCTCCAGTCACTCAGTCTTCACAATGGCACTCCAGTCCCTCAGTCTTCACAGTGGCACTAGTCCTCCCTGCAGCGCTGGCTCTGGCTCGCTTCAGCTACACTCTCACCAGTCCTACCGGAGCTTAAACTGAAATCTTGCAGTTGAAGGATGCTGGAGCATCCTTCAACAGTGTAGGAGTGCTTGCTGGCTCCCTTTCCTGTTCTCTTTTCCCTTTCCTCTTCTCCTTCACCTTCCCGTTGTATTTTCCTTTTTCTGTTTTCCCTCACCTTCCTCTTTTCTTTTCCCTTTCTTGTTGCTTTGTTCGTTCTTCCTCTGTTTCTCTCTTCTGTTTTGGTACCCCTTCGTGTTATGTTCCTTTCTGTCCTTTTGTTCCTATCTGTTCTGTTTCTTCGTCGTTTCTTGTTCTGTTGACTCTTATCTTGCTTTGGTGCGTCTCCCTCTTTTGTTGCCTTCCATACATCTCATACATCACCTCCCACTATACATATACACCACGCACACACACACACCTATTTACCCCTATACAAGTATCACTAATACACATTTACACTCTATACCTCCCATTGCCCTACACACCTCTCACACACCTCCCATACACCTACACACCTCCCATACACCTACACACCTCTCTCACACACCAGAGCACGTTCAACAACACTTCCCACACTACCTCCTACACACCTCCAACAACAGTCCTCTGTTCTCCTTCACACTTTTTTAAAAGTGCTTCCGAAACTCTCAAATAAGGTGATTTTTAGCAAGCGTTTTAATACTAATACAACATCTGCAGTGTTGCTATACACCGTGGCGGTGTATACACACCGTGGCAGTATATACACACCTTGGCAGTGTATCATCATTGTCAGACCTCGCCACAAGGTGGATTAAATTTTAGAAAAAGATTTTGAAAGATAATGAAAGACAAACTTAGGGAAATCTAATTTGAAGCCAAAGAAGGTAAGAAATACGCGTCTTCCTTAGAGTAGGAAAATTATTAGATTCAAAAACTTGGATGGTAGAGAAAAATGAATCTGCTGAAAAGGACCTCAGAGTGAAGTATGTCTTTATTAGCAGGTTTCTTGGTATACGTTCTTATGACTTTAGTTGCCCCTCACGGAAGGAAAGTGGAGCACCTGAATGCTAGTGAAAGGCTCTTGGTCCAAGGAATTGGAGCTACACACAAAAAAACAAAAAGAGGAAGAGAGTGGACGTAATAACGACCAGCGAAGAGGCCGATCCAGGAGCTACGAATCGATCCATGCAATCACAAATAGTTTAGTACAAATATGTGCACACACACACACACACACACACACGACCCCTGCAACTACAAATAGGTCAGTACAAACAGGAGCTGTGAATCGACCCCTAGAACCACATCTCCTGAGGCGCACATCTACCAAATAACTGCTGCAGCATATGGGCGCTTATCAAACCTAAAAATAGCATTCCGACATCGTTCAGACCCTGTATACTGTGTAGGTCATGCCCATACTGGAGTATGCAGCACCATTTTGGAACCCACACCTAGCCAAGCACTTAAGGAAATTAGAGAAAGTGCAAAGGTTTGCAACAAGACTAGTCCCGGAGCTAAGGGGCATATCCTACGAGGAGAGGTTAAGGGAAAGCGACATGACAATACTGGAGGACAGGAGAGATGGGAGGGATGCGATAACGACATATAAAATACTTAGAGGAATTGACAAGATGGACAGAGACAGGATGTTTCAGAGATGTGACACAACAACAAGGGGGCACTATTGGAAGTTGAAGACTCAGATAAGTCACAGGGATTTTAGGAAGTATTTCTTCAGCCATAGAGTTGTCAGGAAGAGAAATAGTTGGGATAGTGGTGTAGTGGAGGCAGGATCCATACATAGCTTTAAGAAGAGGTATGATAAAACTTAGGAGTTGGCAGAGTGACCTAGTAGCGACCAGTGAAGACCCCTGCAGCCACAAATGGGTTAATACACACACACACACACACACAAGGAAGGAGACAGAAAAGAGGCACTAAACTATAGACCGGTATCACTTACGTGTATAGTGTGCAAAGTCCTGGAGAAAATCATCAGGAAAAGAATGGTGGAGCACCTCGAGCTGAACAGGATAATAAACACCAGGCAGCTCGGATTCCGGGAAGGCAAATCCTGTGTAACAAACCTCCTAGAGTTCTATGATAAAGTAACAGGTAAGGCAAGAGAGAGAGAAGGGTGGGTTGATTGCATTTTCCTGGACTGCAGGAAGGCCTTCGACACAGTTCCTCATATGAGATTAGTAAAGAAGTTGGAAGAACAAGCATGTATAACAGGAAGGGCACTGGAATGGATCAGGGAATACCTCACAGGGAGGCAACAACGGGTCATGATGCGTGATGAGGTATCACAGTGGGCACCTGTGACGAGCGGCGTTCCGCAGGGGTCAGTCCTAGGACCAGTGTTATTCTTGGTATATGTAAATGACATGACAGATGGGATAGACTCAGAAGTGTCTCTGTTCGCAGATGATGTGAAATTAATGAGGATAATCACATCGGAGGAGGACCAAGCAGGACTTCAATCAGACCTGGACAAGCTTGACATCTGGTTTAGCAAATGGCTTCTCGAATTCAATCCCACCAAATGCAAAGTCATGAAGATCGGAGAAGGGCAAAGAAGACCGCTGACAGAGTACAGGCTAGGCGGACAAAGGCTACAAACCTCGGAAAAGGAGAAAGACCTTGGGTTGAGTATAACGCCAAGCACGTCTCCGGAGGCACACATCAACCAGATAACTGCGGCAGCATATGGGCGACTGGCAAACCTAAGATTAGCGTTCCGTTACCTTAACAAGGACTCGTTTAAGACACTGTACACCGTGTACGTCAGGCCCATACTAGAATATGCAGCACCAGTCTGGAACCCACACCTGGTCAAGCACATAAAGAAACTAGAGAAAGTGCAAAGGTTTGCGACAAGGTTAGTTCCACAACTCAGGGGTCTGTCCTATGAAGAAAGGCTGAGGGAAATAGGACTAACAACACTGGAGGAAAGAAGGGTCAGAGGAGACATGATAACGACATACAAAATACTGCGGGGAATCGACAAGGTAGACAGTGACAGGATGTTCCAGAGAGGGAACACAGAAACAAGGGGACACAACTGGAAGCTGAAAACTCAGATGAGTCAAAGGGATGTTAGGAAGCATTTCTTCAGCCACAGAGTAGTCAGGAAGTGGAATAGTCTAGAGAAAGACATAGTGGAGGCAGGAACCATACACAGTTTTAAGACGAGGTATGATAAAGCTCACGGAGCAGGGAGAGCAGATACCCAGTAGCGGGCAGCGCAGAGGCGGGGCCAGGAGCTCAGTCTCGACCCCTGCAACCACAATTAGGTGAGTACAATTAGGTGAGTACACACACACACACACACACATGATTACGACATACAAAATACTGCAGGGAATAGACAAGGTGGATAGAGACAGGATGTTCCAGAGAGGGAACATAGAAACAAGAGGTCACAATTGGAAGCTGAAGACTCAGATGAGTCAAAGGGATGTTAGGAAGTATTTCTTCAGCCATAGAGTAGTCAGGAAGTGGAATAGTCTAGCAAGTAAAGTAGTGGAGGCAGGAACCATACATAGCTTTAAGACGAGGTATGATAAAGCTCATGGAGCAGGGAGAGAAAGAACCCAGTAGCGATCAGTGAAGAGGCGGGGCCAGGAGCTTAGTCTCGACCCTTGCAACTACAATTGGGTGAGTACACACACACACACACAATCAAGGAAAAAGATCTTGGGGTGAGTATAACACCAGGTACATCTCCTGAGGCGCACATCAACCAAATAACTGCTGCAGCATATGGGCGCCTAGCAAACCTAAGAACAGCATTCCGACATCTTAATAAAGAATCGTTCAGGACCCTGTACACTGTGTACGTTAGGCCCATACTGGAGTATGCAGCACCAGTTTGGAACCCACACCTAGCCAAGCATGTGAAGAAGCTGGAGAAAGTGCAAAGGTTTGCAACAAGATTAGTCCCGGAGCTAAGGGGTATGTCCTACGAGGAGAGGTTAAGGGAAATCGACCTGACGACACTGGAGGACAGGAGAGATAGGGGTCACATGATATCAACATATAAGATACTGAGAGGAATTGACAAAGTGGACAGAGACAGAATGTTCCAAAGATGGGACAAAACAACAAGGGGACACAGTTGGAAGCTGAAGACTCAGACGAATCACAGAGATGTTAGGAAGTATTTTTTCAGTCACAGAGTGGTCGGGAAGTGGAATAGTTTAGGAAGTGATGTAGTGGAGGCAGGCTCTATACATAGCTTTAAGCAGAGGTATGATAAAGCTCATGGCGCATGGAGAGTGACCCAGTAGCGGCCAGTGAAGAGGCGGGGCCAGGAGCTTTGACTCGACCCCTGCAACCACAACTAGGTGAGTACACACACACACACGCACACACATACATACACACTGCTTAAAGGTCAGAGCAGAAAACACACTATAATGCTTTACCTTAAGAAAATAGACCTTTCCCACGCAATTCAATTTTCACGATCCATTTGTTTTCTTTCTGGGAGAATTTTATCACCGCCTTGCCTCTGAATTAGCTTTAAAAGAATAGGAGAATTTCTACGAGGTTTCATACTGAAATCGGAATCGAAGGCTTCACACCCAGCAGCTGCTGTTCACCAGCCATATTATTATATATATATATATATATATATATATATATATATATATATATATATATATATATATATATATATATATATATATAACATCTAGGAATGAACAAGATAGGCTGGTGAACAGCTGCCTTCTCTGTTCTCGACTGAGGAAAAAAATCACTTATATACAGTTCAGGATATTTATTAAAGGAAACGTTTCGCCACGAGTGGCTTCTTCAGTCCACTCCTGGAGAAACGTTACCGTTAATAAATGTCCTGAACTATACATGTGTGTTTTTGCACACCTTCTCGGTATCACCAAACCATTTCTCAGTCGATTGAAGAAGCCTACTGTATAGGCGAAACGTTTTGGAATGAACATACCTAACTTTTGCCCATGTGTCTTATTGATTTGGGTATCTTGGTTGTGCAGACGTTTCGCCCTCCAGTAGAAGACACACACGCTGTTTATGTCCTCTATGATCAGTTTATGTCCCTGTTATTGTGTTGATTAAGCCACTGGTTGGCGAAACGTCCGCAAAATAAAGATAGCCAGGTGATACACATGTGGCTAATTTACCAACACCTTATTATCCTCAAAATGACTTTGTATTACACATGTAAGTGCACCACAAATACAAGTACTTACGAATTTATACAGCTTTGTTAATGCGTCTTTCTTTATTAAGTATGAAAAAATTCATAATCTTTTACGGCGATTTTCCTCCATTTAATAAAAACTCAAAGAAAAATTCCACTAGAAGTTATTAATTAATTTACCTGTACGAAAGGGAACTTTCAAATAATGTTTTTTTTCCCCTCGCCAAACGTCATTTTTTTCACCTTTGGTATTTTTCTGGAGGATTTCGAGTTTTTTCCTGCTCCGGCAGCCCGGCCATGGGCCAGGCTCGTTCAGTGCTTCCCTGACCAACCAAGCTGTTACTGTGGGTCCACATATACATTACAAGACGTTACAGATGTGTGATATTTTTATGAGGTTATGAGAAACAAGGAACATTTCAACAGAGGCCTGTTGGCCCATACCAACATAAATATTTGCCCAACCCGGTGTCAGTGCTGCTACCCAGGGTACTGAAAGTGAGGTGGAGTAGGTACGGGCGAGTGGTGATGCAGGCGGTGGTGGTGCAGGTGATAGTGGTGCATGTGGTGGTGGTGTAGGTGGTGGTGCAGGTGGTAGTGGTGCAGGTGGTGGTGTAGGTTGTGGTGCAGGTGTTGGTGGTGGTGCAGGTGTTGGTGGTGGTGCAGGTAGTGGTGGCGGTGGTGCAGGTAGTGGTGGCGGTGGTGCAGGTAGGGGTGGTGGTGCAGGTGGTAGTGGTGGTGGTTCAGGTAGTGCTGGTGATGGTGCAGGTGGTGGTGGTGCAGGTGGTGGCGCAGGTAGTGGTACAGATGGTTGCGCAGGTGGTGGTGACGCAGGTGTTGGTAGTGGTGCAGGTGATGGTGGTGGTGCAGGTGGTGGTGCAGGTTGTGGTGTAGGTGGTGGCGCAGGTAGTGGTATAGGTGGTTGTGCAGGTGATGGTGCAGGTGTTGGTGCAGGTGGTGGTTGTTACAAAATGACACGATATCTATTAGTAATAGACATCTCCAGTGAACACTAGAAAGGATAGCCCTTCTAGCATCCAGCCTGTTACTGGGCTTTTGCAATAAAGTCAGTATCCTGGTCCAGTTATCCGATATATTCAATAGTCTCCATGATGATTACAACCGTTAGGGTACTAACCAAAGCATAAGATTTAATATGTTTATTAACAGTTAGTGTCTAGGGTTTCAAAGTAAATAAATATAAATATGATCAGGATGTTCATTAAGTAATGCATTAGGAGGTTAATTAGGAGGTTAGCTCCTACACTGCTCTCATATACAATAATGCTGTGCTGAGGGCACATATATATAAATGACTCTGAAGTACCATCAGGTACAATGTCAGTAATTACAATAATACAGATATATGCAAATAAGAATATATGTGTGTATGAGTGAGCTCCAGGTAGCTCTAAGACTCGACTCAACCAGTGTCCGACTGAACTTCTCATAAGCTAGCTTCTCTAACAAACTGACAATCAGAACAGCTTGATTGTCCAGTAAAATGACCAATTCGCTGAACAGCAATATAACAAGCAACAGCAACACAGCGTCAGGAACCAGGAGATAGAAAATCGACCCTAACTGGGGACCATCAATAGATCCTCCAAAACAGTCACAAAACTCCCTTTCTACTGAAGCTAGGTTCAGCATAAACAATCCCAAACTGTGACGGTGCACAGATGCCTTATCGAATTAGGTCCGGAGCTGTAGCTAGACCTGAGTTATCTCAGTGTCAATGTGACACACAACCCAGAAAAACGTCGAAAATCACTGTCTAGTCTATCCTCTGTGAACAGAGTTTCGTCTCACCACCGAACACATACTCTACCCAAACAGAGTCTAAATGGCGAGAAAACAAGCAGAGACAGGAGCGAGGTGTTGACACAACGATGTCCAGCTGTGTAGTGCTTTCGAGGAAGGAGACGCAGCCACCCACCTCAGGTGGAATCACGTGACTCCCTCCCAGCAACTAGACGCCAGCAGTATAACAAGCCTAGTGTCATAATCGGTAGTTTGCCAACTCCAGGGCAGCTACTACAAACATGAGCATAATATATAATGTTACATCATACCTATTACAAAAGCTAAGTCAAATAATGTCAAATAATAGTCCAATAATAGTATAAAGCACAATATTAACGATTTAGCTATTATCGAGAATATCAGAAATATAAAATTATAGAAAATGGAAAATATACATTATAAATTTATATATATACATTGGGGCCCATTCTGGGGACGCAATAGTGGTGCAGGTGGTGGCGCAGGTAGTGGTGCAAATGGTTGCGCAGGTGGTGGTGGTGCAGGTAGTGGTGGTGGTGGTGCAGGTGTTGGTGGTGGTGCAGGTGATGGTGGTGGTGCAGGTAGTGGCGGTGGTGGTGCAGGTTGTGGTGCAGGTGGTGGTGCAGGTAGTGGGACAGATGGTTGCGCAGGAGGTGGTGGTGCAGGTAGTGGTGGTGGTGCAGGTGGTGGTGCAGGTGATGGTGGTGGTGCAGGTAGTGGTGGTGCAGGTGTTGGTGGTGGTGGTGCAGGTGGTGGTGGTGGTGCAGGTGGTAGTGGTGGTGGTGCAGGTGGTGGCGCAGGTAGTGGTATAGGTGGTTGTACAGGTGATGGTGCAGGTGTTGGTGGTGGTGCAGTTGGTGGTGGTGGTAGTGGTGATGATGCAGGTAGTGGTGGTGGTGCAGGTGGTGGTGGTGGTGCAGTTGGTGGTGGTGGTAGTGGTGATGGTGCAGGTAGTGGTGATGATGGTGTTGGTGGTGGTGCAGGTGTTGGTGGTGGTGCAGGTAGTGGTGGTGGTGCAGGTGGTGGTGGTGGTGCAGGTGGTGGTGGTGGTGCAGTTGGTGGTGGTGGTAGTGGTGATGGTGCAGGTAGTGGTGATGATGGTGTTGGTGGTGGTGCAGGTGGTGGTGCAGGTAGTGGTGGTGGTGCAGGTGGTAGTGGTGGTGGTGCAGGTAGTGGTGGTGGTGCAGGTAGTGGTGATGGTGTAGGTAGTGGTGATGGTGGTGTTGGTGGTGGTGCAGGTGGTGGCGCAGGTAATGGTACAGATGGTTGTGCAGGTGGTGGTGCAGGTGGTAGTGGTGGTGGCGCAGGTAATGGTACAGATGGTTGTGCAGGTGGTGGTGCAGGTGGTAGTGGTGATGCAGGTGGTAGTGGTGATGCAGGTGGTAGTGGTGATGCAAGTGGTAGTGGTGATGCAGGTGGTAGTGGTGATGCAGGTGGTAGTGGTGGTGCAGGTGGTAGTGGTAGTGCAGGTGGTAGTGGTGGTGCAGGTGATAGTGGTGATGCAGGTGGTGCAGCGGTTCTCTCTTAAGTCACAAATGTCCTTCTTGCCTGAGCCAGCCATTGAGCGTTCAGTCAACCACCATGACGAGTCAATCACCCACTCAGCTCATTGTTCAAAGCTGGGTCCGCCACTGGACTGCCTGGAGTGCCACGCAGCTACCAGACTTCCTTCAGGTAGCTAGACCTGAGTCTGGTGGCCTAAAAGAACTCTTGCTTTTGCAAGATGACGGACAAGCGAGTAGCAGCACGTTTTGTTCTACGTAGAGCTTTGTCAAGTCACAGAGCGAAACATTAGCCCAATAAAAGCTCCCCAGCTTTCTTATCCGTCTTCCTACCTCTCAGTAATAGGCTAATTCACACATCTATTTGGTTGTTGATGAGAAACTTAGCGTATAAAAATTGCTATTACTTATATCCCTTTAATAGTTTGCTGTACATAAGTGTTAAGAAACTAATCACCCTCTGTTACGATCAGGGCTTCATTTATGAGCCTGTTTTGGCCCCCTCGTAACAACATGTCGACTCAGGCTCTATTCTAATTGTTCTTTAGAAAATAGCCACCTTTTATTTATAATGGGATTATTAGATTGATCCAACTTAGTAAAAGTCATGCCCTTTAATACATACATAAATACTTAGAGTATGTTACAAAGTTCTCTTTCAGTGTAAAACAAAGATACACTATAAAAGTGTAGCAACTGATATAGTCTCAATAACGACACAGGTATATTAGATATCAGTCAAGACTAAGTAATATTCCTTGAGTTGGGAATTTGTATTAAGGCTGAGAGCCTGGATCAACTCATGAGAGAGTATATGATCATCAATAGAGCGAATCTACTCCCAACCAGGAGAGGGTTCACTGACTTTCACAAGAGTAGTCATACGCTCTTTGGAGTAGGCTTGGGAAGTTATTCCACCTTTATGAGGGTTTGTTAAGTCTCTAGTATGGTTTGAAATTTGTCTATTCATCCACGACTTACGGTGATAGCTTGTATTAGCCGAGCTTTGGTCAGTATTCGGAATTATTGTCTCAAGAAAATGTATTTGATGTTTCAATTGATATTTTATACTTCTCTGCCTTTATTGAGGCATTGGTCTCAGTTATTGTATGGCGAAACGTTGATGTGAAATATTGTTTGTATGAAGCTCGTGTCATTTAGTATGAATATGGTACAGAGACAAGTAAAGTCTTATATCGACTGTTTTCGAATAAAGTGTATCATGATGTATTACACTGCAATAGAGATAACTTTATACCATACACTGAATAATTATATGAATTCTTTTATATTAAATTTCTCAAATTTTACTTGCTTGGGTCAATCTCCTAAAAACTTACCCTAATACTATAATGATTTTCTCTAACGATGAAACAATCAAAGCTTAATTAAATAACTTGTTACGACGGGGCAAAACAGGCTAATAAATGAGGCCCTGATCGTAATACCCTCCTATCAAGACTAATGGACTGATCATCTATTAAAAGTATTAGACTGATCACCTTCTGTCAAGGCTAAGAAACTGATCACCTTCTATCAGAGCAAAAAGACTGATCTCCAGGATTAAATTTACCTCTGTATTCGACTGAAGAAGCCTGCTGTACAGGCGAAACTTTTCGGTGTTGTATACCATGAATGACTCGAGAAACCGTAATAATACGACTGCAAACAAATAACCGAAATGGTTGGGGTTTGAATCCATGACAGGTGAGTCCTTTTATAGGTTCAAACCTCTGCTGGCTCTGTGATTTATGCCATCAGTAACACGAGATCCTCGTGGGTGAAGATGCAATGCCTTCTCTGGACTCCTTAGTGAGAGGAAAAATCCCGGACTCACTGCTAGGAGGAGAAATCCCGGACTCAATTCTGGGAGGATAAGCACTATGGAATCAATCAAATTGGCGTTCTGATATTCTACCCTCCACTCTGGCCACTGAAATTGGCTCCACAAATATTTGATAACGCTAATCATATACAACATTAACCAGTGAATGAATAGGGCATACTAGCAACACACGAGCGTGATTTTAATATACATGTACTCACCTGTATTCACCCATATGTGGTTGCAACGGTAAAAGTCTTAGCTCTTGGCCCCGTCTTTCAACTTGTGGGAGGATTCACCTAAGTGGAGCCCAAGTTGCGCAATACTTTAAGCCGAGGATCAAAGTTCAGGCGAAGACGCGGAAGTATATCATGGCGGACTTCAATGTGAATTTAACTAAATCTTAAGATTTCAGTCCTTGCAGAGCCCATCATCAAACACAGACCAGGTAACAGCGATGTCTCAGTAAAGTCAGTGGCCTCTAGAGAGTAAGGTTGAGGTGTCAACAAACTCAATGACCTCTAGAGGGTAAGGCTGGAGTGTCAATCAAGTCAGTGGATTCTAGAGAGTAAGATCGCGGTGTCAATAAATTCATTGTCTTCAAGTGAGTAAAATCATCTTCGGTATGCAGAAATATAAGAGAATATTGAAATCCCGGATTTACTCTTAAAAAGAATAACGTCAGAAACAGCGGCAAGTATCGGCAGTGTTTAAAACAGGCCTCTGTAGACAGTCTCAAGACAGCCTCTGTAGACAGTCTCAAGACAGCCTCTGTAGACAGTCTCAAGACAGCCTCTGTAGACAGTCTCAAGACAGCCTTTGTAGACAGTCTCAAGAGACAGCCAAGTGAAGCCAAATTAAGTCAAATATCAAAGTGAAAATAAAACTTAACGATTCAAAAATCTTAAGGCGGAAACCCTACATGTAAGATCAGTAAGGTTACTAATAAGGTCGGTAGCAAGCGCGGATAAAGCCAAGAACAATCCACCGAAGCCACAACCAGATCCAACTGAAGCCACAACCTCAGTCATCACAAAACACAAATAACCCTCACATAGAGAGAGAGAGAGAGAGAGAAGAGAGAGAGAGAGAGAGAGAGAGAGAGAGAGAGAGGCTTTTGACGTTTCGACTTGGACCATTTACAAGTGACTTGTAAATGGTCCAAGTCGGGCCATTTACAAGTGCGGGTTATTTATGTATTGCTCCAGTCACTGTATTGTGTCTTCTTGTTCTCCAGCCATCACTAGCACCAAGCAGAGCTTAACGGCCAGATATAATTCTAACAGTTTGGGCAAACAAAAGCCGAACATCCAAATGCAAATGAAGTCAGTATTTGTAAAGGTGACCGTGAAGCCAGAGACCAGGAGACCAAAGGCAGCCCTGAGCGGATCTGCCACTTAAGCCTGTGAGAGGTAGGAGGTCTGGGACTATTCTTCTCAACCTGATACTGCATAATCTCCAACTGGCTTGTTATCAAGTGTAATGGTCATCCGGGCTCCAAGCCACCAAGCGCTCAAGGACCTCTAAATTAGCCTCCGCTTGAGGCCGTTGTTGAGGATCAGCTGAAAGGATTATCATGCTATTGGGAGGATTAGGTAATAAGGATTGGGAATATGATTTCCCACATGGACAGGACACCTCTTCCCCCACCTTCTCCGAGGGGACTGTGATGCTGTGGTCGTCAGATCTTGTCTCTCCGTTGGGGTGAGGTAGGGAAGTTGTGGCGTCGGTGTCAGGAGTTGTGGCGTAGGTGTTTGTAGTTGTGGCGTAGGTGCTAGGAGTTGTGGCGTAGGTGTTTGTAGTGGCGTTAGTGTTAAGAGTTGTGGCGTAGGTGTTAGGAGTTGTGGCGTAGGTTTTTGTAGTTGTGGCGTAGGTGTTAGGAGTTGTGGCGTAGGTGTTTGTAATTGTGGCGTAGGTGTTAGGAATTGTGGCGTAGGTGTTAGGAGTTGTGGCATAGGTGTTTGGAGTTGTGGCGTAGGTGTTTGGAGTTGTGACGTAGGTGTTAGGAGTTGTGGCGTAGGTGTTAAGAGTTGTGGTGTAGGTGTTTGTAGTTGTAGCGTAGATGTTAGGAGTTGTGGCGTAGGTGTTAGGAGTTGTGGTGTAGGTGTTTGGAGTTGTGGCGTAGGTGTTAGGAGTTGTGGAGTAGGTGTTAAGAGTTGTGGCGTAGGTGTTAGAAGGTGTGGCGTAGGTGTTAGTTGTGGCGTCGGTGTTAGAAGTTATGGCGTCGCTGTTAAATGTTATGGCGTCGCTGTCAGGAGTTATGACTTCGCTGTCAGGAATTATGACGTCGCTGTCAGGAGTTATGGCGTCGCTGTCAGTAACAAAGTAGTCGTTGCAACATCATACAGTCAGGCTCTGCTGACATTATTCTCTGTCAATCAAGACATTTTTTTTTGTAATATTTCGAGAAGTGCTCACAAATCCGACTGACATTTAAGCAGTCAATCGAACGCAACAAAATGCTCACGAAATCGTAACAACACTATTAAGAACAATTCTGAGCGGGTGGGATTCGAACCCATAACGAGACAATCTTAAAACTAGCACATGCATTAACCACTGGCCTAGTAAGGCTCATCCAGCTAGATGTATTTCCAAACCCTAGGATAGAAATACGATGGTAGAACATTCCATCATTCATCATTATAATGTTTGTAAAGAGACCAACAAGATTACTTCATCTTTCACTGTCTTCTGTGTATAGTTCTGCAAGGCTGAGGGACTGATTGCCTCATCCTCCACTGTCTCGAGACGTTTCGTCCTAATGGACGAAACGTCTTCCCAATAAAATGTCATAAGCCTTATTGATTGTCTTATCTACATACACTAGGATGGTTAGCATGGGCCACCAACGTGACCACATACGTGATTTTTTTTTATAGACGAATGTCCCACCAACTTATCCTTTGACAGGACATTAAAATATCTACGTTGTGGACAGTTGAGTCAGCAGAAGGCCACGGTCGTAAGGCTGAAGGGCCCAGCGTGGCTGACAGACGTGACTCCGACAAGCAATAAGTAAAAAAAATCCACTAGCAGGACAGTCAGCCTTTATTAAGGCTTTCTAATTAAGCACGTCAGAAGAAAATTTGCCATTTTCCCTGATAAACCAAATACTAACCATGTAAATGGTCCGAGTCGGGTTATTTGTGAATTGTTCCAGTCATGGTAGTGTGCCCTTTTGCTCTATATAGGCCTTTGCTGCGCCATACACGTGCAAGAAAAGTCGCCTCTGTGAACATTTGTTGAGGCTGGTGTGTGAAGGGTGACCCGTCGTGCGGAAGATCCTGCGGGAATTTGCTGGGTAGTACATAAGGTTTCCTGGGAGTTATGCTGAGGGTATCTCAGAGGAATAACAGAAGCTGCAATGATGTATAAAGCTGCCAGCCTGGGATGGAGCCTGGGAAGGAGCCTGGGATGGAGCCTGGGATGGAGCATGGGATGGAGCCTGGGATGGAGCATGGGATGGAGCCTGGGATGGAGCCTGGGACGGAATCTGGGATGGAGCCTGGGACGGAGCCTGGGAAGGAGCCTGGGACGGAGCCTTGGACGGAGCCTAGGAAGGAGCCTGGGATGGAGCCTGGGAAGGAGCCTGGAATGGAGCTTGGGAGGGAGCCTGGGATGGAGCCTGGGATGGAGCTTGGGAGGGAGCCTGGGATGGAGCTTGGGATGGAAGTTGAGCTGAGGCGTTTATAAGGGTATCTGTAAGTTATCTTAAGATTTTTGAGTTATCTTGCAAGTTTCCGTCATCAGGGAGGAACTTTCCACGGAGGCAACAATCTGAGAAGCTTTAACCTGATACCGAAATATAGAAAGTAGCAAGAAGAAAAATACTTGGCTGAACTGAAAACTTTTTAGAAGCTGGAAGCTGCTTAAGATATATGTCAGGCGATTGAATACTAGGACGCGACGCCAGGAGCTGCAATTCAACCACTGTTGGGATAGTTTCAATACAGCTGCCACACACACATAGCGAAGAGGAGAGAACCAAGAACTGTGAATCGACCCCTGCAACCACATGTAGGTTAGTACATATAGGCGAGTACACACACACACACACACACACACACACACACACACACACACACACAAACTCTCTGGACAAAAATCTTGGATTCAAGCGAACAGACTGAAAAACGACCTCATAAAACACGAGATTAGACTCGCAACGACCCGAGTCCTGGACCACTCCGAGGAGAGTCCTGGACCACTCCGAGGAGAGTCCTGAACCACTCCGAAGAGAGTCCTGGACCCCTCCGAGGAGAGTCCCGGACCACTCCGAGGAGAGTCCCGGACCACTCAGAGGAGAGTCCTGGACCACTCAGAGGAGAGTCCTGGACCACTCCGAAGAGAGTCCTGGACCACTCCGAAAAGAGTCCAGGAAAACTCCGAGGAGAGTCCTGGACCCCTCCGAGGAGAGTCCTGGACCACTCCGAGGAGAGTCTTGGACCACTCCGAGGAGAGTCCTGAACCACTCCGAGGAGAGTCCTGGACCACTCAAAGGAGAGTCCTGAACCACTCCGAGGAGAGTCCTGGACCACTCCGAGGAGAGTCCTGGACCACTCCGAGAAGAGTTCTGGACCGCTCCGAGGAGAGTCCTGGACCACTCCAAGGTGAGCCCTGGACCACTCCAAGGTGAGCCCTGGACCACTCCAAGGTGAGCCCTGGACCGCTCCTAGGAGAGTCCTGGACCACTCCGAGGAGAGTCCTGGACCACTCCTAGGAGAGTCCTGGACCACTCCTAGGAGAGTCCTGGACCACTCCGATGAGAGTCCTAGGAGAGTCCTGGTAAATGAAGCACTCACCAGTCACTGCAGCACTGTAAATGAGACAGACGGTCCTATCAATACAGAACTTGTAAAGTGAGGCACTGGTCTGAGGAGACGCAGACCTGCTGACAGTAATTCCAATTAAAAGACCAGCAGGACCACAAAAAATAAAGACCTTCGTGGGACCTCGCCGTAATACCCTGACTTGAACCAGTAGACATCAGACCAGAAAAGAGAGAAAAAAAAAAGGCATCGTGGGTGAATGAGAGCAAATTAAGCGATCTCAAACGAGTTCAAAAGTGCCACGGGGGGGGGGGGCTCACATGAAGACGAAATAAATATGAAGGAAAAAAAAAGATTCAGATGAATTCAAGATACAAAAGAGAATAAAAAAATGAGAAAGTTAAAAAAAAGAGGTGAAGTAAGAAAAAAGGTGAGGGAATTAGAAAAGGGAATGAAGAAAGGGGAGGAGTGAAAAAGTGAAAATAATGAGAGAGAAATTGAAGAAATGTTTGTTCTTGAATGGCAGGAAAAGAAAAGGGAGCAACAGCGAAGAGACGAGAGAGAGAAAATAAACTAGAGAAAATTGAAAGAAAGGGGAAATAGAATTAGGATGAGAGAGAAACTGGAGTGAATAGGAGGTAAAGAAGAGTATGTCAGTGAGAGAGGAGAGAGAGAGAGAGAGAGACGAAGAGGAAGAGTGAGAGAGAGTTAGAAGGAGACGAAGAATGAGAGGAAGAGGGAGAGAGAGAGAGAGAGAGAGAGAGAGAGAGAGAGAGAGAGAGAGAGAGAGAGAGAGAGAGATAGAGAGAGAGAGAGAGAGAGCTGGAGGCGTCCCTCCTCTAAGTGTCTGCGTGTCTTGCAAAGTTAAATGGCCTTCTGTTGATCTTTTGCAGGAAGCCGTCGACTCCCTGGAAGGTCAATTTTGAGCTTGAGGGGTGAGACAGAGGAGGAGAAGGAGGAAGAGGAAGAGAAGAGGGAAGAGGTGAAGGTGGTAAAAAAGCATCAGGGGATAGAAAGAGGTTGTCATAGAGAAAACGAGAACGAAGAAGCTGTGGAGGAGGAAGAAGAGGAGGAGGAGAAGGAGGAAAAAGAGGAGGAAGAGAAGGAGGAGGAGGACAACGTTTGGCAGACTGTAGAGCTTTACACGTAATGTTTCACTCACTGTAGAGCTTTATCACGTAGTGTTTCACTCATTGTAGAGCTTTACCACGTAGTGTTTCACTCATTGTAGAGCTTTACCACGTAGTGTTTCACTCATTGTAGAGCTTTACCACGTAGTGTTTCACTCATTGTAGAGCTTTTTCACGTAATGTTTCACTCATTGTAGAGCTTTATCACGTAATGTTTCACTCATTGTAGAGCTTTACCACGTAGTGTTTCACTCATTGTAGAGCTTTTTCACGTAATGTTTCACTCATTGTAGAGCTTTATCACGTAATGTTTCACTCATTGCAGAGCTTTACCACGTAATGTTTCACTCATTGTAGAGCTTTATCAAGTCATGACTTTATAAATCTCTACATAAAGGCACAGAAAGAGAGATTGTTTCTATAAAAAGTGAATCTTAAATAATTCCCAAAAATGGATGTTTACAGGAAAAAAAATTAATGCGATTTTCAAAACGCCTTTTTTTATGACCGAAGAGAAGAATTACGGGGATTTATTTATTACGTTTTTCGTATTAGAATAGGTGTAGAGAAACGTATTGATAAACGCACTGATAAACGCATTGAGAAACGCACTGGTAAACGTATTGAGAAACGCACTGGTAAACGCAGCTATAAACGCACTGGTAAATGCATTGATAAACGCACTGATGATCGCGTTGGAAAACGCACTATTATACGCACTGGTAAACGCCCCCATAAACTCACTGGTAAACATACTGATAAACGCACTGGTAAACATACTGATAAACGCACTGGTAAACGCACCGATAAACGCACTGGTAAACGCACCGATAAACGCACTGGTAAACGCACAGGGCAATGCACAAGAAACGCAATGATAAAAGTATACAGATCACACAAAAAAAACGCAAAAAATAAACGTACACAACTAACGTAAGGTGAAACAGAGAAACCAGACGGAAAACGCACAAAGAAACATGACAAGAAACGCACGTACAAAGAAAACGCACAAGGAAACAAAATAATAAAAAAAACGCATAAGGTCAACAGAACAAAAATAAAGACAATTCTAAATTAGTCGCTTCAGACTAATAAAGACATAAGTAAAACGTTAAGCAAATATCAAGTGTATAAATACGGTATTTACAAAATAAAGAAAACGAATATGGAAACAGAATAAAGTAAATATGGAAAAAGAAGAAGAAGAAGAAGCAGGAAGAAATTTGTGGACAATGGCACGTGTAGAGAGGAGAAAAGAGAGAAGAAACGAGGAGGTGAATGAAAGGTGATAAATGAGACGGATTAGAAGCATTGGAAAAAATGGAGGGATTAGGAAGAAAAAAAACTGAAAGAGAAGGTTGGGTGTTGAGGAAGTGGAGAGACGAAACAAGGAGGAGAGAGAAGTGGAGAGACGAAACAAGGAGGAGAGAGAAGTGGAGAGACGAAACAAGGAGGAGACAGAAGTGGAGAGACGAAACAAGGAGGAGAGAGAAGTGGAGAGCCGAAACAAGGAGGAGAGAGAAGTGGAGAGACGAAACAAGGAGGAGAGAGAAGTGGAGAGACGAAACAAGAAGGAGAGAGAAGTGGAGAGACGAAACAAGGAGGAGAGAGAAGTGGAGAGACGAAACAAGGAGGAGAGAGAAGTGGAGAGACGAAACAAGGAGGAGAGAGAAGTGGAGAGACGAAACAAGGAGGAGAGAGAAGTGGAGAGACGAAACAAGGAGGAGAGAGAAGTGGAGAGACGAAACAAGGAGGAGAGAGAAGTGGAGAGACGAAACAAGGAGGAGAGAGAGAAGTGGAGAGACGAAACAAGGAGGAGAGAGAAGTGGAGAGACGAAACAAGGAGGAGAGAGAAGTGGAGAGACGAAACAAGGAGGAGAGAGAGAAGTGGAGAGACGAAACAAGGAGGAGAGAGAAGTGGAGAGACGAAACAAGGAGGAGAGAGAGAAGTGGAGAGACGAAACAAGGAGGAGAGAGAAGTGGAGAGACGAAACATGGAGGAGAGAGAAGTGGAGAGACGAAACAAGGAGGAGAGAGAGAAGTGGAGAGACGAAACAAGGAGGAGAGAGAAGTGGAGAGACGAAACAAGGAGGAGAGAGAAGTGGAGAGACGAAACAAGGAGGGAGAGAGAGAAGTGGAGAGACGAAACAAGGAGGAGAGAGAAGTGGAGAGACGAAACAAGGAGGAGAGAGAGAAGTGGAGAGACGAAACAAGGAGGAGAGAGAGAAGTGGAGAGACGAAACAAGGAGGAGAGAGAAGTGGAGAGACGAAACAAGGAGGAGAGAGAAGTGGAGAGACGAAACAAGGAGGAGAGAGAAGTGGAGAGACGAAACAAGGAGGAGAGAGAGAAGTGGAGAGACGAAACAAGGAGGAGAGAGAAGTGGAGAGACGAAACAAGGAGGAGAGAGAGAAGTGGAGAGACGAAACAAGGAGGAGAGAGAAGTGGAGAGACGAAACAGGAGGAGAGAGAGAAGTGGAGAGACGAAACAAGGAGGAGAGAGAGAAGTGGAGAGACGAAACATGGAGAGAGAGAGAAGTGGAGAGCGAAACAAGGAGGAGAGAGAAGTGGAGAGACGAAACATGGAGGAGAGAGAGTGAGAGGAACAGGAGAGAGAAGTGGAGAGACGAAACATGGAGGAGAGAGAAGTGGAGAGACGAAACAAGGAGGAGGAGAGAAGTGGAGAGACGAAACAAGAAGAGAGGAGAGAGAGAAGTGGAGGAGGACGAAACAAGGAGGAGAGAGAGAAGTGGAGAGACGAAACAAGGAGGAGAGAGAAGTGGAGAGACGAAACAAGGAGGAGAGAGAGAAGTGGAGAGACGAAACAAGGAGGAGAGAGAGAAATGGAGAGACGAAACATGGAGGAGAGAGAGAAGTGGAGGAAATGAAATTAGCTTGAGGATATCTTGAGATGAATCATGGCTGAGATGGTAGGTTGAGAGAGACACTCACACACAGGGAGAGAATGAGAGATACACTCACACACACAGGGAGAGAATGAGAGATACACCCACACCCAGGGGAGAGAATGAGAGATACACTCACACATAGGGAAAGAATGAGAGATACACTCACACACAGGGAGAGAATGAGGTATGGGCTCAGTGTTTGCGCTGCTTACTCTAGGAGTGGAATTATGTACCCGGTGAACAGTATCCAGAATATGTCCTTCCTCAGGTTTCTGGAGGTTGTCGTTAGGTACCCTGGTCTTGCAAATGCTACTGATCTTATTCCGTTTAAATGTGACTCTGGAGACAGCTTCGCTGCGATTTCTACTCTCAGGTTATTTTCCTTGCTGAATACTATATACTCGCCTATTTGTGGTTGCAGGGGTCGAGTCTCAGCTCCTGGGCCAGAGGTTATATGTACCTCTGGCGACGTGATGGCACTGTGATCATCCCCTAGGTCTTTCTCCTCTGTTCCCGTGACTGTACTCAGCTTTCTGTCTTCTTAGCCCACCCTAAACCAGCTGTCTGGAAGCACCTGAACACCGACACATAAACCAGCTTCCTAAAACTGGAGTGAAAATTTACATAATTTTAGCCTAAACCAGCTCCCCGGCAGTGATTGAAGGTTTGAAATGTTTAGTTTAAACCTACCCTGTTCCTCTTTCTGTTCTCATTACTTGATATCCTGATGGGAATATTGCATGTCTTATTATTTCAGTTAGTTTTGTCTCTGTGATAGCTATGATACCTAGGTTATCAATTCATTTAATTCATAAGTCCTATTTGATAATTGTTCTGAATTTCTGAACCATTCTCTGAGCTTTCTTTTATAATGTTCAGGCCAGGTTCGTGGTGTCCGTGTGTGTCCGTGTGTGTCCGTGTGTGTGTGTGTGTGTGTGTGTGTGTACTCATAGGACACAGATTAATAAGCAATATAAATCCTTGAAAAAATCTGCAGCAATCTGAAGTTTTCAAAATATGATTTAGGGTTAACTTTTGATGTCGGAGCTCTGGGTAATTGCTCCAGTCCTGGATCACCGTTCAGTTACCAATCCTGATAGCGATGGAGCTAAATATGCCCAGACATTACAGGATTTAAACATACCTGGTGTATACACGATCCATTTGACCGTATTGTTTTTTTTTAAATTAACTTAGACATGTCTAAAAATTTATCTTTCCCATTATCTCTAAACTCACTCCAGAAAGATGCAGCGTTGAATCTCTCTCATTTTACAAGTAAATCCAGAATATTTTTTTTTCCCCGGGAGGGGAATAAAAAAAAAGTATTCTTGATTTACCAACAATCAGTTTTGAACTCACTTTTTTCCCCCGGTCTCTACCCTCAACATCGGAAGTCTTAAGTTTCCGAAGGGGGGTAGGAGAAAATCGTTGTCAGCCCTTTGGCAAACAAGACAATCCTCTTGGGCGTCGTCTTCACCCTCGTCTTGGGGAAAGTAAACACAGCCAGGCCGACTGTCTTCTGGTACCAGCCTCTCAGAGGTTGAAAGCACCGTCTCAGATGAGTAGAGCACCATCTCACCCTCTCAGCAGAAGAGAGCACTATCTCTGAGGACAAGAGCATCCTCTCAGCAAAGCAGAGCACCTTTTCAGCAAGAGAGAGAGAGAGAGAGAGAGAGAGAGAGAGAGAGAGAGAGAGAGAGAGAGAGAGAGAGAGAGAAATCAGCAGAAAACCCCGCCCTCTTAGCAGATTATCCACAGGGCCTGCTGGGACTCCCAGCAGAACTTGCTGGGACTCCCAGCAGGCAGAAGGACGGCAAAAATCTGATCTTCAAGAAGACGCAGGAGTCCTCTTGTAATGATGACAGCTCCGCCTACTCGCAGGCTTCCTTAGTCGAAATATAAACAACACTCGAGTGTCAGTACTCTGCCCAAGACGAGTGTCAGTACTCTGCCCAAGACGAGTGCCAGTACTCTGCCCAAGACGAGTGTCAGTACTCTGCCCAAGACGAGTATCAGTACTCTGCCCAAGACAAGAGTCAGTACTCTGCCCAAGACAAGAGTCAGTACTCTGCCCAAGACAAGAGTCAGTACTCTGCCCAAGACAAGAGTCAGTACTCTGCCCAAGACAAGAGTCAGTACTCTGCCCAAGACAATAAATAATATTAAGTGATCATAACAAACTAACAGAGTAAGCAGTAGGTGGAGGCACAATAAGGGTCCAACACACACCCCTCACAGCTGGTAACTACAGACGGTTCCTTAGAACCTCGTAACTCAGTATATCTTTAACAGCCAGTATCAGCAACTTGCAAAGAAGTCACCAAATGATTTAATGTTCATGGGAAATGTAGACCAATGACCACACATTGTAGACACGAGTAGACGTATAGACCCACTTTAGACACGAATAGACCTAGAACCATGCAATCTAGACACGAATAGACCTATGACCTCATGTTAAACACCTGTAGACCTAAGGCTACACAGTCTTTACACATGGAGATCCACGGTCATGCACTTTATCAGTGACAAGAAAAAGCTTTTGCTCTGAAATAGTTCAGGAAGTAGAGCTCTCAAACCTTTCAAGGACGCTAGTTACCGACATATACCGCGGGATATCATGTAAACTGTACCTAATTAAGTGCAAGGTAAGTAGGCAGCAAACTTTAACTACAGGTGTGTGTGTGTGTTAGTGTGTTAGTTAGTTACCATTTTGTCCTAGGCACATGTCGATTAGACACTACTCCCGTTGTATATATGCGTGTGGTGTGTGCGTCTGTTAGTTACCATTTTGTCCTAGGCACATGTCGATTAGACACTAGGCCTGTTGTATGTGTGTGTGAGTGTGTAAGGAAACACTTCGAAATGTTTCCGCCCCGTCGGGAATAGAACCCGGGCCCTCCGTGCGTGAAGCGAGAGCTTTACCACCAGACCACCGGGGCTGTGTGTGTGTGTATGTGTACTCACCTATTTGTACTCACCTATTTGTGGTTGCAGGGGTCGAGTCATAGCTCCTGGCCCCGCCTCTTCACTGATTGCTACTAGGTCCTCTCTCTCCCTGCTCCATGAGCTTTATCAAACCTAGTCTTAAAACTATGTATGGTTCCTGCCTCCACTATGTCGCTTTCTAAGCTATTCCACTTCCTGACAACTCTATGACTGAAGAAATACTTCCTAACATCCCTTTGACTCATAGGAGTCTTCAACTTCCAATTATGACCCCTTGTTTCTGTGTCCCCTCTCTGGAACATCTTGTCTCTGTCCACCTTATCTATTCCTCGCAGTATTTTATATGTCGTTATCATGTCTCCCCTAACCCTCCTGTCCTCTAGTGTCGTCAGGCCGATTTCCCTTAACCTTTCTTCGTAGAACAATCCCCTTAGCTCTGGGACTAGTCTTGTTGCAAACCTTTGCACTTTCTCTAATTTCTTGACGTGCTTGACCAGGTGTGGGTTCCAAACCGGTGCTGCATACTCCAGTATGGGCCTGACGTATATGGTATACAGAGTCTTGAATGATTCCTTAGTGAGGTATTGGAACGCTATTCTTAGGTTTGCCAGCCGCCCGTATGCTGCAGCAGTTATCTGATTGATGTGTGCCTCAGGAGATGTGCTCGGTATTATACTCACCCCAAGATCTTTTTCTTTGAGTGAGGCTTGCAGTCTTTGGCCACCTAGACTATACTCTGTCTGCGGTCTTCTTTGCCCTTCCCCGATATTCATGACTTTACATTTGGCAGGGTTAAATTCAAGGAGCCAGTTACTGGACCAGGCTTGCAGCCTGTCCAGGTCTCTTTGTAGTCCTGCCTGATCCTCGACTGATTTTATTCTTCTCATTAACTTCACATCATCTGCAAACAGGGACACTTCTGAGTCTATCCCTTCCGTTATGTCATTCACATATACCAAAAACAGTACAGGTCCTAAGACTGACCCTTGTGGAACTCCACTCGTCACAGGTGCCCACTCTGACATCTCGTCACGTACCATGACTCGTTGTTGCCTCCCTGTCAGATATTCTCTGATCCATTGCAGTGTTTTTCCTGTTACGTGTGCCTGATCCTTTAGCTTTTGCATTAACCTCTTGTGAGGAACTGTGTCGAACGCCTTCTTGCAGTCCAAAAAAAAGCAGTCTATCCACCCTCTCTCTCGTGTCTTACTTCTGTTACCTTATCATAAAACTCCAGTAGGTTTGTGACACAGGATTTTCCTTCCCTGAAACCGTGCTGGTTGTCGTTTATAAGCTTGTGTCTTTCTAGGTGCTCCACCACTCTCCTCCTGATGATCTTCTCCATGACTTTGCATACTATACACGTCAGTGACACAGGTCTGTAGTTTAATGCCTCGTGTCTGTCTCCTTTCTTAAAATTGGGACTACATTTGCCATCTTCCACGCCTCAGGTAGTTGCCCAGTTTCAATGGATGTGTTGAAGATTTGTGTTAGTGGCACACACAACATCTCTGCTCCCTCTCTAAGGACCCACGGAGAAATGTTGTCCGGTCCCACCGCTTTTGAGGTATCGAGTTCACATAGCAGCTTCTTCACCTCCTCCTCGGTTGTGTGTATTTCATCCAGCACTTGTTGGTATACCTCCCTATTCTGAATTCCTGGAGTCCTACCTGTCTCCTGTGTAAATACTTCTTTAAATCTCATGTTGAGCTCCTCACATACCTCTTGGTCGTTTATTGTGAACTCCCCACCTTCCTTTCTCAGCCTGATTACCTGGTCCTTGACTGTTGTTTTCCTCCTGATGTGGCTATACAACAGCTTCGGGTCAGACTTGACTTTTGATGCTATATCATTTTCATATTGTCGCTGAGCCTCCCTTCTTACCTGTGCATATTCGTTTCTGGCTCTTCGGCTAATCTCTTTATTTTCCTGGGTCCTTTGTCTTCTGTACTTTTTCCATTCTCTATTACACTTACTTTTTGCCTCCCTACACCTCCAAGTGTGTGTGCGTGTGTGTGTGTGTGTGTGTGTGTGTGTGTGTGTGTGTGTGTGTGTGTGTGTGTGTGTGTGTACGCGCGCGCGTGTGTGCATGCCTCTGGCTGTGGCAACATGCAGTTCAGCGTTTTTGTTTATTTATTGAACAAGGTGACACAGTGCTACCAACATCAACAGGGTTAAAGTACACCAGCTGGAACGTCTGGTCCCAAGACTACTACCAACCTACACGACGTGTCATCCCACTGGTACCCTGCTAAGTACAAGGCAAGGGAGCGGTCTGCAGGTACCACGCTGTGTATAATATATTGCTATATTACGCCCCGGCTTCAATAATTTAGTATAATCGATGAGTTAAGAGTGGAAATAATTAATATGACTATAGTTAGATCAATAATAATAATGATAATAATAATAATAATAATAATAATAATAATAATAATAAAAATAATAATAATAATAATAATAATAATAATAATAATAATAATAATAATAATAATAATAATAATAATAATAATAATTATTATTATTATTAGTAGTAGTAGTAGTGTAACAAGGGGTAATAGGAGAAGAAAAATAGCCAAAAAATTCTAAAAGAAAGTTTAAGGTCTTTTCTTGAAGCCATTTATTTACCTCTCCGAGCCTATGGCTCCTCTTGATTAGCACCAGAGGCGACCCCTTATACACGTATGTGTGTGTGTGTGTGCTCTCCAAGCGCTTGGATCTTCCACTTTAACATACAATAGAGTGTTGTGTGTGGGTCCACAACCTCTCCATCCAGTTCGCTCCACTTTTTCATTAAACTAACACGGCAGAAATATTTTTAAAAGGAAAGGATTTACAGCAAAGATTTGTTGTTATAAAGGGTGGGTGCGAGTGAAAAGAGGAATGATTGGTGGAATGATGAGGCGAAAAGGGTGCCGAAAAGAAAAAAAAAGTTAGTTTTGGGCAGGATTTTTACAATGTAATAACTAAGGTACAGTACATGGAGAGAAAATAAAAAGAGAAGTTAAAACAGAGATAAAAATGAATAAATTGTCCAGCAGCATCACTGATGCGAGTACTTTGGATAGCTTTAAATAACAGTTGGAGTGGGAGTTTATGGATGCCTACTATACATTGCTCTTATTATTATTATGTTCTCATGTTAAAAGAAGAAGCAATGAAAGAACAGGGAGACATTCTCAATCAGTTTTGCTGAGAATGAGAAGTCCGTCTTCTCACTGATACTTCCTCATTTATCTCGTCTATTTCTTCTTCCTCACCTCCCTTTCTCCCTCAACTTTTCTCTAGCTATTCGTTAGAAAACATTCAGCGTAGAATGACTAAATTAATACATAGCATTAGAAATCTTCCGTATGAAGAAAGATTGAAGACCCAAAAATTACATTCACTTGTAAGACGAAGAATGAGGGGAGACATGATCGAGGTATACAAGTGGAAAATGGGTATTAACAAAGGGGATATAAATAAGGTCTTGAGAATATCTCTCCAAGAGAGAACCCGCAATAATGGATTCAAATTAGATAAGTTTAGATTTAGAAAGGATATAGGAAAGTACTGGTTTGGAAATAGGGTAGTTGATGAGTGGAACAATCTGCCTAGTAGGGTTATTGAAGCAAGGACCTTGGGTAGTTTCAAATTTAGGTTGGATAAATTCATGAGTGAGAGGGGTTGGATTTGAGTGGGAATTGCACATGAGTAAATAGAATTATCAAAGCTTATTTCTTGGGTAGCATTTAAGATTGGGTTGAACAAATATCTTGTTAGTGGGATGGAATGTGAAGGACCTGCCTAGTATGGGCCAACAGGCCTGCTGCAGTGTTCCTCCTTTCTTATGTTCATATGTTCTTATGTTCTTATATCTCCTCTATGGACATTTCCCATTCTCTCATTTTACTATATCTGGTCCTTTCCCAACGCCTCCCCCCATCCCACCTCATCTCTCCTCCTCTCCCCAACTAGTGCATCTCTCTTCCACCTCCCTTCCCTACTTGAAGGGGGCAGGAAGAGAGATGCACCTTGATGTTGGTGAAGGGCTTCTGATCCAAAGTATTGATACTGCAATCCTTTTTCTTGGATCAAATCTTGTCTCCAATCCTATCCTTTTTTCCTCCTTCCTTCACCCGTATCCCCGCCCCAACCCCCACCTCAACCTCCACCAACCTCCTCCACAACCTCTACCTCAACCTCTACCCCAGCCTCTACTTTAAACCTTCACCAACTTCCATACCATCCTCCATCCCCAACCTCTACCCCAACCTCCACAACAACCTCGAACCCAACCTCCACGCCCAACCTCCATGCCCAACCTCCACGCCCCATCAAGAGTACAGAGATATGCAAACCTTAACAGAATTATTCACGCCTTAGCTAACACTCCGTGACACATTCAAGCATGTGTGTGTGTGTGTGTGTTTGTCTGTGTGTGTGTGTGTGTGTGTGTGTGTGTGTGTGTGTTTGCTCTGTGATAGGCTGGACATATATCGCGTATAGCCAGTCCTGAATGGTTCTTTGTTGAGATTCCTAAAATCCACACTAAGGTTAGCCTGGCACGCTCATGTCGCTGACACTATCCTGGGTGATATGCTTGGCAATACGTTTACTCCCAAGGCCTTTCTTGTTCCATGCTTCTAGCCTCTGTTTCTGCTCTCTATACTCCGTCTCCGGTAGTCTTTCACCCTCCCTGATCTTCATAACTATGCACCTGCAAAAACACACAGTTGGAGAGTAAGCTTTCCTTGTGACAGCATTTCGCTCTGTGTGGAGCTTTATCAAGACATGATAAAACTCTTTATAGAGCGAAATGTTGTCGCGATAAAAGCTTCTTGTATAACTGTCTTTTCTTCACTACCGTCGTCAGTACACCTCTGTATTTCAACTTTGCACTTGCTAAATACCCGAGCACATTATACCACCATGTTGCTTATGTTGCAGAGAACGCCAGACGTTGTTGCAGAAACCCAGTAGTTGTGAGAGGCAGGACCGACCTGCTCTAAACCCATGCTGTAATGGGTCGCGTGAATGTTTAGAGTCCATGGGTTTAATATTTACACAGAAGCAGCTGCGTGTTAGCACATGTGTAAATATTGAAAACGAATACCATAAAAGATGTACATACAGTTTTTTTTTTCCTTTTACACAATTGAATTTGCATATTAAAAGGTGTGGTCCCACCTCAGCTAACTTACAAGGTGAGAGAGGTTATCCTGCCTCAGCTCATTTACAGGTTGAGAGATGTTATCCTACCTCAGCTCATTTACAGGTTGAGAGATGTTATCCTGCCTCAGCTCATTTACAGGTTGAGAGATGTTATCCTACCTCAGCTTAATTCAAAGCCTGTTTGAGGTATACTTCCCCAGGATATCACTTACATCAGCCATTGTAAAACACACACACACACACACACACACACACACACACACACACATGTATAGTATGCAAGGTCATGGAGAAGATTATCAGGAGAAGAGTGGTGGAGCACCTAGAAAGGAATGAGCTTATCAACGACGGCCAACACGGTTTCAGGGACGGGAAATCCTGTGTCACAAACCTACTGGAGTTCTATGACAGGGTGACAGCAGTAAGACAAGAGAGAGAGGGGTGGGTAGATTGCATATTCTTGGACTGTAAGAAGGCGTTTGACACAGTCCCACACAAGAGACTAGTGCAGAAGCTGGAGGACCAGGCAGGGATAACAGGGAAGGCACTACAATGGATCAGGGAATACCTGTCAGGAAGACAGCAGCGAGTCATGGTCCGTGGCGAGGTGTCAGAGTGGGCGCAGGTGACGAGTGGGGTTCCACAGGGGTCAGTCCTAGGACCGGTGCTGTTTCTGGTGTTTGTGAACGACATGACGGAAGGAATAGACTCCGAAGTGTCCCTGTTTGCAGATGATGTGAAGTTGATGAGAAGAATTCAATCGGAAGAGGACCAGGCAGAACTACAAAGGGATCTGGATAGGCTGCAAGCATGGTCCAGCAATTGGCTCCTGGAGTTCAACCCAACCAAGTGCAAAGTCATGAAGATTGAGGAAGGGCAAAGAAGACCGCAGACGGAGTACAGTCTAGGGGCCAGAGACTACAAACTTCAATCAAGGAAAAGATCTTGGGGTGAGTATAACACCAGGAACATCTCCTGAGGCGCACATCAACCAAATAACTGCTGCAGCATACGGGCGCCTAGCAAACCTAAGAACAGCATTCCGACATCTTAATAAAGAATCGTTCAGGACCCTGTACACTGTGTACGTTAGGCCCATACTGGAGTATGCAGCACCAGTTTGGAACCCACATTTATCCAAGCACGTAAAGAAACTAGAGAAAGTGCAAAGGTTTGCAACAAGATTAGTCCCGGAGCTAAGGGGTATGTCCTACGAGGAGAGGTTAAGGGAAATCGACCTGACGACACTGGAGGACAGGAGAGATAGGGGGGACATGATAACGACATATAAAATACTGAGAGGAATTGACAAGGTTGACAGAGACAGAATGTTCCAAAGATGGGACACAGCAACAAGGGGACACAGTTGGAAGTTGAAGACTCAGATGAATCACAGGGATGTTAGGAAGTATTTCTTCAGTCACAGAGTAGTCGGGAAGTGGAATAGCTTGGGAAGCGATGTAGTGGAGGCAGGTTCCATACACAGCTTTAAGAAGAGGTATGAGAAAGCTCATGGCGCAGGGAGAGTGACCCAGTAGCGGCCAATGAAGAGGCGGGGCCAGGAGCTATGTCTCGACCCCTGCAACCACAACTAGGTGACAACTAGGTGAGTACACACACACACACACACACACACACACACACACACACACACACACACACACACCCAGCAGTGGTAACTCTGTTCACACGGAGGCGGGTGGGAGAAACAAAGTGTTCACACACACTACACACACACACAGCCTAGTGTTATTGACATGCCTAGACAAATGTACTAACTAACACACAGCATCCATACCTCCACAAAGTTTGTTCTTTATCCCAGTGAGAGTTAAAAGTTCTCCAAATATCCCAAGAAAGTTCTCCAGTGAGCGGGGAGGGGGGAAGGCGCTGGGAGGATATGGATAGGAGGAGGAAGAGGGAGGGAGGAAAACACAGAGGAAGACGAAAAAAACAGGAGAACGGTGTAAAGATAAGGGAAAAAAATAAATGGGAAGAGAAAGGAGTGAAGGAAAGGGAAGGTGATGATATTTGGGAAAGGATTAAAAAAAGATAAAAGAGGTGAAGGTAAACAGAAGAAATGAGTAAAGGCAGAGAAATCAAGAAAGAGAGGGAGAGAGAGAGAGAGACGAGAAAGTGAAACCCAGAACAGAGAGGAAGAAAAGAGGGGACCCAAAAAAAAAAAAAGGGGGAACCCCTCAGCTGGGAATTTACAGACCCTCTGAACCGGCCGGAGAAATGTTTTTACCAAAAGTAAAATGAACTTGCATGTGCAATAAAGTGAGACGAACGTAGCCGGGGTTGAAAATAAACTTCATGTCTGCAAGAAGAAAAAAAACTAAGGCAAGAATACACCTGAAAAGAGAGAGAGAGAGAGAGAGAGAGAGAGAGAGAGAGAGAGAGAGAGAGAGAGAGAGAGAGAGAGAGAGAGAGAGAGAGAGAGAGAGAGAGAGAGAGAGAGAGAGAGAGAGAGAGAGGAAGAGAGAGAGAGAGAGGAAGAAAGAAAAAAAATGGTATAAATTCACGTGCGTACAGGATCAAAATAAACTTACTTTATATAAACTGCCTGGTTGAAAAAATAATAAAGGATCTATTTAACTGGGATAGAATTACACATGGAAAAAAATATAAAAGAAGAAAGACTTATATTTTAAATAAATATACGTATATATATAGAGAGAGAGAGTTAAAAATAAACTTCTGCTTAAAAATAAATTTAGGTATGGGGGGGGGGAAAGAACTGTGGAAAGATAAACTAAATTTAAGTAGAATAGAAGGGGATGCAGGTGAGGAAAAGTTTGTATATTATTAAAAATGTGTATAGGGCAGCACGGTATATATTTAGCGTGGAGGATAGATTCCTGAGAAAACACTCGAGGTTTATCCACCAATAGAAATATAGAGGAGTGACGCAGAGAGAAGGTGCCACAAGCAAGACAAGATGGAAGAAAGAAGCAAGAAATGTTTTGAAATGAGTGAATGAGAGAGAGAGAGAGAGTTTGAGAGACCTTCGAACAATGTAGGATGTAGGGCTCGATACGGTGTAAGTCGTCAATGGCCCTATAAACCCAAAACAAAATGATGTGAAGTATCATGTAAGGCCGTCTCTCAACTCCTTCTTGGTTCAATTTGTCATTTCAGCAGAGCCTCAGATACAGGAGAGAGAAAAAGAGAAACAGACAAAGAAAGACAGACGGAGAAAGAGAGAGAGATATATGTGAGTGGCCGTGCTATTAGATGCAACTCCTTTTTTTATCACTCTCACTCTTTGTTTCCCTTCGCTGACGAGTTGGCAGTTGTTATACCGCGAGGCGGGCATTCCTCGCGTGCATGATTAATTCTTCGAATAACTCGCGTCTGCAACATGTATTCACAGCTTTTATAGAAATAAAGTCAATGGAGCAAATTAAATCTCCTGCTCACGGCTTGCCCCAGCATCACATTGTTCCCAGTAGTATGTTTCATTACAATAAAGACACTACTACTACTACTACTACTACTATAATAATAATAATAATAATAATAATAATAATAATAATAATAATAAGAAGAAGAAGAAGAAGAAGAAGAAGAAGAAGAATAAGAATATAAAATAATAATAATAATAATAATATAACTAATAATAATAATAATAATAATAATAATAATAATAATAATAATAATAATAATAACAATAATGTATTGCTAGAGAAAGGGCTTTTAAGTGAACTTATAAATAAATGCAATTAGGAAAATAAAATTAGAGAGAGAGAGAGAATAAAGACCAGCACAATAGTTACAATACCTTAGAAAAATGGTGCTGTCCCTCGACCCCTTCCCTCTCCTACCCTTCCCTCTCCTACCCTTCCCTCTCCTCCCCTCTCCTCCCCCTCTCTCTCTCTCTCTTGTGAATTATTCCCAGGAAATGTCAAATAAAATTGTTATATTTACAAGCGCTCAATCACGAACATTTTATAACATGCTGAAACGTCATAAAGAACGTATATATGTATATATATATATATATATATATATATATATATATATATATATATATATATATATATATATATATACACACATTTATATTGTCAGCAGCTAGACTATTGAATTCCATAATTCAGTTTTCACCTCTGGGTGGGGGAGGGGAGGTTTGAGTTGGAATGGTAGGGATGGGTGGGGAAGTTGTGTTTGCGAATGGGCATTGTCGGAGTGGGAATGGGTGGGGAGGGTAAACAGATATGGGGAGCAGGATGAGGTGAGGGTGAATATATAGGGAAGTTGGGGTCTAGGAAGGATAGTGGGGGTGGGGAGTAGGGTGAGGGGAAAGGGAGGTATTTGCCTAAGGGATGAGTAAAATATCAGCCATTTGAAAAAGAAAAATCTGCAATGGATTTTTTTTAATAATTCGTCAGCAACACTCTTGTTCCGAGTGCTGCTGACGAATTATTCAGAAAAAAAATCCATTGCAGATTTTTCTTTTTCAAATGGCTGATATTTTACTCATCCATTAGGCAAATACCCTCCCCATCTTACTCCTCATCCCTTCTCCCCACCCCCACTGTCCTTCCTAGACCCCCAACTTCCCATATATATTCACCCCACCTCATCCTACTCCTGACTTGTCATTTTATGAAACGATAACTGGAGCATTTAAGTCATAATGATGTCAACATGCCCTCCCTTACCTTGTCATAATGATGTCAACATGCCCTCCCTTACCCTGTCATAATGATGTCAACAGTATGACGTTAGTTTAGGTCCAAATTGCTATTCCATTTATTATATCAGCACCCGCGCCCCTAATTACGCCTCTCCTATCTGGACATTCCTGTACACAAATAAACCTCACATAGAAGAGAGGCGCTTACCACGACATTTCGGTCCGACTTGTATTGTTTCAGTCACGGTAGTGTGTCCTTTTTTGTTTGTTTGTTTGTTTGTTTTTGTTTTTTGTTATTTCTGGACGTTCCTGAATAGTAAATGTTTTTTTTTTACTTCGAAATTGATCATTATTCAATCTTTATTTGCCCTTTTATTTAGTCAGGTGTACATGAGCTCATGTACACCTGAGTAAGAGCTGTTATCCCAGTTAATATCATTTACAGGCAATTGTCTGTTTTTTATTATCTTGTCTCATTTACAAGATAATACCTAATATCTTACATATGCCTATAACTATCTAAGATATTCTACGACCCCTTAGGATGCCGTCTACAACAGTGGCCTAACACCCAGGTACCTAATGTACTTACCAACAGGTTAACAGGAGTAATTGATGTATAGGGAGGCTTGTCAAATGCGCCTCGCCCTTCTCTGGGAATCTAACCCTGTTCCCTTCAATTGCGAGTCGATTTCTCTCTCTCTCTCTCTCTCTCTCTCTCTCTCTCTCTCTCTCTCTATCTCTCTCTCTCTCTCTCTCTTGCCGTGAGCTTTCACCTCGTGCTGGATGCTGCGGGGTCCGACGCTCCTCTGATGTCGGCAGCGAGATGAAACGACTCACTTCCGGCCTGTTTATCACTCCATATTGACAGCATCCAGGAAACTGTGGGAGACAAATTACATCATTTTTCATGTGCCGGGCCCAGGGCCCGGGGCTGCGGAGAGTAAGGGGCCAAAAAAAAAACTCTCGAACCCCATCACAGCTATATCACAGGTCAGTGTGTTCTTCGATCCTAAGGGAGCATTGTCACGCCGTTCACGTAGACTGTAAACAAAATGTTTAATCGACTTTTCTTTATGATTATTCGGGAAAAAAGTAATTGTTTCAGAGGGATATCTTCGCTGTGTTGAAATGCTGCTTCTTTTATTGATGCTATTTCCTCCTTTGTATATACCAATTGTGGTTTGATGGCAGTTCGACAACGAGCGAAAAGTAGATGGCAAAGATCCATGAAACAGCGTCAGCCTTGATTATTCCAACGTTTCGCACGTTTTTACTTGCCCAAGGGGAAAACCTCGTGAAGTTAACCTAAGCGAAACGTCATCATAAAAAAAGATGTATGTTGTTGCATTAGTCACTGTGATGGACACTGTTTGGCTATTGCTGTGTTGCGCACATTACACGACTGTGAAGGTTAGCATGAGATTCAAGATCTTCCATTGTTTTTATGGCAACAGATGTTTTAAACAGGTGTAACAGGTGTGGTGAGATAAGTACACCTCCTCAGATACCAGCAGTTGTTATACTCAGATATTTTTTTTCATTCATTCATTATCCAACCCATTGACTCAACTTCCTTTCTTACCCACCAGGTGAGTGTGGGCGAGTGTGGGTACCTCTTCTCCAGCGTCTCCTGCCCACCAGGTGAGTGTGAGCGAGTGTGGGTACCTCTTCTCCAGCGTCTCCTGCCCACCAGGTGAGTGTGGATAAATGTGCATGTTTGGATAAGGATATCACCTACTCAAGAGAAGTACAGTCGCAGGTATCAGGTTTCCAGGAGAGGTACAGATGCTTAAATCACGTGTTCCAAACAAGCACATATGTTATAGATCACGTATCGCACTTGAGTATAAATGGTAATATCGGATATCCCCGACAGGTGAGTGAGTATACGGGTATGATGTTCCCGACAGGTGAGTGAGTATACGGGTATGATGTTCCCGGCAGGTGAGTATACGGGTATGGTGTTCCCGACAAGTGAGTATACGGGTATGGTGTTCCCGACAAGTGAGTATACGGGTATGGTGTTCCCGAGAGGTGAGTATACGGGTATGGTGTTCCCGACAGGTGAGTATACGGGTATGGTGTTCCCGACAGGTGTATAAGAGCAAGTGTTGGTACTCTTTCCACGAGGTAAATTTGGGTACGGAGACAGGAGGAGTCTCTGATGCTCCTGTGGGTTTCTAGATGAGGGTGTGGGCGTGGGTGAAGGCGTGACTGTGGGCGTGGGTGAGAGGACGTGGCTGTGAGCGTGCGTAACGTGGTGTCGTGACAAGAGCCATGTTGAGGCAGGTAGCAGGTGTAGAGGGAGCCACTCCTGCAGGTAATGTCTCCCTGAGGCGCCCTACCGCTCTTCACCACGCTAACAACAACCTATTCTTTTTACACACACACACACACACACACACACACCTCGTGCACTCCATCTGCCATATACTCGTAAAATCAGTCTTACAGTTCTCATTTAAAAACACATAAATAGCCACTTGAACATAAAGGGAACAACGTCAACCCATGAAGAACTGTATCATTACAGAGACATCAACAGTACAAGCTTAAAGTATGCTTAGTCAGCAGGGGCAGCTGCATGACTCAGCCAGCAGGGGCAGCTGCAAAACTCAGTCAGCAGGGGCAGCTGCAAGACTCGGCCGGCAGGGGCAGCTGCAAGACTCAGCCAGCAGGGGCAGCTGCAAGACTCAGCCAGCAGGGGCATCTGCAAGACTCAGCCAGCAGGGGCAGCTGCAAGACTCAGTCAGCAGGGGCAGCTGCAAGACTCAGCCAGCAGGGGCAGCTGCAAGACTCAGTCAGCAGGGGCAGCTGCAAGACTCAGCCAGCAGAGGCAGCTGCAAGACTCAGCCAACAGGGGCAGCTGCAAGACTCGGCCGGCAGGGGCAGCTGTAAGACTCGGCCGGCAGGGGCAGCAGTAAGACTCAACCATCAACAGCTGTAAGACTCGGCCAGCAAGAGCACTTGTAAGACTCGGCCAGCAGGGCAGCTGCAAGACTCAGCCAGCAGGGGCAGCTGTAAGACTCAACCAGCAAGAGCAGCTGTAAGACTTGAACAGCAGGGGCAGCTGTAAGACTCAGCCAGTAACAGCTGTAAGACTAAGCCAGCAACAGCTGTAAGACTCAGCCAGCAACAGCTGTAAGACTCAACCAGCAAGAGCAGCTGTAAGACTCAGCCAGCAACAGCTGTAAGACTCAGCCAGCAACAGCTGTAAGACTCAACCAGCAAGAGCAGCTGTAAGACTCGGCCAGCAGGAGCAGCTGTAAGACTCAGTCTCCGTGGCAGTTAATGTCCACTAATCTGCAAGCTTCGATAACTATATTCAGCCAGAGTGCCACAATATCTGAACCTCTGGCTGGCACTTAAGCCTGTATTCTGGCCCTATCTGAACACTAAGGTCTACCCTGGGGTTCTTTCTCGTGGCTTTGATTGTTAGTATGGCATTGTAGTGGCACTCAAGGTATCTCTCTAGCTTTCTAGTGGCACTTTCAGTGAGGTTTCGATCTAGCTTTAGTGTGTTATCCAGTATGGGTGTCTTATAAAGCGTATAAGACAGCCATTGTGGTATATCAAAGACAAATGTCTCTACTTTCTGTCTTTTAAACATACAGTTTAGGTCTTAACTTTTGCTCTCGGTGGCACTGAGGCTTCATTCTGTGTCTGCTGAATCTTAGGTCTACACTCTGGCACTCTGGTTACAGTGCTTCCCTCTGTATCTTTTGCTGCAAACGGGAAAAGTGACGACATTTTCTCTTGACGTGAAGGCTTACTTTCGTATGCATTTCTTTGCTTCCTTCTTCCTAAGTTTCATTAAGCAACCGAAGGTGTCCTAAACACAACGTATCCTTGTTTCAAGAACCTTTATGGACTCCATTGTCCTTGAATTAACCTTCATACATGACCCTGTTGACATGTATCGTGACTCGGCGTTACCATCTCTGGAAGCTTGACTCTCGCACCTCACTTCCGATTGTTTTCAATCGTCGGAACACACATGAATGACTTGACCTGACCTTGGCCATCTCCCCGCTTTCCTCTGCCCTGAACTGACTTCTGGTTCTCTTCCACTTTTCTTACTCGTGACTTAACGATGGCATATCCAGTTTTTGGTGGGTTAGTTGTGTGTTGTTCCAGGCACTGCATTGTGACTTTTATTACTGCTAAAGTCTAAATGATTTTGTATGTGTGAATGCAGTTAGCTGAGAAACAGCATATATTACCAAAGATTCTATGGATACTGGCCAAAATTTAAAAATATATATCCTGAAAGAAGTCTGTGTATTTTATTAAAAAAAAAGCCAGAGGAAACTGACAACATTCTCACTGGCGAACCCCCCCCCCCCCTTCCTTTCCCCTCCCACCCAAAAAAAAAAAAGGTGGACTCGGTAAGCTTTGCTAGACATAAAAAAATATTAGATACCCAGAGTCATTGTGGATTATACTGACATACCCAGACATTCACTGTGGATTATACTCGCATACCCAAACAGTCACTGTGGATTATACTAACATACCCAGACAGTCACTGTGGATTATACTGGCATACCCAGACAGTCACTGTGGATTATGCTGGCATACCCAGACAGTCACTGTGGATTATACTGACATACCCAGACAGTCACTGTGGATTATGCTGGCATACCCAGACAGTCACTGTGGATTATACTGACATACCCAGACAGTCACTGTGGATTATACTAACATACCCAGACAGTCACTGTGAATTATGCTGACATATCCAGACAGTCACTGTGGATTATACTGACATACCCAGACAGTCACTGTGGATTATACTCGCATACCCAGTCACTGTGGATTATACTAACATACCCAGACAGTCACTGTGGATTATACTCGCATACCCAGTCACTGTGGATTATACTAACATACCCAGACAGTCACTGTGGATTATACTGGCATACCCAGACAGTCACTGTGGATTATGCTGGCATACCAAGACAGTCACTGTGGATTATACTGACATACCCAGACAGTCACTGTGGATTATACTAACATACCCAGACAGTCACTGTGGATTATACTAACATACCCAGACAGTCACTGTGGATTATACTAACATACCCAGACAGTCACTGTGGATTATACTGACATACCCAGACAGTCACTGTGGATTATACTAACATACCCAGACAGTCACTGTGGATTATACTAACATACCCAGACAGTCACTGTGGATTATACTGACATACCCAGACAGTCACTGTGGATTATACTGGCATACCAAGACAGTCATTGTGGATTTCGCATTCAAGGTTTTAAAATTATATTAAATGGTCCATTTCAGAAAATATGTCTTATTTATGCGTTGTTTATTTGAAGATTTCGTTGGCTATTTCAGGAGTGAAATTCTTCATGCATAAGGAACCTCCTAAATGTCGTGTCAACACAGTCTTGCTAGGCGACCCTTGCATCTCGAAGACCTGTGTGTACACACATGTTTACTGGGCTCGCTTACATGTGTAAGTTATACAACGAATTGGTCAAGTCATCCTTCTGGTGTAAGGTCAAGGCATCTTTCCAGTGTAAGGTCGAGACTAGTTTCATGTCAAAGATCAAAACTGGATTCTTGTGTAAGGTCTTGACAGTCTACCTGTGCGTAAGATCGAGACAGTTTCCTTGGGTAAAGTCGTGTTACTTCTATGTAATATGTATTTTATTAAGTAAACTTAATTTCCCGGCGTTGGTTAGTATGTTTAGTGGGTTGTAGGAGACCTTTATTTTGGGTACACACACACACACACACACACACACACACACACACACACACACACACAGGAGAAAGGAGGAGAACTCTTGTATGCACAGGCACTGGCAGACACACATGGGGCCCGAAGCAAGACGAGCAGGTTAACAACACACGAAAGGGATATAGAAGAAGCAGCCAGACACGCAGCAACACACTGCAGCGGACAGGGACGTATGAGCAGACCGGACACACAAAGGAACACGAGGAATACATCCATGACAGCACCGGGAGAGGCTAATGCAACTTTGACAAGGCAATGGGAGACACAGTGGGAGGAGGAAAGGGAGAAGTCGATCTTTATCTATGGCTTGAAGAAAGTCGAAGGGGACACCCACGACAGAAGGAAACAGGAGGAGAAAGAAAAGATCAATGGTATCATGCTAGCAATAGGGGGAGACTCATCCCAAGTGACAAATTTTCGGAGAATCGGGTGGTACACAAAGGGAAGAAATCGACCCCTCAAGGTAATATTCAAGGCAGAATCAGCCCGCACCATGATCCTGCAAGAGAAAGCTCGGCTGAGGACGAACCAGGGGTACCGGAATGTATACCTAGATCGGGACAGAAAGCAGGAAGAAAGGGAGGCCCGGAGGGAGAAGATAAGAAGGAGAAGAGAGGAGGGAGGGGAAACAGCGAGATACGGAGGACACCAAGACCAAGCAGGACAAACACACACACAGGAAGTACCCTCAGCGGGCCTCAAATCACAAACAACCCACGACAACCATACACTCTAGCACCACACCCACTTATCAGGCCCCCTGTCCCCACCCTAGCAAACGAAAACCCACCGTCACAGTTACCCCCACCCCCACCCCAAACTGCACCCCACTAGCCCATACCCCAACCATACAATCCTCCCCACCCATGCTGCAACCCCATGCGAGCACCCTGCCCACACCCCCAACCCACCAAGATCTCCCCAGGGCCACAGTATTGGAAACAAGGTTGAAGGTTTGGTACACAAACACAGATGGAATTACGAATAAGTATGAAGAGTGGAATGAAAGAATAGATGAGGCATCCCCAGACATCATAGCGGTCACTGAAACTAAACTAAATGAGACAGTAACAGATGCAATCTTCCCACAGGGATATCAGATCCTGAGGAAAGATAGGAGGAGTAGGGGGGGAGGAGGGGTCGCACTGCTTGTAAGGCACCGTTGGAGATTCGAGGAAATGGTAGGTGGGTAGAGAACGGGACTTCATAGTAGGTACCATCCAGTCTGGGGAGCATAAGATAGTCATTGCAGTGATGTATAACCCACCACAGAACTGCAGGAGGCCAGGAGAAGAATACGATGAGAACAACAGAGCGATGGTGGACACCCTGGCGGAGGTGGCAAGAAAAGCACACATGAGCAGAGTGAAGCTACTGGTCATGGGAGATTTCAACCACAGGGAGATCGACTGGGAGAACCATGAACCACGTGGGGGTCCAGAAACTTGGAGAGCCAAGATGATGGACGTGGTACTGGAAAACCTGATGCACCAACATGTCAGGGACACGACCAGAGAGAGAGGAGAAGATGAACCAGCAAGACTGGACCTTATGTTCACCCTGAACAGCTCAGACATTGAAGACATAACGCACGAGAGCCCCCTGGGAGCCAGTGACCCTATGGTGCTTAGCTTTGAGTACATTGTAGAGCTACAGGTGGAGAGGGAAAACAGTACCGATAGAGACAAACCAGACTTTAAAAGAGGAAACTACACGGGCATGAGGAATTTCCTGCAGGACGTTCAGTGGGAAAGGGAAATGGAAGGGCTGACAATAAATGAAATGATGGAATACGTAGGGGCAAAGTGCAAGGAGGCAGAGGAACGGTTTATACCCAGAGGCAAAGGATTAAATGGGAAGGCCAGAAAGAGCCCCTGGTTTACCCAAAGGTGCAGGGAGGCAAAGACTCAGAGTATCAGAGAATGGAAACGGTACAGAAGGCAAAGAACCCAAGTAAACAAAGAGATTAGTAGAAGAGCTAGAAACGAGTATGCACAAGTACGGAGGGAGGCCCAGAAACAGTACGAAAATGACATAGCATCGAAAGTTAAGTCCGACCCGAAACTGATGTACAGTCACATCAGAAGGAAGACAACAGTCAAGGACCAGGTGATAAGGCTGAGGAGAGAAGATGGGGAACTCACAGGTAATGATCAAGAGGTATGTGAGGAGCTCAACTTGAGGTTTAAGGAAGCATTCACAATGGAGGAAGGAAGGCAGCTGGGTAGACAGGACGGGGTTCGTCACCAACAAGGGATGTACCAAGTGCTAGAGGGCATACACACAACTGAGGAGGAAGTGAAGCAGTTACTCAGTGACCTCGATACCTCAAAGGCGATGGGTCCGGACAATATCTCCCCGTGGGTTCTTCGGGAAGGAGCTGAGGTACTGAGTGTGCCACTTACCATAATATTCAACACATCCCTTGAAACTGGGCAGCTACCTGAGGTATGGAAGTAAGCCAACGTAGTCCCCATTTTTAAAAAAGGAGACAGAAAAGAGGCACTAAACTATAGACCGGTGTCACTTACGTGTATAGTGTGCAAAGTCCTGGAGAAAATCATCAGGAAAAGAATGGTGGAACACCTTGAGCTGAACAGGATAATAAACACCAGACAGCACGGATTCCGGAAGGCAAATCCTGTGTAACAAACCTCCTAGAGTTCTATGATAAAGTAACAGAGGTAAGGCAGGAGAGAGAAGGGTGGGTTGATTGCATTTTCCTGGACTGCAAGAAGGCCTTCGACACAGTTCCTCACATGAGATTAGTAAAGAAGTTGGAAGAACAAGCAGGTATAACAGGAAGGGCACTGGAATGGATCAGGGAGTACCTCAAAGGGAGGCAACAACGGGTCATGGTGCGTGGTGAGGTATCACAGTGGGCGCCTGTGACGAGCGGTGTACCGCAGGGGTCAGTCCTAGGACCAGTGTTATTCCTTGTATATGTAAATGACATGACGGACGGGATAGACTCAGAAGTGTCTCTATTCGCGGATGATGTGAAAATAATGAGGAGAATCACATCGGAAGAGGACCAGGCAGGGCTGCAAACAGACCTAGACAAGCTCGACATCTGGTCTAGCAATTGGCTTCTCGAATTCAATCCCTCCAAATGCAAAGTCATGAGGATCGGAGAAGGGCAAAGAAGACCGCTGACAGAGTACAAGCTAGGCGGACAAAGGCTACAAATGTCGGCAAAGGAGAAAGACCTTGGAGTGAGTATAACGCCAAGCACGTCTCCGGAGGCACACATCAACCAGATAACTGCGGCAGCATATGGGCGACTGGCAAACCTAAAATTAGCGTTCCGTTACCTTAACAAGGAATCGTTCAAGACACTGTATACAGTGTACGTCAGGCCCATACTAGAATATGCAGCACCAGTCTGGAACCCACACCTGGTCAAGCACGTAAAGAAACTAGAGAAAGTGCAAAGGTTTGCGACAAGGTTAGTTCCACAACTCAGGGGTCTGTCTTATGAAGAAAGGTTGAGGGAAATAGGACTAACAACACTGGAGGAAAGAAGGGTCAGAGGAGACATGATAACGACATACAAAATACTGCGGGGAATTGACAAGGTAGACAGTGACAGGATGT
>WNWK01001782.1:75000-85000 GCA_009830355.1 Cherax destructor
GAGGGAAGGGAATACTGAAGGAGTTCTGGAAAGGAAAAACGAGGGGATGTGCAAACAGGTGCAAGAGGTTTGGGGGAGGAACTAGGTGTGGGAGGTAAGTTATAAATGAGAGGGAGGGAGAAGAAGTTAGAGAGAGGCAAAGAAGGGATAAGGAGGGGGGGTAATGGGTAGGCGAGGGGAAAAAACCACCTGGTGGGGAAGATGAGGGGGGGGGTAGGAACCAACAACCCCCAACATGATTCCCAGGACGGCCAGCTTGAGTTCGTATCTTTTCATCGCGTTTGAAATGTAAATTCGTCTTGCAAAGACATCCAGACCTTTTTTTTATAGTCTCTTACATATATTTTGTTTATCCCTACTTATTTTTTTTCATCTCGTCTGTATTTCTCCACTTATAAACAGTTTCTGTCCCATATATAGTCTGTGTCTTAGATATTTTATATCATATATGTTGTCTAATTCAAAGATATTATATCATCCTTATGTATTTCTTACGATTTAAATATTCTTTTTAAACCTAAACATTTTCTGTAAATATATTTTATGCCTTTAATGTAATTTTTCATTTCTTGTACTTTTTTAATATTGTAAATATTTTATCTATGGTAGATACTGATTCATTCTTAAATATGTTCCGTTTTTGGAAAATCTTCTGGTTTTGTACACACACACACACACACACACACACACACACACACACACACAAGACACTGTACACCGTGTACGTCAGTCCCATACTAGAGTATGCAGCACCAGTCTGGAACCCACACCTGGTTAAGCATGTCAAGAATTAGAGAAAGTGCAAAGGTTTGCGACAAGGCTAGTTCCACAACTCAGGGGACTGCCCTATGAAGAAAAGTTGAGGGAAATAGGACTAACAACACTGGAGGACAGAAGGGTTAGAGGAGACATGATAACGACATACAAAATACTGCGGGGAATTGACAAGGTAGATAGTGACAAGATGTTCCAGAGAGGGAACACAGACATAAGGGGACACAACTGGAAGCTGAAGACTCAGATGAGTCAAAGGGATGTTAGGAAGCACTTCTTCAGCCATAGAGTAGTTACGAAGTGGAATAGTCTAGAGAACGATATAGTGGAGGCGGGAACCATACATAGTTTTAAGACAAGGTATGATAAAGCTCATGGAGCAGGGAGAGCAGAGACCCAGTAGCGGACAGCGAAGAGGCGGGGCCAGGAGCTGAGTCTCCACCCCTGCAACCACAATTAGGTGAGTACAATTAGGTGAGTACACACACACACACACACACACATACACACACACACACACACACACACACACACACACACACACACACACACACACGCATACACACACACACACACACACACACACACACACTACACTACACACACACACACACATACACACACACACACACACACACACACACTACACTATACACACACTACTACACACACTACAGCCCCGGTAGCATGGTGGCTAAAGCTCTTGCTTCACGCACAGAGGGCCCGGGTTCAATTCCCAGCGGGGCGGAAACATTTCGAAGTGTTTCCTAACACACACACACACACACATACAACAGGCCTAGTGTCTAATCGACATGTGCCTAGGACAAAATGGTAACACACGAGAGGGGTGTCACGGGGATCAGTCTGGTGGTTCTTGCTGTCTCATATACGACACACAAATAACCAGATAGTATCGATTTGTATTTTATTGAAGATATGCATCAAATGAAGCTGCTAAAAACAAATGAGTGGAGAGAGATGGAGAGAGAGGGAGAGAGAGAGATGGAGAGAGAGGGAGAGAGAGAGAGAGAGAGAGAGAAGGGGGTGAGGCACATGAAAGACATGAAGATAAGGTAAACATGGTCCGACAAATCACTGCTTAATTTGAATCCGAACAAATGTAATGCCATGCAGATTAGGGGGATATGAGCGGTAAGGTGTTAGTGAAAGTAAAGAATCTATGGGTTAACAAAGACTCAAGCTGTGACGAACCACTGTCAATAAATAAAGGAATGAACTGGGTCTCGAACCGTGGTTCAGGCATAGAAGATTTCACAGCAGCACTTCTGCGACATGTCTCGGAAGTGCTGTCTGTGAAATCTTACCTATTTAAGGCTTCGTAGCTCAGTGGTACAGCGCTGGACCTGCTACATTCAAGGACCATGGTTCGAATCTCTGTCCATTTTTCTGTTCATTCATGCTACTAAAAGTTTACATCAATGACTCTGTTTCTTTACTCTCTTCTTCATTGTCATCCTCTTCCTCCTCCTCATACTCCTCCTCCTCTTCCTCCTCATACTCCTCCTCTTTCTCTTCCTCCTCCTCCATTTTCTTTCTCCTCTTCTTCTTCTTCCTCCTCCCCCAACAACACTTCATTCTCCTCTTCTTCTCCCCTATATTCTCAATAGCACCATTTTCCTCATTCACATTCCCTCGTCATGTAGCCAGCTGGCTTACCATTCCCACCATCTGTGATCTTCACGGACACAGCGCAATGACCCAAGTTTCCTTTCTGCGCCGCGCAACATTTTACTTTGTGTTTATCACAGCTGAATTTTTTCTTGTCGAAAAAAAAAACTGTTAATGCCGTAAATGTTTCCGTTTCTAATATTAATCAGTAGTTTCATATTTTTTAAAGAGAGGTTCAGGCCACTCTGTGTTATCAGTGATTAGTTTTATTTCTTTTAATTTGGAAGCTCTTTTACCAGACACCGAAGCAGAAGGATGTTTTCCAGCACTCCTGTGTTTACATCGATCAAAGTAGCTGTGTTCCAGGCACCAAGACAACGACCTATGACCGCTGGATTAACAGCAGTCATGGTAGCGTTGTTCCAGGCAGTGAGACAACGATCTATGACCACTGAATTGACAGCAGTCAAGGTAGCGTTGTTCCAGGCACCAAGACAACGACGTATGACCACTGGATTCATAGCGGTCAAGGTAGCTTTGTTCCAGGAATCAAGATAATTCCCTATGACTACTGGACTGACAGCTGTCATAATAGCGTTGTTCCATGCACTAAGACAACGTGTTTCAGGGCTACTGAACTCACGGAAGGCGTCGTTCCAGATACCAAGAGAAAGACGACACCTTCCAGCGCACTTAGACTCCGAGTATAGAACATTGCGTACCAACCCGCGGTATCACCAACGACGGCTGGAAGTTCCTAGATAAATGGGATAGTTATAGCTCCCTCGGTGTCTGTTACCGGAACAGTTGGGTTGTATAGACATTCCGGCGGGTACTGTGTTATTCTACGAACGTTTGTACAAGGCAGAAGACACTCGCTTCTCGGGCGATTGACCTGGTCGCTGAACTCATACACTACCATCTCAGCGATTACCACTTTATTATTATTCGTTTTCTCTCTTCTTCACATTAAACCTGTGGGGGATATTTTCCCTTAACAAATGTACTGTATCTTTCACTTTAGCAGAGATTTACAGGTAAATAAGCGTGATTAGTTATCCGGCCTGGGCAAGCCAGGAACAAACGGTGCTTAGGTTCTCTTAAAGGAGTTTTAGCGGAGATATTTTCAGTTACAACACGGGTTTCGAAAACTTTTCTGGCCAGCTCTCCCCAGCCGTCGGCTGGATGTCAACAAAGAGCACGCTGGGGTAAAGCACGTCGTAAAAAAACACTGCCTACGCTGACGCTATTGTCGACCTTAATCAACCCTTGTGTTGAGACGAAAGTTTCGAGAACCTCGCGTTTGCTCTTTAGGCCTCGCATGCAGTTGTGTAATGTCCCAATTAGGGGGTTGGGATTGAGGTTTGGGAGTTAATATGGGGTTTCAAGAGGATTTCACAGCGTTTTGTGCTAGGGTGGGTTAAAAGAAGGGTTCCCAGAGATTTTTAAAAGGTTGGGGGTTTAAAGTGAATACAAAGAAGGGTTTGAGAGAGTTTCAAAAAAAAATTGGGATAGGGGTGTTGTGGTAGGGTTTGAAGGGGACGGATAAAAGAGGTTTTAAAAACATCCAAGTGCCCGATTTTGTATTTAGAATGGGAATATGGAAGGGTTTTGAGAGGAATTTAAAATGATTTCAAATTACTGGAGGGAGAGAAGCAATGGGGGCTGGGAGTAAATTGAGGATAGGGTTTGAGGGGGTTGCAAAAAAGTTGAAGGATGGAGAGTTAGTGTGTTAGGGAGACTGAGGGAAGCTAAGCTCCACTGAACAAGCTCTCCTGAACAATCTCCCCAGAACAGTCTCTCTGAACAAGCTCCCTTCAACAGTCTTCCATGAACAAGCTCAGCTGAACACGGGGGGGAAAAAGAGAGAGGTGAATTTGAGAGAACTTTGATGATTTTTTTTTTTCGATGCCATTCACAAAACCTCTGTCTAGATTTCAAGTTTTTTTTTTTTTTTTAATTTTTTCCCCATATTTTTTCCCCTCGAGCAGTATTTTTTTGGGGGGAGGGAAGAGAGGGAGGAACTCATGTTTGCTCTTTTAGGGCGTTTTGTCGGAGCTTGACTAAAAAAATTGTTTTTCTAACCACTGTGACCTTTTTTGTTTAACCCAATGTGACCTTTTCTGTCCTGTGAAATTTACTGCACAATGTGACCTTTTCTGTCTACTGTGACTTTTTCTGAAAATTGCGGCTCTTTTTGGTCCTACCCACTGTAACCATTCTGCACGTTGTGACCTTTTCTTTCTCTTGTGACCTTTTCTACCCACTTTTGCCTATTCGCTGTCGGCTTTGGCAACGAACTTTTACATGTGAGCTGAACTAGTGTAAAATTTAGTGTGTTGCTGTACCGTGAGTGTGTGAGTTACTGTACCGTGAGTGTGTGTGTTGCTGTACAGTGAGTGTGTGTGTTAATGTACAGTGAGTGTGTGAGTTACTGTACCGTGAGTGTGTGTGTTGCTGTAAAGTGAGTGTGTGTGTTGCTGTACCGTGAGTGTGCGTGTTAATGTACCGTGAGTGTGTGAGTTACTGTACCTTGAGTGTGTGTGTTGCTGTACAGTGAGTGTGTGTGTTGCTGTACCGTGAGTGTGTGTGTTGCTGTACCGTGAGTGTGTGTGTTGCTGTACCGTGAGTGTGTGTGTTGCTGTACAGTGAGTGTGTGTGTTGCTGTACCGTGAGTGTGTGTGTTAATGTACCGTGAGTGTGTGAGTTACTGTACCGTGAGTGTGTGTGTTGCTGTACAGTGAGTGTGTGTGTTGCTGTACCGTGGTGTGTGTGTGTGTTGTTGTACCGTGATGTGTGTTGTGTAGAGTGTGTTGCTGTACCGTGAGTGGTGTGCTGTGTTGTGGCTGTACCGTGAGTGTGTGTGTTGCTGTACCGTGAGTGTGTGTGTTGAGTGTGTGTATGTGACGTGTGTGTGTTGCTGTACCGTGAGGTGTGTTTGGTGAGTGTCTATGTGCTGTACCGTGAGTGTGTGTGTTGCTGTACCGTGAGTGGTGTTGCTGTACCGTGTGGTGGTGCGACTGTAGGTTGTTGCTGTACTGTGAGTGTGTGTGTTTGCTGACCGTGAGTGTGTGTGTGCTGTAGCGTGAGTGTGTGTGTTATGTACCGTGAGTGTGTGTGTTGCTGTACCGTCAGTGTGTGTGTGCTGTACCGGAGTGTGTGTTACTGTACCGTGAGTGTGTGTGTTGCTGACCGTGAGTGTGTGCATTGCTGACCGTGAGTGTGCGTGTTGCTGTACCGTGAGTGTGTGTTGCTGTACCGTGAGTGATGTGTGCTGTCACCGTAAGTGTGGTTGCTGCACGTGAGTGTGTGTTGCTGTACCGTGAGTGTGTGTTGCTGCACCGTGAGTGTATGTGTTGCTGCACCGTGTGTGTGTTGCTGTACCGTGAGTGTGTGTTGCTGCATCGTGAGTGTGTGTTGCTGCACCGTGAGTGTGTGTTGCTGTACCGTGAGGGGTGTGTTGCTGTAGCGTGAGTGTGTGTTGCTGCACCGTGAGTGTGTGTTGCTGTACCGTGAGTGTGTGTGTTGCTGTACCGTGTGTGTGTGTTGCTGTACCGTGAGTGTGTGTGTTGCTGTACCGTGTGTGTGTGTGTGTGTTGCTGTACCGTGCGTGTGCGTGTTGCTGTACCGTGAATGTATGTGTTGCTGTACCGTGAGTGTGTGTTGCTGCACCGTGAGTGTGTGTTGCTGCACCGTGAGTGTGTGTGTTGCTGCACCGTGTGTGTGTGTTGCTGTACCGTGAGTGTGTGTGTTGCTGCACCGTGAGTGTGTGTTGCTGTACCGTGAGTGTGTGTGTTGCTGTACCGTGAGTGTGTGTGTTGCTGTACCGTGAGTGTGTGTGTTGCTGTACCGTGATGTGTGTGCTGCTGTGTGTGTGTGCTGCTGCACCGTGTGTGTGTGTTGCTGTACCGTGAGTGTGTGTGCTGCTGCACCTTGAGTGTGTGTGTTGCTGTACCTGTAGTGTGTGTTGCTGCACCGTGAGTGTGTGTGTTGCTGCACCGTGAGTGTGTGTTGCTGTACCGTGAGTGTGTGGTTGCTGACCGTGAGTGTGTGTGCTGTCTGCAGTGTGTGTGTTGCTGTACCGTGAGTGTGTGTGTTGCTGTACCGTGAGTGTGTGTTGCTGCACCGTGAGTGTGTGTTGCTGTACCGTGAGTGTGTGCTGCTGCACCGTGTGTGTGTTGCTGCACCGTGAGTGTGTGTTGCTGCACCGTGAGTGTGTGTTGCTGCACCGTGAGTGTGTGTGTTGCTGCACCGTGAGTGTGTGTTGCTGCACCGTGAGTGTGTGTTACTGTACCGTGAGTGTGTGTTGCTGCACCGTGAGTGTGTGTGTTGCTGCACCGTGAGTGTGTGTTGCTGCACCGTGAGTGTGTGTTGCTGCACCGTGAGTGTGTGTTGCTGCACCGTGAGTGTGTGTGTTGCTGCACCGTGAATGTGTGTGTTGCTGCACCGTGAGTGTGTGTGTTGCTGCACCGTGAGTGTGTGTTACTCCTTCGTAAATACAAACAACTAATAAAACCAGCGGATCATATAAATGCAACTGCAATGAAAAAATATCCTTGGAAACTCGAAAACAACTATAAAATATATATGGCCGCTGTAACAAAAAAAAAAAAAAAGAACATGTTTACGACACACATCGAACCAAAATTTGAATATACAAAAAAAAAATGGCTGTCAGAACCGAAAAAAAATGAGTGACGAAGAAAATTTGAAAACACTTGAAAAAGTCATAGTGAATGATAAAAGAGAAATAAGAGATGACAAGATAGTTACATATAATGTTACATATAATGTCGTTAAAGAATGGTAGAGTTTATGGGGCAGATTTTTTTTTTTTTTTTTGAGTTTTCGGGAAGGGAGGAGAGAAAGTGATAGAAATTGATAGCAATGGAAAGTAATTGTAATAAAAAGTGATATAGAAAGTTATAGTGATAGAAAGTCATAGTAGAAGAAAATTAGAGATAGAAAGTGATATGGAAAGTTATAGTGATAGAAAGTGATAGTAATAGAAAGTGGTTGTGATAGAAAGTGAAAGTGATAAAAAGTGACAGTGATATAAAATGATTGTGATAGTAATAAAAAGTAATAGGATAGAAAGTAATATGAATAGAAAATGTGATAGAAAGTGAGTGAGAGAAAGTGATTGTGCTTGAAAGTGATAGTGACAGAAAGTGATAGAGATATAAAGTGTCAGTGACAGAAAGTGACAGTGACAGAAAGTGACAGTGACAGAAAACAGTGACATGAACAAAGTAGAAATTGTTAGTTCCTCCTCCTCGTCGTCGTCCTCCTCCTCCTCCTCCTCGTCCTCGTCCTCGTCGTCCTCCTCGTCCTCCTCGTCCTCGTCCTCGTCCTCCTCCCCTCTCCTCTCCTCTCGCCCTCCTCCTTCCTCTCGTCCTCGTCCTCCTCCTCGTCCTCCTCCTCGTCCTCCTCCTCGTCCTCGTCCTCCTCGTCGTCCTCCTCGTCGTCCTCCTCGTCCTAGTCCTCGTCCTCCTCCTCGTCCTCCTCCTCGTCCTCGTCCTCGTCCTCGTCCTCGTTGTCCTCCTCGTCCTCGTCCTCGTCCTCCTCCTCGTCCTCCTCGTCGTCCTCCTCCTCCTCCCCTCCTCTTTCATCTCACACTGGCAGGCTCAAAGAGACTGATATGAGATTCTGAAGAACAGGAGCCAGCTTTACATTGTGACCGGAGACGTGAATGTCACTGTGATTGCTCTCACACCGCCTCCTGTCTCCCCGCTAAAATACTTTTACAAATTATAAATGAAAAAAAAGTCATTGCTTACTGTCAGGAAAGCCGAGGACGGGGACAGGGTACTGGAGCATCAAAACTTCCCTCCAAATGAATTATGGAGAGGCGAGCGAATGACCTTTTCCTCCAGGGGTAAGGCACGAGAGTAATGGGTAAAGGCACGAGATTAATGGGTAAGGTCAAGAGTGGTTTTTAGGGCGTGGTTGTGTAGTCGACTGGTGTGTGTGTGTATGTGTGTGTGTGTATGTGTGTGTGTCTCCCCCTCCCCTCTAATTTACTGATTGTTTTCGGGGAGTCAATCCAACCCCCCTCCCTTCTTCCCCCTTCACACCTCAATTTAAAATAGAGTTGTAAATTTATATTATTATTATTATTATTATTATTATTATTATTATTATTATTATTATTATTATTATTATTATTATTATTATTATTATTATTATTATAATATAGCACATCGACCGTTTCCCACCAAGGCAGGGTGGCCTGAAAAATAAAAACTTTCACCATCATTCACTCCATCACTGTCTTGTCAGCGGCACGCTTACACTACAGTTATAAAACTGCAACATTATTATTGTACACTGTTCAGTTTATAGGCTGTCACAGCTGTTATCTTACCTGAGCTCATGTCTAAGCTCAACCGTGTCAAACGTATTTTTCCACCCCCAGGATGCCACCCACCCCAGTCAACTGACACCTGTTGATGAACAGATATTAGGAGTATTTCCCATACGTCTCGGAATGCCTGGGAATCGAACCCGGAAACCTATTGCTTGTGAGCTGAGTGCTTTACTACTGAACATTATTTCTTTGACGAATTACTCAGTAAATTTTAAACAATAATAATAATAATAATATTATTATTATTATTATTATTATTATTATTATTATTATTATTATTATTATTATTATTACTATGCAATAATAATAATATTATTATTATTGCATAGTTTATTCACATATTTGAAGAAATGTCCAGTCAGTGACTGGATGTGTCCAGTCCTCCAGTCAGTGACTGGACACATCCAGTCAGAGTTCTGTTACTGATAAACTTCTTTTAATTATCTGTGGCGAGTCAGTTCTGATCCTGAGCATTTAAGTCAAAGGGAGTGATTTAAAACTTTTTTGGAAAGCGGAAAGGCAGCAGCAACGACAGTTTCAACAACAGCAACGACAGTTCCAGCTTCTGCAGGGTGCAACGACAGTTTAAGGTGGTACGACGACAGCTTTATCTGCCTTTCCATTTGCGTTCTGTCTTGATCCACCTACTCTCCTTAACAAAGGCTTTCTGTCATAAGATTCTGCTTCAGTCTAGTTGTGACCAGGTGTGTGTGTGTGTGTGTGTGTGTGTGTGTGTCTTTCTAGCTGTCAAAGGCACTTATCGATAGACACTTGTTCTGTGAAGGGGGTTAGCTGTTACAGAAATTGCTCTATTTTAGTTCGTCATAAGATTAATTTTCCAGTTGTTGTGGTGAATAATCTCTGTCTCTCTCTCTCTCTCTCTCTCTCTCTCTCTTCTCTCTCTCTCTCTCTCTCTCTCTCTCTCTCTCTCTCTGAGTCTATTTAGTACTCTGGGAAGGAACAATGTCTAGTGTCTTTTGAGAATCTTTTTTTTTTTTAAGTAATTGTAAATAAGGGTTCTTGGTCTACCAAATTGTTGGGACACAACAACACACATACACAAAACAACACACACACACACACACACACACACACACACCACATCTGACATTTCATTTCATGCGCTGGCTCGAAGCATTTCAGATTAATAAATCCGGATTGCAATAATGGATCAGCAGTGTATTAGGGAGTCATTAAGGACCTCATTACAACCTGGCCCTCTTG
>WNWK01001782.1:87500-125000 GCA_009830355.1 Cherax destructor
TTGGCAGGGTTAAATTCAAGGAGCCAGTTACTGGACCAGGCTTGCAGCCTGTCCAGGTCTCTTTGTAGTCCTGCCTGATCCTCGACTGATTTGATTCTTCTCATTAACTTCACATCATCTGCAAACAGGGACACTTCTGAGTCTATCCCTTCCGTTATGTCATTCACATATACCAAAAACAGTACAGGTCCTAGGACTGACCCTTGTGGAACTCCACTCGTCACAGGTGCCCACTCTGACATCTCGTCACGTACCATGACTCGTTGTTGCCTCCCTGTCAGATATTCTCTGATCCATTGCAGTGTTTTTCCTGTTACGTGTGCCTGATCCTTTAGCTTTTGCATTAACCTCTTGTGAGGAACTGTGTCGAACGCCTTCTTGCAGTCCAAAAATGCAGTCTATCCACCTCTCTCTCGTGTCTTACTTCTGTTACCTTATCATAAAACTCCAGTAGGTTTGTGACACAGGATTTTCCTTCCCTGAAACCGTGCTGGTTGTCGTTTATAAGCTTGTGTCTTTCTAGGTGCTCCACCACTCTCCTCCTGATGATCTTCTCCATGACTTTGCATACTATACACGTCAGTGACACAGGTCTGTAGTTTAATGCCTCGTGTCTGTCTCCTTTCTTAAAAATTGGGACTACATTTGCCATCTTCCACGCCTCAGGTAGTTGCCCAGTTTCAATGGATGTGTTGAAGATTTGTGTTAGTGGCACACAAACATCTCTGCTCCTCTCTAAGGACCCACGGAGAAATGTTGTCCGGTCCCACCGCTTTTGAGGTATCGAGTTCACATAGCAGCTTCTTCACCTCCTCCTCGGTTGTGTGTATTTCATCCAGCACTTGTTGGTATACCTCCCTATTCTGAATTCCTGGAGTCCTACCTGTCTCCTGTGTAAATACTTCTTTAAATCTCATGTTGAGCTCCTCACATACCTCTTGGTCGTTTATTGTGAACTCCCCACCTTCCTTTCTCAGCCTGATTACCTGGTCCTTGACTGTTGTTTTCCTCCTGATGTGGCTATACAACAGCTTCGGGTCAGACTTGACTTTTGATGCTATATCATTTTCATATTGTCGCTGAGCCTCCCTTCTTACCTGTGCATATTCGTTTCTGGCTCTTCGGCTAATCTCTTTATATGTGTGTGTGTGTGTATGTGTGTGTGTGTATGTGTGTGTGTGTGTGTGTGTGTGTGTGTGTGTGTGTGTGTGTGTGTCTTTGTCTGTGTATGTGTGTGCGTGGCGTGTATATGTGAGTGCTTGTTTGAGTTTCATGGCTCGAGACACAGCTCAGGGACCCCTCCTCTGCGACTTATAAGTATGCCCAGGTTCCTAGCTCCTGGCCTACTTAGTCTTAAACCTGTGTAATGACACCTAATTCCGCCACTTCCTCATCCAGTTCATTCCCTCACCCAAGTCTTTAATTTTCACCCACGTAGTTTCTTTCTCTGTCTTTCAGGGAATCGGTCCCAGTGTACCGTAAAAGTCTTATAAGAATCTAGTATGTCTTGATCATATTTCCCCAGAACTTTCTATGTGATTGCAACAGTAGCTTGTGAGTTATTTATATCAGCTACTAGTCTAGACTTGTTGCTAACCTGTGGACTGTCTCGAGTTTCTCTGTATGTTTTATCAGATGATCAGAAGTGGGCATTATGCTGGCTCTGCGTACTCCAAGGCAGACCTGGGCGAACGTCTCGCGTAGGGTATTGAATGCATTTTTATTGAGACTCCTGAGGGAAGTAATAATGCTAGCCAGTATCGCTCTTACTGTTACTCAAATGATGTGTATGTCTGTGGCGATATGCTCGGTGTTATGCTCACACTTGGGTCCTGTTTCAGTGAGGTTAACGGCCTCTAGCTTCCCAGAGTGTACTCCACCAGGTTCTGCTGGGGTTTATGTATATACACAGGTATACCTTCGTCTTGTTCTGGTGCGCGCGCACACACACACGCACACTTCTTTACTTAGTGTATGAATACACACTTCGTGTTCTGGTGTACAGTATGTATACCCAGTCTTCTTGGCTTGGTGTATGAATACATATTCATCTTGTCCTGGTACGTATATATACATACACACGTCTTGCCCTTGTACATATTTACACACAAATCTTGTTCTGCTATACGTATACACAGACATCCAACCCTGATGTATGTATGCACACACCTCTAGTTCTGGCGAATGTATAAACATGTATTTCTCTGTTGTATACATACCTTTAACTTTCCAGTTATTTAATACAACCACTGCAGCCGAAGGTTTCCGTTGCCTTATCGTCTGTAAACTTAACAGAGAAAGTACAAATATTTCCTTGTAACTCGTAGTGAGTTTAGTAAGTATAATTAAGCAAGTCTCTGTGCATAATCTTGCAGTCCTCTGGAAGATAATTAGAATCTTGAAAGAGGGACAGTAATCGCTGGCAGAAAGAAATGGTCACTGGAGCACTGGGAACGATAGGTGGGGTTTCGTTAGCGCAATATTTTGCGAAATGTGGTGGCGCTTGTTGAGTTCGGTCTATCCTTGCTCATCACGGCTCTGCACCTTTAGCCTTAAATAATTACATTGTAAAAAAAAAAAACGATTTGCTTCATGTAGAGCTTTATCAGGTCATGCCTTCGTTAAGTCAGGACTTGATAAAGCTCTGCTCAGAGCGAAACGTTTTGTATGAAAGCATGTTTCTCTAATGTGTGTGTGTGTGTTGTGTGTTTTCTTCAATATGTGGACAGAACGCCACTTGGGTCCAGGTAATCACAAACTGCAGTGCCCCTACGGTGGACGGACACATAAACAAGAATACATACAGACTGAGGCAGTAACTCTGAGAGTATGACACAGCAATCGTTCTCACCACGGCCGAGAGCTGTAATAAATTCCATCAAGACTTTTAATTAGTTTTTACTTCGAGTATCCCCCTCCATCTGCCGGTCTGCCTCAGTCACACGGCACCGACGACATCAACATCACTGACACAATCACTGACATCGTCAGTGATCTCTGTTTACCCTCCACCCCCGTGAGTGCACGAGGAAACACACACACATTCATCATAAGACTAACATCTGCGTCTGATATCACTGTCAGTGATAAAATGCTTCTATACGCAGTTTTAATAAGCAGAGACATTCTGGCTAACCTGCCTCTGATGGCTCACTCGTCTCCCATCATTCAGGAAATGACTGCTTGCTCTTCTCTGACATTTCTTCCGTGAGTGTCGCAAATGAGTCCGAGTTGATTTGACAAAGAAGGTCGCTCATCAGATCTCCCAGGTGAAAGAATCCCTCAACGCAATTCGAGATCTCACTGCGTCGTCGATCGTCGAGAGAGAGAGAGAGAGAGAGAGAGAGAGAGAGAGAGAGAGAGAGAGAGAGAGAGAGAGAGAAATGATAGGAAGTGCTTTGTGAAGAAGGTAAGGTACATAGCCAGTTCTTGTTGGAATAACAGGTACTGGGGTGACAGTGTGACTGGTAAGCCCTCTTGGGATGACTTGTAGCACTTCTACTTGGGGTGACTTGTAGTTCTTCTTGGAGTGACTTGTGATTCGAAAGATGCTCTAGGGGGTCACTGAGGTCAATAAACGTACATATTTCAATGGCAAACGATCTCTGGTGCTATGAATATTACGAATCAAGAACGGTTTTGTTTTGCCATATTATACAGCCCTCCAACCTTTCAAGGGAGGAGCCGCCTTGATGCTGAGGAGGGGTTCTTGATCAAGAGTCCCCCCACGGATTGAAGCTTCCCTTCCTTTCGTCGGATCAAATCTGATAACCTATTTCCTAGACGCAGTGTGACTTACAGATTTACCGCTTCCCTCGATAAAGCACTAATAATAATAATAATGTTAATAATAATAATAATAATAATAATAATAATAAAAAGAAGAAGAAGAATCCCACCCTCAAAACATCCTGAATAGCCACAGAACAAACAAAAGAGGCGTAGAATACGCAATTATAGATCTGACGTATGCGGAGTACTATATCCACTGGCTGTAACTGCACTCTTATGATTCTGTGGTATAACCAAGAGGAACGTAATGCCTACATGATGGCTGATGTCATCACGTCGAGGTTATAGCAAGAAGCTTTCACCAGATCAACAGAAGAAGCTCGTCTAGGTGGAAAATGATAGCGAGAGGATTCCTTTTAATTAAACAAGCTGTACGGAAGCTTAATCCAGAAGATAGAAGTACAAACCTCTTGGAAGGCGTCTTAAAGACAGTAGGGGCACGAGGCTAGCCGACACGATAACCCCTCCCCCCCAGGAGATATTCTTATCAGAACACTCATGAGTAAAAGCTCCAGTTGCGGGTCATCATGTAACTAGGGCCCTCGTCAGGACACACTTAATTTGTTTCTCTAGAAACATTACCTAACACTTTACCTAACGCATGCTAAGCTGGGACTAAATGTTGTGTCGCCAACAATAGCGGCGCAAGGACACACTTTAATGAACAGGCTTTTATTGGTGCAATGTTTCAATCGGTTTAAATCTAGATAAATGCCCTAGTAGGTTATTGGTGGTTCTGTAAATGTTACCCTCGTACTGGTTAGCGCCAGCACACTCGGTCAAGTCGACGGACGTACTTAAACCAGAATACACTCAAATGAGGAGACAAGTGCAAGTCAAAAGTCTTAATGCGGTGAGAAGTCAGAATCACGGGGACATTTCCAACAGTCTTGGCCTCAAGAGATTTACATAAGCAGGCTGGCTTAACTTCTGAACATATTTCACGCCCTCGCGGGCTGAAGCACGAATCTGTCTGTCTCTGTCTCTCTCTTTCTATCTGTCTCTGTCTCTGTCTGTCTGTCTGTCTGTCTGTCTGTCTGTCTCTTTCTCTCTCTCTCTCTCTCTCTCTCTCTCTCTCTCTCTCTCTCTCTCTCTCTCTCTCTCTCTCTCTCTCTCTCTCTCTCTCTCTCTCTCTCTCTCTCTCTCTCTCTCTCTCTCTCTCTCTCTCTCTCTCTCTCTCTCTCTCTCTCTCTCTCTCTCTCTCTCTCTCTCTCTCTCTCTCTCTCTCTCTTTCTCAAGTCTTGAATACCTTCATTTTTTTTAACACCTGAAAGCGAACATGTGTTTAACAAGGGCGGTAACGACTTCCCAGCGACGCCCAGCACGGTTCCTGATGAGATATCCCTAAAATGGCACGTAAAAGCATTCTTAATTATATTATATATTCCCGTGGCAACAAGTGGAGACATCGTCAAGGTAAGAGATACGGCCAGAGTGACCAGGTCAGCCTTGTGTGAGTACACACCAGACATGAACTCAGGGAGCAGTAGAGGTGTGTACTCCCCTGTATTCATCTTGGGTTATTTTATATTTGCATTGTTCATCTTACTGTCTGAGAGCTTTTATCCTACCTCGGATCATTTCCAGTTTCACTCCTGTCTAACGATGACTAAATGATACCACATAAATGTGAAAATCTGACTCCATCTGTGCAACTCAAAAACAATGATTTGAGATCTGCAGTAACCGGATACCTGTAACAGACGTGTGAACCAGGGCATAATAGCAGAAACTACTGTCAATTCAACAGCCTTATTTAAGAATCAGCTGCCTATTTCCTGCTGGGAAAATGGGGACGGTAGTTTTAAGAAGGCTTGCCTTTACATCTCGTGACAATGTGTATGTGTTTTTGTGTGTGTGTACAAACACGGAGCCGGTCCAGCCTGATGGGAGTGGCCATCTTGTCTCTGTGATTGCCAACGAAATGTGAACCAAAGCAGCTCTCTAACTCCCCCCCCCCAAATGCAATTAGTATTGAATGCCGCATTTGTACCTGATAGTAATCGTCCATGTCCTTGTTTATGGGATCACAACCGCCATTTTCATGATGTTTATGATCTGTTTTATCTATATTCCGCGACTTATATTGTCCATTTCCCAAAAGACTTTGTTTATGCTTACTGTTTTTCACGCTAAAATATCGTATTTGTTTCACTCGTCGTTGTCTCGACTCCAGTGAAGACACAGGCTGGACGACTAGCTTTTAGTGGGACACCTTTTCATTCTGAGTAGAGATTTATACAGTCTTAATTTGATAGGACTCTCCGCGGAGAGAGACACGACTTGATGAAGCTCTCCACGGTGTGAAACGTGACTTGATAAAGCTCTCCACGGTGTGAAACGTGACTTGATAAAGCTCTCCATGGTGTGAAACATGACTTGATAAAGCTCTACACGGTCGGTGTGAAGAGTGACTCGATGAAGCAGCTGTATAGGGAGTGAAACATGACAGTGCTGTACGTAGAGCGAAACGTGACTTCATCAATCTTTTACGCACAGTGTAACATGATTTGATCAAGCTCTACGCACAGCGAAACGTAATTGAAAAAAGTTTACACAGAGCGAAACGTAAATGAGAAAAGTTTACACAGAGCGAAACGTCGTCCCAGTGAATGTTATATTCTGTATCATACTTTATGTGAAGTCTTCAACGCATTTTCGTTATAACAATATGTATATATATATATATATATATCAATAAATCCACGAAATAAGTGGTTTTGAATCATTTACCAAACTGCGGCAGGCCAGGATTCGACCCCACGACACATTGTCCCCCCTCTGAGGCCACACAATGTACATGTCACCATACCAACTGAGACATGTGGAAGCGGGTATTCAAACAAGAGGAGGCTGAAATTAATCCTTGAGCATACAACTGCCACGAGTGACCTCCCAACATGAAACAAGCCTAGTTCGGTAGGCTCATGTTGTTTGTAGGATCGATGACTCAGTTGGTAAGGTGACATGTACATTGTGTGGCCTCTTGAGGAGGGACAATGTGTCGTGGGTTGAATCCTGGCCTGCCGCAGATTGGTAAATGAATATATATATATATATATATATATATATATATATATATATATATATATATATATATATATATATATATATATATATATGCAGACAGGAGATCTTAACAATGCAAGACAAGCCATGGAGAGTGGAAATCTTTAGCTCAAGTACTTTCACATTTTTCAGTGCGTCATCAGGAGCTATGCAATGTTGCAAGGGCAGCAACTGAAGAAATAAGGTGAAGTTTTTCAGAGTGTGGTAGCGTGGGGTGACACCACCAGCTCCAGCTGGTGTCGCCCACGCTACCACCCCACCACCCTCCCACCACCCTCCAATATGTGGTAGATGAGGGTCTCCAAGTTTAGAGAAAGCGAGAAATAGAAAAAATAGAAGATACAATAGCCGGCCCTAAGATTTTTCTAATCGCTAAGAACAAGTCACGTGACATAAGCGATTACGTTGTAATAGTGGATAATATTCATACTAAATGCTGCTCTTCTGTGTAACCTTCTAATTAATAAAGAAGAAATAAATACTCTCCTTTGTCAGTTTAAAAGCCGTACGTCACGGGAGGTTCTAGAATGTTCCAGGTAATACTCGGAAGTATCTCATCATATATTCCTAAATACTGCCTACCAGTATTCTCAATATCGATTAAAATGTCTTTATTTGTGAATCTTCTATAACATTCTAATAATATTCCTATAATATTCCAATCCATAAATTTTCGAATATCCTTTAATACCACTAACAGCCTAACTGTAATCCACTGGGCTAGCTGCAATCACCATGTTGCAATCACCATGTTGCAATAACCAGGTTGCAATCAACCATGTGTACCTTTATCTAGTTGGGATTAGGACCCCAACGTCACTCTATCTGCCTCCCTCGGGTTATTCTAGGTGATCCATCCATGTGCCGCTATGTATAATAATTTATGTAACTGTATCCATGCGCATCCAGACCTGAATAAACGTGTACATGTACACGTACTGTATCGTACGTGTACATGTACACGTACGATACAGTAGCAGCTAAACGGGTTATATAATGTGACACCATTCACGACGGTCGTAACATAATGTTTGGTGGCGAGACACTGGTGGTCGAACATCACCAGAGCGTCATGGTACTCACCTAATTGTGGTTGCAGGGGTCGAGACTCAGCTCCTGGCCCCGTAACATTATTGTTTAAGGTTGTGCACAATAGAGTCCACTAAATAGCTATTGAGCTTGTACAGCCCATAATTTGAGTTATATACGGCATTCCTATCATGTCTCAAGAGAGAGAATTCAATTACAAGAACTCGTTAATAACTAAGTCCTTTCTAAAATTTTCTCTTATATGTTTAAAGATATATTTTTTTCATTTATGTTAATGTAAAAATTAATAATTTGTACCAAAAGAACCTTGTAAAACTTACCTAACCTTATCACAACAAGCGCAATTTAATTTAGCCTAATCCAACTGAATATATTTGAGATAAGTTTAAAATAATTTAATAATAAACAAACACAATAAAATATTTTGTTTTCGTTAGGTTCAGAATGTTTTAGCGAAATTATTGCATACACAAATTTTCGCTTGCCTTATTCGGTAAGAAGAGCATTGCTATTTAAGCCAAAATAGCAAGCTTTACCTATTCAGCACGACACACACACAACACACACATATGTATATAATATATATATATATATATATATATATATATATATATATATATATATATATATATATATATATATATATATATATATATATATATATATATATATATATATATATATATATATATAGTATACGTATACTGATACTGACATACGCATATACGCATGCCTCTCAGTCGGTATACGCTGAGGTATTTACAGGCTGGTGTATGTACGTTGCTGTTTGATTTTAGAAATGAATATTCTAGCCAAATGTCGATTGCAAATTAAGTATTTATATCTAGGTAAGGCAGGCGCAAACTTTTCACTTGAAATGTATTTTTAAACAAGTGATTTGTTAACCTTTAGGAGTATGTGACATTCACCTGCTCTTTCTCTGGACAAAATACATACTAACGTCTGAGAAACTCACTCTAATATGCTCAAAATTTAGATTTTTTTTTTTTTTTTTAGATATTTTTTTAGATTCAAGGAATTTTTTTTCAAAAATCGAAGTAGATTTTGTTCGTATGTTCTCCAGTGTTGTTGCTGCTGCTTCTTTAGTTCTTCTTATTTTTCATCTTCTTCTTCTTCTTCTTCTAATTTTCGTAATTTTTCTGTTCCTCGTCCTCACGTTGAAACACTAATCAGCTTAAGTGACTCTCACATGACCTCCCCAGCACACGACCAGCGCTCACTTACCTCCTACAACTCTCTCTCTCTCTCTCTCTCTCTCTCTCTCTCTCTCTCTCTCTCTCTCTCTCTCTCTCTCTCTCTCTCTCTCTCTCTCTCTCTCTCTCTCTCTCTCTCATTAATTGATCCACGTATTGATAAAGTATTAATCTGCCTGAAGAGAGAGAGAGAGAAAGAAGAAGAAGAAGAAGAAGAAGAGAAAGAAGAGAAGAGTATTTGTGGGAGACGAGATAGGAAGTAGCCAGAGGTAAAAGGGGTTTCTGAAAGGGAATGACGATTGGGGTGTACAAAGGGGGAAGAGGAAACATGATAACGACATGAAAGATTAAGACAACAACAGCAACAACAATAATAATATTAATAACAATAATAATGATAATTAATAATAATAATAATAATAATAATAATAATAATAATAATAATAATAATAATAATAATAATAATAATAATAATAATAATAATAATAATGACATTATTAATGACAATAATAACACTAACAATAATAATAGTAACAATAATAATAATAATAATAATCTGTGGTGGGCGCGTCCATTGAGGCTCGGGGGGAGGTCTGTGGCTCAGAGAAATTTATTGTTATTGTGTTCTCGTGTCATTACCCTTAACGAGGTGGGCCGGAGGTTCGAGCCTCTAAATTGTTCCTTCCTTAAATACTGAAATATGTGGTAACAGCGGAAGATATAGCTCCCCCCACCCTTCACTACCCCTTCCTTCCTTCACCTACCCCTTCCTTCCTTCACCTACCCCTTCCTTCACCAGTCATTTTCCCTCCCTTCTCTCCCCATTTCCTCCACCATAGGAATCTCTGTCATGTCTCTCACTCTCTCTCTTCTCTCTCTCTCTCTCTCTCTCTCTCTCTCTCTCTCTCTCTCTCTCTCTCTCTCTCTCTCTCTCTCTCTCTCTGTCTCTCTCTCTCTGTCTCCCTTCCCTCCCCCATCTCCCCGGAAACGTATACATGGGACAAGTAGGACTCTTGATAAATGGGGAGGGGGAGGAAGAGGTCGTTGTAGCTCTCTCTGTTAAGAGTTAAAGAGCTTAATTGACTTCAAATGCTCGCTTTTGTCTCCGAGGTCGTAATTGCCTCTAGAAATTGCCTCCAGCATTTACCTCCAGCAATTACCTCCAGGAATTAGGGAGTATGGCACAATGCCACGCTAATGAGTAAGGGCTTGCCTTCGTTGGAGGACAAATAGGGCAATAAGAGAGCACTTCAGTTAGACAACGTTTCGCCCAGCGCTCATCTGTAAGCTCCTTCTATAATTAAAAGGTTTTGCTCAGTTTTACTTCTAAAATTAGTTTAGAGACAGAGAGTTTGGTTGAAAATTTTGATTATCTGTGTCTTTTATACAAAAAACATCAGGTGTGTTATATATATATATATATATATATATATATATATATATATATATATATATATATATATATATATATATATATATATATATATATATCGTGCCGAATAGGTAAAACTTGCTATTTTTGGCTTAAATAGCAACGCTCATCTTGCCGAATAAACCAAGCGAAAATTTGTATATGCAATAATTTCGGAAAAATCATTCTGAATATAATGAAAAATATATATTTCATTGTGTTGGTTTATTATTAAATTATTGTAAACTTATCTAAAATATATTTAGTTGGATTAGGCTAAATTAAATTGTGACTTGTTATAATAAGGTTAGGTAAGTTTTCTAAGGTTATTTTGATACAAAATTATTAATTTTTACATTAACATAAATTTAAAAAATATATATATCTTTAAACGTGCCAGAGAAAATTTTAGAAAGGACTTAATTTTAAATGAGTTCTTTCTAATTGACCAATTTTACCTATTCGGCACATCACATATATATATATAGTTCTCAACAAACCGGCCGTCTCCCACCGAGGTAGGGTGACCCAAAAAGGAAGAAACACATTTACCGTCACTCTCCTCATCACTGTCTATTGTATATTGTCTACTGTATATTGTAGCCAAAAATTCAATAAAAATAAGTCGAGAAGAAAAGAGACAGGCGGAGGACAAGGCTTTACAGCGACGACGTTTCGCTCTGTAGAGTGAAGCTTCTGCTAGATGTGTAAAGCTTATGTGCACGCGTCGTGATCGCTATACACAGTCTTCCATATAAACTGTCTTTGCTATAATAAACTGTCTTCGCTATAAACCGTCTTCGCTATAGACCGTCTTCATTATAAACTGTCTTCGTTATAAACTGTCTTCAGCCGTATGCTGTATTCGCTCTTTAAACCGACAATCTTGTCCATGGTGGGTGTTGATGTGGTTGTTTGAAGGAGCGTGGGCTCAATGTTGGTGCTCGGTACTCGAAGACGAGGCTCATGTATGAAGTGTAATGTCGCTTTCAATGACTCTTTGAGTTGAGGTTGCCCAGGGTGGTTCACTGGTTCTCTGGGCTTGCGTACGCTTCTGAAGATATTAGATTGACATGTGTCTCTGCTGATAGCTTAGTTGACGTGCGTCTCTGGTGATACTTTGGCTGACGTGCGTCTCTGGTGATAGCTTGGTTGACACATCTCTGGTGATAGCTTGGTTGACATACATCTCTGGTGATACTTTGGTTGACTTGAGTCTCTGGTGATACTTTGGTTGACTTGAGTCTCTGGTGATACTTTGGTTGACTTGAGTCTCTGGTGATACTTTGGTTGACTTGAGTCTCTGGTGATACTTTGGTTGACTTGAGTCTCTGGTGATACTTTAGTTGACTTGAGTCTCTGGTGATACTTTAGTTGACTTGAGTCTCTGGTGATACTTTAGTTGACTTGAGTCTCTGGTGATACTTTGGTTGACTTGAGTCTCTGGTGATACTTTGGTTGACTTGAGTCTCTGGTGATACTTTAGTTGACTTGAGTCTCTGGTGATACTTTAGCTGACTTGAGTCTCTGGTGATACTTTAGTTGACTTGAGTCTCTGGTGATACTTTAGTTGACTTGAGTCTCTGGTGATACTTTGGTTGACTTGAGTCTCTGGTGATACTTTGGTTGACGTGTTTATTGACAAACTTCTTTTATTTGCTTTCTAAGACAATACTCTCCACCCATTACTTTCCTCCCTACCTTAATTCCGTTACTTTGTTGCTGAATTCACTAGTTTGTTCCCCTTCCTTTCCATTTTCCTTCATTCTGGTTTCTCCCCTCTTTCTTCTTTCCCCCTTCCCCCCCCCCGTCCACCCACCATTCCTCTATCTTCTTCTATTCCTCTCTGCTTCCTCCTCGCCTTGTGATGTTGATGATAAGCGTAATGGACCGCTGGTAATTTACAGCAGAATTAGAGAAAAAAAAGAGCGTTCCAAGCACACAAACAGAATTGTTAATGAAGCCGAGAGAGAAAGTTTATTTTTGTAGACAAACAATTATACGGTTTAAAACTGCGGCCAGTTAGTCCAGGACCCGCGCCTGAGAAAGGCCAACGAAAGGCCCGTCCCGCTAGTGGCAGGGCGCGACAGTGGGAAGGGCCCGCGAACGCCAAGGGGTCGCGAAAGACCAGGGCCCGCGAGTTGCAAGGGCCAGCCAAAAATCAAGGGACCAGCGGTTAGTATTGCACACCCTCTGTCCTCTAAAACTACCCTGTTGGTATCACACAGTGTTGTCGGGTGTGATGGAGTGTCTCGCGCAACTGGGTGGAGGCAAAGTTAAATCTTCCTCCTGGGTACGTGATCCTCCTCAGTCGTCCTCCTGGGTGCATGATCCTCACTAGTTGTCTTCCAAAGTACGTGATTTTCACCAGTCGTCTTCCAGAGTACGTGATTCTCACCAGTTGTTCTCCAGAGTACGTGATCCTCACTGATTATCATCCAGAGTACGTGATACTTTTCAGCTATCTTCCAGAGTACGTGATTTTCACCAGTCGTCTTCCAGAGTATGTAATTCTCACCAGGTGTTCTCCAGAGTACGTGATCCTCACTGATCATCATCCAGAGTACGTGATACTTTTCAGCCATCCTCCAGAGTACGTGATCATTGTCAGTCGTCCTCCAGAGTACGTGATCCTCTCCAGTCGTCCAGAAGATAGCCATGACAAGTGCCGACCAGGATGGCACTCTGACTGCAATAGTAAATAGTATTTCTTGAAGCATTGAACACGTGTGGGTCAGCCAGGTCAATGGCTGGTGAAGGCTCAGTCCTCCGCCCACTAATCACGAAAAAATACAGATATGTGTGTCCCAATGCGGAGACGCGGAGTTAGTGCTCGTTCAAGTGGGTGGATGTTTGATGCTGATCAAGACGTAGGTTGGGGAGATAATATCCGGGGGGAGGGAGAGAAGGGAACTTAAGTAGCCTATTCACCTCTCTATTAGCGGACTGAGGAGGATCGAGCCTCCACCACTCCTTGCTCTGAATGACTAAAACTGGTTTAGCGTCTCAAACAATAATAATAATAATAATAATAATAATAATAATAATAATAATAATAATAATAATAACAATTATCTTCAGTAGTTGTCATGAGACGAGGTGGAGACGTGGCCACATGATTCTTTTCCAGGTCACACATACACACACACACAGGGTGAACCCTTTCTTGAGTGCTTAATTACCCCTCCCTCTTCCCCCCCTCCCCCGGTATATCTAAAATGTTGAGGTTATATCCGCTTTTTACTCCGGTTAAGTGATTGAACTGACATTTGATGAGATTGTAATCCAATAGCGGCCACTGGAATATGATACTTTAACTTTCTCATATACATATATAATACACGACAGTCCTTAACCTAGATAGAAGTAGATAGTTTTCCTCAGCAGATAGTCTCGGTGTGTTTACCGAAGTTTATCTTTGTCTCATAAGAGTTAATATTTTCTTTTCTCGATATTTCGTAGACGGGAAGAGTGAATTTAGATTACATATGTAGCATACAAGGTGAATTAATCAACTCTACGAGTGATGAAATTATTTCTCAGGGTACCTACCTGGAGTCTACCTGGTGTGAGTTCCAGGGGTCAACGCCCCCCTCCCCCAGCCCGGTCCATGACCAGACGAGATAGCTTTTTAACCTCTGTTAGTGTGTATAGTCTTTATTGGTTTATAACGATTTTTTAAAAAGAGATGTGTTTGTCTAGTACCTTATATTACTTGTACTAGTTTGTTTACCCACGGAAAAGGGGGGGGGTAATTATAAATGGGGCATCTCACATAAAATGTACTATAAGTACATTTAACGTGATGCGCATCACACAACAAACTTTTTGGTAAATTAGACACATGTACAACACTTGGGTGTCTTTAATGAGGAAACGTTTCGCAACACAGTGGCTTCATCAGTTCAAGATTGATGGACTGATTACTTTGAATCAAGACTGAGGGACTGATTACTTCAAACTCCTGTTCTTCACCATTCTCCTTTGTGTGGACTGATGAAGCCACTGTGTGGCGAAACGTTTCCTCATTAAAGATACCCAAGTGTTGCACTTGTGTCTAATTTATCCACTTGTCGGTTCTCTGAACCCTTCATCTACAACAAACTTCTTGTATTTCTTCTAATCAGTCAAGTTGACAGTTATGGACAGTGCAGTTACAGGGGAACCTCCAACTACACTGTGAATGACTGTCTGCTTTAAATATTAATCAGAGTCAGTCTCTTACTTGCAACGGCTGATTACGCATGCTGCTCTCTTTTGTATGAGTTATAAGCCTATAGCAGTGAGCGAGCTCACTTTGCTCTCTCACTTATTGCAGTTCTCATTTGTATGGTACCTGCTTACTTTGCTGATCTATTGCGCTCTGTACATATTGTAAGTATTGTGGTGGAAATATAAGAGTTCTCACAAAACTCTCCTTTTAGATATTATTGTTTTTTCATTTACTATTCTTGGTTGGTTCCTTGCCTGGTGACTTGACTTACGGGATCTCAACAGTCAGGCAGTGTGATGCCAGTGATCATAGTGGACCTATGACCTATTTATTATTGTGATAGTTTAAATGGTCGTCGTAAGCTTCTCTCTCTCTCTGTGCGGATTATTTGTTATTGTTCCAGTCACTGTATTGTGATTTTTTTTCTTCTTTAAATTTGTCGTAATGTTGTCGTTTTTAGATGTTTTTGTAAGAGTTGCCAGGGTCTTTAATTTTGTATTGATTGTAATGAAATGGGAATAGAGAAAGTAGAAGTCTCCAAATAGAGGCAAGCAGACGTAACATCTGCCTTTGAAAATACGTTCACGCTCCTGAAATGGATATTTGGGTAAAAACAAAGTAGCAGGAGGAAAACAAATATCGCTAGAGGAATGATGGTGATAAAAATCTAAGAGTGACATTGTCCTCTGTTGCTACCAACTTCGCTGCTCTTCGTGTTCAAATGTTGACCCTTCCATCGGCTCATCCATTATAGACCCATCCATCCATCGGCTCATCCATTATAGACCCATCCATCCATCGGCTTATTCATTGCCTTGTTAGGAAAGCATCAGCATGTTCATAATATTATCTTTTATTTATGTTATTTTTAATATTTTGTGTTATCAATCATATATCATAACGTTGACTCTTTGAAATATCTGCGATTATCCTTCAGTGCAGCCGAAAATAACATTGAGTTTGTGTAACGAAGTTATAAGGGGATACGTAACGAAATAATTAATGGGAACCCCTCTTCGACAGCTGCTGATTTTCCCCAGCCTGGGGAGAACCCAGCTTGGAGAGCCTTCAACCTGGGGAGGATCCAGCCTGGGGAGAACCCATCCTGGGAACAACCCAGCCTGGAAAGAACCCAGCCTGAGAAGAACCCAGCCTAGGGAGATTTCAACCTGGGTCTTAAGACAATTTAACTGGACACGAAGAGAGTGTAAATGCCACTGAGGGAAGCGGGTTTATTCTCTTTAAAATTCTGTATTCGTATTGAAGTTTGTTCAGCAGATTTTCAGAGTGGCACTGGGGTCGTATGTTTCGTATCATAAAAGACTCAAAGGGAGAGAGAGTATATTTTTAATCCCGGGAGAAATGAAGAAAATATTTGCATTCTGAGAGCTGTGGCCGCTCATACATGTCTTGGTAATAAAGGTATGGAAGTGAGAAACACACCTATTATTACGGCGAAAATTCTTCGTGGATGCAGAACTCGTGCTGGCAGACTTTACACTACCTTGGTCCAAACGTAAACTCCAGGATATTGAGAGAACCAACGATCATATTGACGGTGAGTCCCTCAAGCCTGAGGGACTCACCGCTCATACCCAGGCTGACAGACTGATCACGTCAAAGCTACCATTACTTCTGCCTCCTGTGGTATATTCGCCTGTATTCGACTGAAGAAGCCAAGTATTATACTTGTCGTATTTACAGTAACGTGTATTCACTCTGGGACGTTTATCACTCTTAAGAAAATAAGAAAGAAGTGTAAAAACAATATCATCTCTACATTGCTTCTTAATGATAAGTATTTTGTACTGAGCAGAGATTCTGATAGTATACTGAGACTATATTGAGCAAAGATTTTGATAAAATACTGAGTGTAACCGAATTTTTTTTTTGTTTCCCTCTATAAATAATGTGTATTATATTATACATAATGCTCTGTTTTTGTGATATTCTGACTTTTTAAGATATGTTCAACTGATTTGCAAATACGTATATAATAAATAAATTCTGATTGTATTATGTATTGATTTTTTTTTACATGAGTCTGAGTAATAATGTAACGTGATATTCTAACTATGTTGTATACTGAATTTATTTGTAAGTATCTAAGTGATGCATTGCGAAATTTTGACCTAAATGTGTACTGGATTGATACGCGTATATTTTTTTGTGATTTTAAACTCAGGTTTTATGTGCTCTTTTATGGATTTAAGGTCAAATCCTGTGGGTTCTTTTGTGATTTTAAAGTCAGATCTTGTACGTTCTTTTGTGCGTTCAAGCTTAGGCCGTTTGCATCCTAAGTGCATTTAAGTTTTTTCATTGCGTTTAAGGTAAAATCTGGTGAGATTGTCGGTGGGTCTAAGTGCGTCGTTCTCTTCATCAGATGTGAACGTCGTTATCCTGAAACAAATGTAAACGTCGTTCTCTTGAACGGATGTGAACGTCGTTCTCCTGAAACAAATGTAAACGTCGTTCTCTTCATCAGATGTTAACGTCGTTCTCCTGAAACAAATGTAAACGTCGTTCTCTTCAACAGATGTGAATGTCGTTCTCCTGAAACAACTGTAAACGTCGTTCTCTTGAACGGATGTGAACGTCGTTCCCCTGAAACAAATGTAAACGTCGTTCTCTTCATCAGATGTTAACGTCGTTCCCCTGAAACAAATGTAAACGTCTTTCTCTTCATCAGATGTTAACGTCGTTCTCCTGAAACAAATGTAAACGTCGTTCTCTTGAACGGATGTGAACGTCGTTCCCCTGAAACAAATGTAAACGTCGTTCTCTTGAACGGATGTGAACGTCGTTCCCCTAAAACAAATGTAAACGTCGTTCTCTTGAACGGATGTGAACGTCGTTCCCCTAAAACAAATGTAAAACGTCGTTCTCTTGAACGGATGTGAACGTCGTTCCCCTAAAACAAATGTAAAACGTCGTTCTCTTGAACGGATGTGAACGTCGCTCTCCTGAACAGATGTAAATGTTGCTCACGTTTCTTCCTTTAGCGTTTACAAGTTGAAAGTGACGCTGATTTTACTCAGAATAAAAAAAACTTTCTCTGTCATTTCAAGGACAGAGAATGGACGCTCAGTTTGTATGCTGGCGTGAGGAAGGGTGGTAGGGGGCTAGTGGTGGTGGTAGGGGGACTAGTGGTGGTGGTAGGGGGACTAGTGGTGGTGGTAGTCGTGGTAGGAGGGACGATAAGTACTGGAGTAAGTTTATTTAGGTAAAGATATCCATAAATACAGTTACACAAATTATCACACATAGTAACGTATGTGTAAATTACTTAGGATAACCCCCCCAAAAGAGTCAGACAAAGTGACTTATTTCTATTGGGGTCTTTGAGAAGAGGTAGTTAATTGTCATTCTAGAAGTGGTGTTGTGGTAACGGTGGTTACCACAACACCAGGTAAATAGTGGTAGTGGTAATAAGGAAGCAGTGTTGATGGTCGAGACAGCAGGAAGTGATGGGACTGAATATAGGAAACCTGAGTTTAAGTTGAGGGTATCTAGCCTCTGGTAGTTTACAAATATTGATCATCTTTAGCTAGGCTATAATGTCCACCTCATTTTTATACTGTCGAATAAAGGTTAATGTTATGTACTAATTAGTAGTAATTTTATATATGTATGTCGTGCCGAATAGGTAAAACTGGTCATTTAGCAAGAACGCATTTAAAATTAAGTCCTTTCTAAAATTTTCTCTTATACGTTTCAAGATTTTTTTCATTTATGTTAATGTAAAAATTAATAATTTTGTACCAAAAGAACCTTAGAAAACTTACCTAACTTTATTATAGCAAGCGCAATTTAATTTAGCCTAATCCAACTAAATATATTTTAGATAAATTTACAATAATTAATAATAAACAAACACGATGCAATATATTTGTTGTTAGGTTCAGAATGATTTTTTGCGAAATTATTGCAAACACAAATTTTCGCTTGCCTTATTCGGCAAGAAGAGTGTTGCTAATTAAGCAAGAATCACAAGTTTTACCTGATACCAGGTTGGTACCAGGGGTACCAACAGTTCCAACACCTCTGTCCCCACTGTGGAACCATTGATTGTGCAAGACTCGGACATTTACCAAGCAATAATGTCATTCCCGTCCGGCTCTGCTGGGGGTTACACTGGAATAAGGCCACAACATTTAAAGGAAATGGTTAATCCAGTTATCGGGGAGACTGCAGAGACACTGCTTACAGAGATCACAAGGTTCGTCAACAATTCATTGGCTTGTCTGATTTCTGACGAAATTAAACCTTTCTTTTTTGGTGCATCACTTTGTGCCCTTAAAAAGAAGGATGGAGGAATTAGGCCAATTGCAATGGGCAACACGTTTCGCCGCCTCGTTTCCATAGCTGCTGTCAGAAGTATTCGCGCAGAGGCAGCCATCATGCTTCAACCAAACCAGCTTGGCTTTGGGGTCTCTCAAGGAAGTGAAGCAGCGGTTCATGCAACAAGGGCGTATATCAACAACCTGCCTGAGGACAATGCAGTGGTTAAATTAGATTTCAAGAATGCATTTCATCTCCTGAAAAGAGACGTAGTATTAGCAGCTGTACAAGAACATTTCCCTGGTCTCTTTCCTTTTGTTTCAGCTGGATATAGCAAGGAATCAATGCTCCTGTTTGGAGAGCATGAAATCACATCATCAGAGGGTGTCCAGCAAGGGGACCCTCTCGCACCATTTCTCTTCTGTATAGCGGTTAGGGAAATCACAGTAAGACTGACCAGTGAGCTAAACATCTGGTTCCTGGATGATGGCACACTAGCAGGTACAAAGTAGTCTCTTCTAGATGATCTTACACAGGTGATGACACGAGGACAGGAAATGAGCCTCATCCTGAATCCATCCAAATGTGAAATCATCTCAGTCAGTCAACAAGTGATAGATGCAGTGAGATCAAAACTACCAGGAGCATCAGTCATTGCCTCCACAAATAGCGTCTTGCTTGAAGCACCTCTGGGAAGCGAATGCTATTGACACAATTCTCAGTAAGAAAATGGAAGAGTTAAGGAGAATGGAACAACGATTAGACAATCTTGACACCCACGATGCCTTATACCTTCTCACAAAGTGCTTGAGTCTGCCCAGGTTGACATATTTCCTAAGATGTGCACCTTCATATAATAACTGTATACTGCACGAATATGACAGTATCCTGAGGAATTTTTTTTACTAAAGTACTTAACCTTACTCTAGAAAACGGGCAGTGGAACCATACTACACTTCCAGTCAGACTAGGAGGCATTGGTGTCCGCAAGTCATCACAGACTGCGCTACCTGCTTTTCTGTCCTCATGCGTTGCATCCAGACGGCTTGTAGCAGCGATTCTTCCTGAACATCTTAGGGACAAGATTGGAGTCCAGGACCAAAAGTTCATTGACTGAGCCATGACCTGGGATAATCTAATGGGCTCTGAAACCAAGCCTGCTTCCCCCAACAACTACAAACAGTCGCACTGGGATGGCCCAATAGTGGAGAATATAGCCTCAACAATGCTTCAGAGTGTGTCAGGGAAGGATAGAGCCCGCCTCCTGGCAGTGAGAGCTCCTCATGCAGGGGACTTTCTGTTGGCTGTTCCCAACTCCAGCCTTGGCACACGCCTCGACCCACAGACCATCCGCATTGGTGTTTCCCTTCGACTTGCCGCCCCTATTCTCGCCGAACACAGGTGTATTTGTGGCAGTGAAGCAGCAGACCGATTCGGGTACCATGGCCTTGTGTGCCGTAAATCCGAGGGAAAGATTGCAAGACATGATGAGGTTAATAACATTATCAAGAGGAGCCTCACAACAGCCGGATGCCCAGCAGTAAGGGAGCCACCCCAACTATACAGATCTGATGGAAACCAGAAGCGACCAGATGGTATCACCCTTCAAGCCTGGACAGACAGCAAGCAGGTGGTGTGGGACTACACATGTGCATCTACCTTGACTGATACCTATCTCCAATAAACCAGGGAGGAAGGAGGGGCAGCCGCCAGCTTCAGGGAGTCCCAAAAGTCTAAAAAATATTGAGAACTTGCCCATCAGTATATGTTTGTTCCCATAGGCTCGGAGACCCTTGGCTCATGGGGAAAGAGTGCATCTAAGTTCTTTAAGGAGCTGGGCAAAAACTCATCAGAGTAACTTGGAATCCCATGGCAGCTAGTTTTCTGTTCCAGCGACTTAGCGCTGCTGTTCAGAGGGGTAATGCCTGCTGTATTTTGGGCACGCGCCCCAGCTCTGAGGAGCTGGATGAGATTTTCGCATTATAATCAGTGACAATCACGTAACAACAAGTACTAGACATGTATCTCTCACACCTCATGTACTATATATGCCATCTTTATATCAACAATGTATCTCTTAAATCATTTGTACCATATTATGGCTCAGTGGAAAGGATATATGGTTCGTTGTGTTGTCTCCTGAGGCGGGACAATGTGTCGTAGGGTCGAACCCTGACCTGCCGCGCAGTTTGGTAAATGATTCAAAATCACTTAATTCGTGATTTCATTGCTCTCTCTTCTCTCTCTCTCTCTCTCTATATATATATATATATATATATATATATATATATATATATATATATATATTATATATATATATATATATATATATATATATATATATATATATATATATATGCAAAAAGCTCACAGTAAACAGGTGATATCAAAATATGCAAGACAACCACTATGAAAAAATAGAGGAATTCCAAGCGCTTTCATGACTACTCACATTATCAAGGAACTATAAAAAGGGACAACCAACTCTATTCAACCAAAAATATGTTGGTTCTCCCTTACCATGAAAACTTGGTTGATATCTCCTCTCCCACTTTAGAACCAAGAAAAGTGTTGTGCATTTGAAGTCAGTGAGGGAACATAACGGTCACCTATGGGTGGGTGAGGGAAGGCCTAATGGGGGAGAAGGTGGCAGAGGGTGAGGGGTAAAACTATTTCCCCCCTTCCCCTTCCCCAAACAGGCGCGCGTGTGCTCATGCTATGATAATGGAGTGTTTGTTCACCGCGTGTATAGTGTGTATAGTGTATATAGTATATAGTGTATATTGCATAGCATGTGTTTAGCATGCGCACGGTATGCGCATAGCATGTGTGGTATATAGCGGTGTGTCGGTCATATAGTGTTGTTATAGTGACGCGTCCGGCCGGCCTACCTTATCACACATCCCCCATTCCTCCCTCTCCCCCCACTGCCCACCTCAAGGACGGGAGACCCTCTGCTCAACCACCACCACCATGAACCACATTAGGTATGTGTCATGTGCCATTTTCCTTACGGCCCCCCGGGCTTACCACACAGTTTGAGGTATGGCAGATGATGCAGCCAGCCAGCCACAAAGCCAGGGAAATGGTGCACCCAACAATGAAAGAAGAGGCACATGTCAGGTGTGTGGAGAGTTTCGAGCACGCAACAGAGATGGCCTTATTCGTGCACACAATGGGTGTGCAGGATCACATAGGCTCCCGGCAGAGAGCAGCCCACAGCCTCCACAGGCAGATGTCAATCCCAATGGCAACCTCCTCTCTTGCGAAAACCTTCTGGCATTCAAATCCACTGCTAGCAGTACCCTATCCCACATTCATAAAGCAGCTCGCCCATATGCAGCAGGGAAATTCACAGACCTTCTTAAGCAGGTGAATGGAGGCTCCACCAATTTAGAAGCCCGAGGCACCATTAAAGCATGGCGCAACCTGCTCCTGTTTGGCAATGTCTGTCTTGCAGTTCCTGAAAGACGAGGCAAACTGCTAACCACTTCAGTCATCAAGGCAGTGCGCAACTACCCAAGAGCAGATAATTGTGTCCCTCTGCTCCATCATCGCAGGAATCACAGAGGTAGACCCAAGAAAAACTCCACTGAAAACGAGAAAATTTGCGCACAGGTTAGCAAAAAATCGAAGAAGGTAACACAGTGGGAGCAATCAGAATAATTACAAGTGACGACACTGTTGCTCCCAAAGATGAGACCACAGCTCAAGCACTAAGAGACAAGCATCCGACAAGGGACACCATAGCCATCAACAACAACCCTGAAGGAGACCCCATCACTGAACAATTAATTTTGCCAAAATCAGAAGTCTATAAGGCGATAGTGTCATTTCCACAGGATCTGCAGGAGGTTACACTGGAATTCGACCACAACACCTCAAAGAGATGGTAAATCCAGTACTCGGAGCATCTGCATCAATTCTCCTCACCGAATTAACAACTTTTGTCAACAACTGCCTGGCTGGGCGAATCCCAGAAGAAATTAAACCTTTCTTTTTGGAGCCTCATTATGCGCTTTGAAGAAGAAGGATGGGGAATCAGACCCATTGCTGTTGGTAACACCCTTCGCCGCCTAGTTGCCAAAGCAGCAGTAAGAAACATTCGCCTAGAAGCTGCCAGTTTACTCCAGCCACACCAACTGAGCTTTGGGGTCTCTCAAGGCAGTGAAGCCGCAGCTCATGCGGCAAGGGCCTACATCAGGGACCTATCAGAAGACAAGGCCGTAGTCAAACTTGACTTTAGAAATGCCTTTAATATGGTGAAGAGAGATGTGGTCTTGCCAGCCGTTCGAGATCGGTTCCCCAGTCTCTTTCCCTTCATTTCAGCTGGCTACAGCAAACCCTCAACTCTTTTGTTTGGGGAACATGAAATTCCCTCATCTGAGGGTGTTCAGCAGGGTGATCCACTCGCTCCACTTCTCTTCTGTTTGGCAGTAAGAGAACTAACTTCCAGCCTATGCAGCGAGCTCAACATCTGGTACCTGGATGATGGCACTCTGGCAGGTACTGGGGAGTCCTTGTTAGAGGACCTACAACGGGTGAAGACACAGGGAGAAGCCTTAGGACTCATCCTTAATCCCTCAAAGTGTGAAATTATCACAACAAATCAGGAAATAATCAATGAGGTGCAAACAATCCTCCCAGAAGTCATTACTATCACTCCATCCAACAGTACCCTCCTGGGAGCACCGCTGGGTCACCACGCCATCGACACTGTCCTCAAGGACAAAGTGAATGACCTGAAAAGAATGGAGGAGAGAATAAGTGATCTTGATGCCCATGATGCCCTGTATCTCCTCACAAGGTGTCTTACTATGCCAAGACTCACTTACTTCTTGAGGTGCGCACCCTCTTTTGACAACCCAACACTTGACGAGTATGACGCACACCTGAGATCAACCTTCAAGAAGGCACTGAATCTGTCACTAGAGGATCAGCAATGGGAGCAGGCAACCCTCCCAGTGCGACTGGGAGGTATAGGGGTGCGCAAAGCAAGGCAGGTAGCGTTACCTGCATTTCTGTCATCGTGTTTGGCCTCCTGTGGATTAGTCAAGAGGATTGTCCCTGAACGTTTGAGAGGTGTGGTGGGAGCCCAAGACCCCAAGTTCATTGAAGCAGCAGTGCAGTGGGACATCCTGGCAGACTCCTCCAGTAGACCAGCTCCTCCCAAAGAGCACAAACAGTCCCACTGGGACAAACCGATCATGGAAAAAATTTCCAACACAATGCTCACCAACGCTTCAGGAAAGGACAAAGCTCGTCTCCTAGCGGTGAAGGCACCACACTCAGGAGATTTCCTTCTTGCTGTTCCCAATTCCTCTCTGGGCACTCGACTCGACCCACAGGCCATTCGGATTGGTGTTGCTCTTCCCTAGCCGCCCCCATACTCACCGAACATAGGTGTATTTGCGGCAGGGCGACGGCTGATCAATTCGGACTTCATGGTCTAGTGTGTCACACATCAGAAGGGAAGTATGCTAGACATGAGGAGGTTAATGACATCATAAAGAGAAGCCTCGCCACAGCCCGTTGCCCAGCTCAACGGAACCCCAAGTGCAGAGGTCTGATGGAAGTCAAAAGCGTCCTGATGGAGCCACCATGCTACCCTGGAAGGATGGTAAGCAGATTGCTTGGGACTACACCTGTGCTGCCACATTGGCAGACACCTACCTGCCACACTCCTTAGCCGAAGGGGCTGCCAGCCACAGGGAGACCCAGAAGACCCGCAAATATGAAGACCTTCCCTCTTGCTATAACTTCATCCCAATAGGGTCGGAGACCCATGGAGCATGGGGCAAGTGTGCTCTAAAGTTTCTCAAGGAGCTGGGTGGAAAACTCATCATAGAAACCAAGGACCACAGGGCGACCAGCTTCCTCTTTCAGAGACTCAGTGTTGCGATCCAGAGGGAAAATGCCTGCAGTATTCTGGGCACGCGGCCCACTGCCGGGGAGTTGGACGAAGTATTTGACATGTAGCTCTGAGTTGTTATCTATGTTGTTTTACTCCCCATTGTATCTTGTCTTGAAATAAAGTTTGTAAAAAAAAAGATGGGGTGGTAGGGGAAGTGGAATATTCAAATGGCTTCAGAAAGAAATCTAATATTCTTCCTTGAAGTCTTTTTATCCACTTCTCCGAGGCAATGGGTCCCACAATTGACACCAGAGGTGGACCCCATCCTATATATATATATATATATATATATATATATATATATATATATATATATATATATATATATATATATATTTATATATATATATATATACAAAGTGTAGGTGATGATGATGGAACATATGCTACAGGGAATAAATGTAGAATTAGAGGGGAAGGAAATGTTGAATACTACTGTGGATGGAGGGGAATTTGTTGATGAGAGAGGAGGAAGAAATTCTCGGTGGGAAAGGATAGAAAATTAATAACTGAACAGGAAGAGAAGAAATGGTTGGTGAGAGAGAAATGGAAAAATAGTGAAAGGAAAGAGGCAGTAAGAGGAACATGTAAGAGCAGAAGGTAAGACAAGGCCAACTGAAGGGGTGGGGAAGGAATAACGTGTAAATGGAGGAACCAGAAAAGCGAAGACAATGCTGGAAAGCGGAGAAAATAAATAAAATATTGTCCAAGAAGTGACAGAAATTGTTGGTGAGAGAACTGGAAATAAAAAGGAAGGTGAGCAAACGCAGGAGGAATGGTGAGAGGGGAGGATAGCAAGTGACGAGAGGAGGGAGGAGAGAGAGAGAGAGAGAGAGAGAGAGAGAGAGAGTATTTGGGAAAGGCAGATAGCAGAAGATATAGAGAATAGTTCTCTAGTGAATATAGTAACAAATGTGTTCAGACTAATACTACTATTTACTATACTACTACTGTACTAGTACTACTATCGTACTACTACTATTACTACCACTATTATACTACTAGTGTACTACTGCTACTATTATACTACTACTGCTACTATCACTAATACTACTGCTACTACTACTGCTGCTACTACTAATAATAATACTAGAACTACTACTGCCACTACTACTACTAATACTACTACCACTACATTAACAACCTACTCCAACCCTGACATCGGCTGCCAACACTCGAGGCCTTTACCCCACAATCCCTATACTTCCCCAAGTCTTTTACCTCCCCCAAAGGCCTTTACCGCCCTCACTCAAGGCCTTTTTCCGCCCTCATCTAACTCTTGTTCCATCTATCATCATTTGTGCCTTCCCTTACACTGCCTTTCCATCCCATTCCCTTCCCTCCACGCCGTCTTAATTGCCTCTCCTCACATCATCAACGTCTTCAAGATGGAAGGGTGAGACGTTTCGTAGACGAGGGAGAGATAGCTCAAGCGGAAAACAGAAAGAGATAAATAGCTGAGAGAGAGAGAGAGAGAGAGAGAGAGAGAGAGAGAGAGAGAGAGAGAGAGAGAGAGAGAGAGAGACGGACAGTATAGAAATTCACACAGATAAAGTGGTGTATGCTAGAAAATTAAAGAATAGGAATGGGAAATAAAAGATATTGACAAAAAAAGTCTGTAGTCAACACAACAGTATAAAAAAAAAGACTTGGGACTCAGTAAATCTCTCTTACATTTCGCTCTGAACTTAGCGAAGGTTAGAACAAATTGCAATTTGTAAATCCATTAAAATCTAAGATACTTTAATCCTTAAAATAAGGATCAATAAACATGTCTCATAAACATGCAAGATTTCAGGTACGTCTTGTTACTTCTACTTACACTTAGGTCACACTACACATTCATGTACAAGCATATATATACACACCCCTCTGGGTTTTCTTCTATTTTCTTACTAGTTCTTGTTCTTATTTACTCTTATCTCCATGGGGAAGTGGAACAGAATTCTTCCTCCGTAAGCCATGCATGTCGTAAGAGTCGACTAAAATGCCGGGAGCAAGGGGCTAGTAACCCCTTCTCCTGTATACATTACTAAAGTTTAAAAGAGAAACTTCTGTTTTTCTCTTTGGGATACCCCGCCTTGGTGGGAAACGGCCGATTTGTTGAAAGAAGAAGATATATATATATATATATATATATATATATATATATATATATATATATATATATATATATATATATATATATATATATATATATATATATATATATATATGTACAGTGGACCCCGGTTAACGAACACCCCGGAAATCGTGCAATTATGTAAGTATAATATTGTAAGTGCTTGTGGAAGTGTATTTTTGGGGGTCTGAAATTGACTAACCTACATGACATTATTTCTTAAGGAAGTAAATTCGTTCGGTAATGGCACTTGAGCAGGCTTCTGCAATGAATTTTTTCGTTAACCGGGGTCCATATATATATATATATATATATATATATATATATATATATATATATATATATATATATATATATATATATATATATATATGTCGTGCCGAATAGGTAAAACTTGCGATTTTGGCAAAAATAGCAACGCTCTTCTTGCCGAATAAGGCAAGTGAAAATATGTGTATGCAATAATTTCGCAAAAATCAATCTGAACCTAAAGAAAAAAATATTTCATTGTGTTTGTTTATTATTAAATTATTATAAATTTATATAAAATATATTTATTTGGATTAGGCTAAATTAAATTGTGCTTGTTATAATAAGGTTAGGTAAGTTTTCTAAGGTTCTTTTGGTTCAAAATTATTAATTTTTACATTAACATTAATGAAAACATATATCTTTAAAATGTATAAGAGATAATTTTAGAAAGAACTTAATTTTAAATGAGTTTTGCTAATTGACCAGTTTTACATATTTGGCATGATTATATATATATATATATATATATATATATATATATATATATATATATATATATATATATATATATATATATATATATATATATATATATATATTATAGGATGGGGTCCACCTCTGGTGCAAATTGTGGGACCCATAGCCTCGGAGAAGTGGATAAAAAGGCTTCAAGGAAGAATATTTGGATTTCTTCCTGAAGCCATTTGAATATTCCACTTCTCCTACCCCCCATCCTTTTTTTACCAATAGGTATGTTTTATTACATAATATGGTACAAAAGATTTAAGAGATACATTGTTATAAAGATGGCATATACAGTATATGAGGTGTGAGAGATACATGTCTAGTACATATTGTTACATGTTTGTCACTGATTATAATGCGAAAATCTCATCCAGCTCCTCAGAGCTGGGGCGCGTGCCCAAAATACAGCATGCATTACCCCTCTGAACAGCAGCGCTGAGTCGCTGGAACAGAAAACTAGCTGCCCTGGGATCCCTAGTTACCCTGTTGAGTATTTTGCCCAGCTCCTTGAGGAACTTAGACGCACTCTTTCCCCATGAGCCAAGGGTCTCCGAGCCTATGGGAACAAACATATAATGATGGGCAAGTTCTCCATATTTTCTCGACTTTTGGGACTCCCTGAAGGTGGCAGCTGCCCCTCCTTCCTCCCTGGTGTATTGGAGATAGGTATCAGCCAAGGTAGATGCACATGTGTAGTCCCACACCACCTGTTTGCCGTCTGTCCAGGCTTGAAGGGTGATACCATCTGGACGCTTCTGGCTGCCATCAGATCTGCATAGTTGGGGTGGCTCCATTACTGCTGGGCATCCGGCTGTTGTGAGGCTCCTCTTGATAATGTTATTAACCTCTTCGTGTCTTGCAATCTTTCCCTCGGATTTACGACACACAAGACCATTACCCGAATCGGTCTGCTGCTTCACTGCCACAAATACACCTGTGTTCGGTGAGAATAGGGGCGGCAAGTCGAAGGGCAACACCAATGCGGTCTGTGAGTCGAGGCGTGTGCCAAGGCTGGAATTGGGAACAGCCAACAGAAAGTCCCCTGCATGAGGAGCTCTCACTGCCAGGAGGCAGGCCCTATCCTTCCCTGACACACTCTGAAGCATTGCTGAAACTATATTCTCTACTATTGGGCCATCCCAGTGCGACTGTTTGTAGTTGTTGGGGGGAGCAGGCCTGGTTTCAAAGCCCATTAGATTATCCCAGATCCTGGCTCCGTCGACGAACTTTTGGTCATGGATTCCAATCTTATCCTTAATATATATATATATATATATATATATATATATATATATATATATATATATATATATATATATATATATATATATATATATCATTAACAGAATTTCGGCTTGGTCAGGACTCGATCCTGCGTTCCCATGCCCAGCCCTGTGAGGAATGAACAAGGTACGCATCCCTCTATCCACTTGACCAACAATCCTTAAACACCAGGCGCTCAGCTGTACTGAGATAGAGAAAAAATAAGTGAAAGAGAAAGGATAACATAAAAAAGAAATGGGATGAAATAGGTAATAGGATGAAATAGGACAAAACACTAGCTATAATATTTATTTTAACGCCGATAAAGAACCCCCAAAAAGTAATACAAAGCAATGTATGGACAAGGGAAACGGGATGGTATGGGGGAAGAGGGGAGAGAAGGGTAGGGGGTAATTGTAGGGAAAAGAAGGGGTTTGGAACCGTCATATATTGTCATAACGTTGGTGATGTCACATTAGTGTGCTCTCCACCCCTCTCTCTGTCCCCTCCTCTCCTCCCCCGTCTCTCTCTCCCCTCACCCTCATTCCTTTCACCCCATGGGCCATCATCAAACTTCTCTCCACTCTCTTTCCTTCCCCTTTTACCATTCTTGTTTGTTTTATTTATTTTTCCCCCGCTCACATATTTTCTCCCCTTTATTCCCCCACCAACTACTTCCCCACCTTTTCTTCTCCCCTTTACTTACGTTCATTTATCTCTCTTATTTTCCCCTCATCCGCTCCTCCTCTCTTCTTCTTTCAGTTCCTTCCTCTCTTCTCTATCTTTATATTCTCTTGAGTTTTCTTGTATTTTAATATGTTTTTCCACTCCTTTATTTTCATCCTTCGTTCTCTTCTTTCATTTTGTTTTTTAATTTGTGTTCTTTTCCATTTTCTTATTTCACTTTGTCTTCTTTCTTCATTCTCCTCTTTCTACATTCATTTCTCTCACTTTGTCTTCATTATTTTTCTTTCACTTTGTCTTCAATATTTTACTTTAATTTTGTCATTATTTTCTTTAATTTTGTCTTCATTATTTTCTTTAATTTTGTCTTCATTATTTTTTTTAATTTTGTTTTCATTATTTTCTTTTATTTTGTCTTCAATCTCTTCTTTCATTTTGTTTTCACTATCTCTCTCATTTTCTCTTCATTCTCTTCTTTCATTTTCTCTTCATTCTCGTCTTTCATTTTGTCTTCATTATCTTCTATAATTTTGTCTTCATTTCTTCTATCATTTTGTCTTCATTCTCGTCTTTCATTTTGTCTTCATTCTCGTCTTTCATTTTGTCTTCATTCTCTTCTATCATTTTGTCTTCATTCTCTTCTATCATTTTGTCTACATTCTCTTCTATCATTTTGTCTTCATTCTCTTCTTTCATTTTGTCTTCATTCTCGTCCTTCATTTTGTCTTCATTTTCGTCTTTCATTTTGTCTTCATTCTCGTCTTTCATTTTGTCTTCATTCTCTTCTATCATTTTGTCTTCATTCTCGTCTTTCATTTTGTCTTCATTTTCTTCTTTCATTTTGTCTTCATTCTCGTCTTTCATTTTGTCTTCATTCTCGTCTTTCATTTTGTCTTCATTCTCTTCCTTCATTTTGTCTTCATTATCTTCTTTCATTTTGTCTTCATTCTCGTCCTTCATTTTGTCTTCATTCTCGTCTTTCATTTTGTCTTCATTCTCGTCTTTCATTTTGTCTTCATTCTCTTCCTTCATTTTGTCTTCATTATCTTCTTTCATTTTGTCTTCATTCTATTCTTTTATTTGGTTTCTTTATTCCCTGCTTTAATTTTTTCTTTCTTTATTTTTCTCCCCTACTTTTTCCATTGTCTTCTTTAATTTTTCTACGTCTTTTTTTTCCTCATTTTTCTCTTCTTTCTTCATTCTCTTATTTTGCTACCTTTATTTCTTTACTTTCAAGATTCGCTAGACGCAAAGAAATTTTAAAAAAAAGTTCAAACAATGCACGAAAAAAAAAATTATACTAATTAAGTTAAAAAAAAAAGTTTAAACTCGAAAAAAAAAATCATAAAGAAACGAAGGAAACTGAAAAAAGAAATAATGAAGCTCAAAGAAACGAATAAACTAACAACAGTGCTAACGGGAAAACGTGTGTGTTTGTTTGTGGAAGAGGGGAGAAGGAAGGGAAAGAGGGTGGGACATGTTTTGTCTGCCAGGAAACAGGAGAGCGACTCGCTGACGTGACTGACGTGACTTGGTGGAACTTTCAGTCATGTCATCTACTTTCTGGTAGATTCCTAAAAAAAAAAAAAAAAAAAAGACTTGAAACTAGACATTAACAATATCATGGAATTTAATCGCAAAGATAATACAGAGTACACCGAGAGACGTATAATTGTGTATATATATATAAATCGATGGCATTGGACCCAAGAGGAGCACCAAGGAGAGTGCTGTTGGCTGGATCAATAGCTCGTGCTTCTGGTAAAACAGCACTAATATTCTGGATCATCTGTCAATTGGTAGAAACTATTTCACATTTGGTGGGGTTTAAAGATAGGCCCAGGCTCTCTCCCATGTCTTTAATTATTCTGATGTCCTCTAGGAGAGATTCTGTAGTGCCTGCTAGGGTGCCATCATCCAAGAACCAGATATTGAGCTCACTTGGGAGCGTTTCTGTGACTTACTTGATGACCAGACAGAATAGAAAAGGGGCGAGAGGGTCCCCCTGTTGCACACCCTCACACGAGTCAATTTCATGGTCCCCAAACAATAGTTTAGAAGCCACACTATAACACGATTCTATGAAGTCCAATTTGATCAAGGCTTTTTCATTGGACATGTTGTTGATGTATACTCGTGCTGCATGGGCAGCTGCTTCACAGCCTTGTTGAACACCAAATCCGAGCTGAGTTGGTTTCAACATTGAGGCAGCATCTTGACTCACCATTTTTACTGCAGCCTTGGCAACTAGGCGCCGAAGGGTGCTGCCCACTGCAATGGGCTGATTCCTCCATCCTTTTTCCGGAGGGCACACAGTGAGGCACCAAAGAAAAGAGGTCTAATGGCCTCTGGGACACTGCCAGCCAGGCACACATTGGAAAATTTGGCGAGTTCAGACAGCAACATCTCTGAAACCACACCAAGTGCTGGACTGAACATTTGTTTTAAGTGTTGTGGCCTTAAACCGGTGTAAAATCCTGCTGAGCCCTGTGGAAATGACATACCAGCTTTATACACATCGGCGTCCCGTAAGGTTAAATGTTCTTCACTTGCTGCAATGTGAGGAAGGTCAATGTTGGTACTGGGAGCCCTGGGTGGATGTTTGTCCTTCAGGGCTTGTGCTGTAATGACGTCCTTAGGAGCGATGGTATCCTCACTGGTAATAAGCCTCAGTTCTCCAATAGTATTACCCTCTTCTATTTTTTGGCTAATTTTAGCTCTGATTTTTGAGGCGCCAGATGTCTTGTTAGCATTTGCCCGGCGGGGAAACGGACGAGGTTGTCAGCTCTAGGGAATGCATTTATTGTCCTAATAACTTGTCCCTCCTTGGTGGAACAGCCAAACAGGCATTGCCAAATAGCAATAGGTTGTGCCAGGATCCATTGTTTGCAGAAGCATCGTTGACTTTCTTCAAGAGGTCAACGAATTTGCTAACAGCTTGATGGCGAGCTGCTTTGGGGATGTGTGTCAGCGTCCTGGTGGATGTTAATTTGATTGCAGATTTTAGGTCCTCTGTAGAGGCGAAGTCAGGGTAGTTGTCAGCTCTGTCTGCTGGGAGAGGCTGTTGGTTGCTCCCATTTGGAGCCCTTCTAGAGCCTAAACATCCATTGTGAGCACGAATGTTGCCAGTTGAGGTAGTGAGTGCACATTCCCTGTGGCACACCTAGCAGATGACTCGTGAATAGATTCCTGGGTGTTGGCTCTGTCGTTGAGATTCCTGGGAACCCGGCACCTTTTGTGACATTGCTGACATCGTGGGGATGGGAGGGCGCCAGCTGTGGGGTAACGGGTGAAGGAGAACATGGATGCATGGGGGATGACGGTGGGGGATTAGGTATAACTGGTCAATTAGCAAGAACTCATTTAAAATTAAGTCCTTTCTCAAATTTTCTCCTATACGTTTAAAGATAATTTTTTTTTCATTTATCTTAATGTAAAAATTTATAATTTTGTACCAAAAGAAACTTTGAAAACCTACCTAACCTTATTATAACAAGCGCAATTTAATTTAGCATAACCCAACTAAATATATATTATACACGTTTACAATAATTTAATAATAAACAAACACAATGAAATATATTTTTTCGTTAGGTTCAGAATAATTTTGCGAAATTATTGCATATTTGTCTATAGCAAGAAGAGGTGCCATTTGCTAAAATCGAAGTTTACCTAATCGGCACGACTATATATATATATATATATATATATATATATATATATATATATATATATATATATATATATATATATATGTCGTGCCGATTAGGTAAAACTTGCAATTTTGGCTTAAATAGCAACGCTCACCTTGCCATATAAGACAAGTGAAAATTTGTGTATGCAATAATTTCGCCAAAATCATTCTGAACATTACGAAAAATATATTTCATTGTGTTTGTTTATTATTAAATTATGTTAACGTATCTAAAATATATTTAGTTGGTTAGCTAATTTAATTGCGCTTGTTGTAATAAGGTTACGTAGGTTTTCAAAGTTTTCTTGGTACAAATTATAATTTTTACATTAACATAAATAAAAATATATCTTTAAACGTATAAGAGAAAATTTAGAAAGGACTTATTTGCATGAGTTCTTGCTAATTAACCAGTTTTACCTAATCGGCACGACATATATATATATATATATATATATATATATATATATATATATATATATATATATATATATATATATATGTCGTGCCGAATAAGAAAAATTGGCCAATTAACAAGAACTCATTTAAAATTAAGTCCTTTCTAAAATTTTCTCTTATACGTTTACATACATGTATACATATTTTTTCATTTATGTTAATGTAAAAATTAATAATTTTGAATAAAAAAAAATAGAAAACTTACCTAACCTTATTATAACAAGCGCAATTTAATTTAGCTTTATCCATCTAAATATATTTTAGATAGGTTTACAATAATTTAATAATAAACAAACACAATGAAATGTATATGATAATATACACTTGGAAAATCCTAGAGGAATTAGTACCAAACTTGCACACGAAATTCACTCCCTACGAAAGCAAAAGACTAGGAAGGAGATGCAATACTTCCCCAATGAAAAGTAGGGGTGCCACGTGTACACTAAGAGACAATACAATAAGTGCCAGGGGCCCACGACTGTTCAACTGCCTTTCAGCATACATAAGGGGGATTACCAATAGACCCCTGGCTGTCTTGAAGAAGGCGCTGGACAGGCTGTGGTTCTTACATTGGTTTGCATGCGGCCGGCAGTAACAGCCTGGTTGATCAGACCCTGATCCACCACAATGCCTGGTCTCAGACCGGGCTGAGGAGGCGTTGACCCCCGAAACCCTCTCCAGGTATACTCCAGGTTAAATATTGATGGCGTTCACTATTGTTTTATTTACATCAGGGGAAAGCGCTAAATGTGTAGGAGTCATGCACTCGCAGTACTTGTGGAATGGGAGACTTTTAGATACGAAGACACACGAGTGTTGACATTTTGAAGCTGATCTGGGGAAGTCTTCACTAGTTATCACTCGCGAGTACAATCTGGGAGCGGCGTGAGTAACGTTGTGCACAGGACTCCCACGCGAGTGTATGATGAACCTTTCTCAAGATTCACTACACCAGCATTGTAAATTTGATGCCAGTTCGAAGAAGAAAAGTTTCGAGAGAGAAAAGAAAATTTTTTTTTGGTGAGAATGTTGCGCAAATAGGAAAGTTTCCCCTCGTTAAATTTAACGTTATAAAACTTGAATGTTTATTTTTTTTCAGCTTTCTTTTCTCATTTATGTCTTTTTTTTTTAATTCTGTACAATCCTGTAAGGAGAAATATTTTATTTTTACTTTTTACGAAAATCCAGTTTGATCAAATTGGCTAAAATACATACCAACTGGCACACACACACACACACACACACACACACACACACACACACACACACACACACACACACACACACACACACACACACACACACACGCAGGAACCATACATAGTTTTAAGACGAGGTTTGATAAAGCTCATGGAGCAGGGAGAGAGATGACCTAGTAGCAATCAGTGAAGAGGCAGGGCCAGGAGCTATGACTCGACCCCTGCAACCACAAATAGGTGAGTACATACACACACACACACACACACACACACACACACATCTTAATAACGAATCATTCAGGACCCTGTACACTGTGTACGTTAGGCCCATACTGGAGTATGCAGCACCAGTTTGGAACCCACATCTAGCCAAGCACGTAAAGAAGCTAGAGAAAGTGCAAAGGTTTGCAACAAGACTAGTCCCGGAGCTAAGGGGTATGTCCTACGAGGAGAGGTTAAGGGAAATCGACCTGACGACACTGGAGGACAGGAGAGATAGGGGGGACATGATAACGACATATAAGATACTGAGAGGAATAGAAAGGTGGACAGAGACAGAATGTTCCAGAGATGGGACACAACAACAAGGGGACACAGTTGGAAGTTGAAGACTCAAATGAATCACAGGGATGTTAGGAAGTATTTCTTCAGTCATAGAGTGGTCGGGAAGTGGAATAGCTTGGGAAGCGATGTAGTGGAGGCAGGTTCCATACATAGCTTTAAAGAGAGGTATGATAAAGCTCATGGAGCAGGGAGCGTGACCCAGTAGCGGCCAGTGAAGAGGCGGGGCCAGGAGCTATGAATCGACCCCTGCAACCACAACTAGGTGAGTACACTCACACACATACACACACACAGACGCACACACACACATACATTCACATACACACATACAGACGCACTCACACATACACATACACACACACACACACGCACACACACACACAGCCCAGAATCAATACGCAAATACTTCCAATTATTAGGGTTTGCAGCCGATCAGAAGACTCATTCTCTTGTTATTACATGAGAAATACTTTATTTAATAAAGACGGCAAATTTTATTTTTCACATTTCCAAGTAAACGCCAAGTTTCCTTGTTGGAAGTTTGAAGCCCATCTGGAAAAGTATTCACCAGTAATTGATCTGATTCCATCGATTCCAAGATTTTTAACCATTTAAGTAAAATTTCATATTTACACTCGGACTAAACTTATGAGGCATCATCATTCTCATAGACTGCATCATTACTAATATTTCGAAGTCGACGAGAAGAAACACTCTTTAAGTATTGAATATAAATTAACATCGTCATTTAATAAAATTGGCAGATTGAGACTTATGCCACCCAATAACAGCGTGGTGAAAATTTGATGCCGATCGGAAGAGCCATTCTCCAGTTATGACGGATTCCAAGACTTTTTTATAACTATTTTAATACATCAAATTTTCCTACAAATAAAGCTTAATGATCACTATCCTGGCCTATGATGCATCAGCTATTAAATATTAAGGCCGTCCAGCAGAGGTAAACTGAGATTCATTCAACGAGGTCTAGAAGGAATAAGATTCCCACTCTATTTGACACATAAAATGGTCAAGGCTACACCTCCCCTCCTGATGCACACTCACAGCCGTCGCTGAATTAGGAAATACCTTTTTTTTTTTTTGAACGTTTGAAGTTACGCCGCTGTAGGTTTTGCAAGTTATCAAAGTCATTCCAGGATGCCGGGAATGACTTCAATCATTTTTGGTCATAGGGCGCCAGTACATGCCCGCTGTTCGTAGAATATGTTGCCCTGTTACACAATTACTATTATTATTATTATTATTATTATTATTATTATTATTATTATTATTATTATTATTATTATTATTATTATTATTATTATTATTATTATTATTATTATTATTATCCAAAAAGCGCTAAAAATACAAGGGTCACACAGTGCCCTCGTTACAGAAGCGATCAATATTAGAAGAACGAGTGGATTAGGCATTCTCGAATTATGAGTGAAATCAAATTGAAAAGTAGCAGGAATGGAATAAAATCAGGCAACTTGTAGTCTTTTCCCATTCTTTCTCTTTCCATCTCTGTTTCCTACTTATACCTTTCCATCACTTGCTCCATCTCCCTCCGAGCCACAGTCTCCCTTCCTCTACTCCACTGCCTAACTTAGCTTCTCTCTCTCTCTCTCTCTCTCTCTCTATATATATATATATATATATATATATATATATATATATATATATATATATATATATATATATATATATATATATATATATTTTCTCCCTCTCTCTCACTCTCTAGGGTTGGTCCAACGCTCCGAGGCAGTATTTGGCTTGCAGGAATTC
>WNWK01001782.1:127500-250914 GCA_009830355.1 Cherax destructor
TGTGTGTGTGTGTGTGTGTGTGTGTGTGTGTAAGCGACCTGTACTTAGCACTCTGCTCTACGAATGGAATATTTTAAATACACACTGAACGTTGTAATACTACACGAGTGTTCGTTGTCGCCTTCCATGGAAACGGATATCAGTGGCAAGTCGTAATTAATGTAATTTTTTAAATATTAATATTATTGGAGCAATTTTCAGTGGGTATATAAGAAGGCCATCACTCTAGGGGCCTTACAGTGACCTGTTCACTATATTTGTCCTGTTTAAAATAGAGGAAAAAATAGGCCCGACTCTCAAATGTGACCCTGTCTGGCACTCTGACACCAGAGGCTTTATGTTACTTGATTGGCACTGGCACTAGTAAGGAAAACTGACCATGTGAAACAGGATAATTTTTTTTCCTCTCTCTCCTTGAAGTGAGGTACAATTCTCATAAATTATATGAAGGATCTCACCCAGTTGCTTCCCTGCAGTTGACTCACTCGACGACCTCTTCAAAGATTCACTTGATTCAGTTTATATCTCAAAATATTTTCCATTTATAAGAGTTATCCACTACACGACAACTGCCAGTCAGTTCATGCGTATGTCATTTATATTCTGTTTATTTCTGACCTTAGGCAGAATCTGTTAAGGAATGTGCTAGGTGGGAGTGCTGGGATGTGCTAGGTGCGAGTGCTGGGATGTGCTACCAACACCTTCTGGAGAATATATGCCGAACATAGCTTCATCTCGGGTTGTGTCTCTTCTGTGAACACCAGCAGGGTTTACGTTATTGTTAATACTCTGAGCCAACATGAGAAGATATCAATGAACTGTGGCAGCTGTGGAACGTAAGTCATTGATGTGAAATATATGTGCTGGGACCCCATGTCTTCCTCGCCTCTGTTTTTCTGGTTATCGCCAATATTTTGCCAGCTATCTGAGTTGTCATTGTGGCGATATGTTCACTTACAGGTTGACTGACTGCCCAATAAACTCACTTTTGGGGCAGAAGTCTAAGAAGTCAGGTCACTACTTGCCAGTAGACAGCCAAACCACCTGTGTTACTCCACTCATTCCCTGCCGTGGGTCGAGTCTACTCACACATGCGCCACCCATGAAAACCGCTTTGGAATTCTCATTCCACACAGCTGAGGACTAGCAACAGTCCAGGGTGTGGCTGGCCTCATCCCTGTCCATTCCACACATACTCAAGGTCCACTGGCAGACTTGATTTCAGTAGCGCACCACTCCGAGATCCCACACAACAGAGGATCTGCAACATTATTGTTGCATTCACGAGGAAGTGCTAAACCCTCAAGGGAGGGTCTTACAGCACCTGGGGAAATGGGAGGTAATCAAGAGCCCTTCATCAGCAAGGAAACACTTCTTGAAGGGAAGGGACTTATCTATGATTGCATAAACTTGATCAAAGTTGCATCTGGGTTTGTTTAGGAGAAATGGACTTTTCTAGGCAGAGGAGAGTCAGAAGGCGAAGGAAAATAATAAGGAAATGTAAAGTAATAGGTAAATAGGAAAGGAGATACTAATGAGATAAACATAAGAGATCAGGGATAGTGGAAGCAGAAACGGGGAAGAGAGAGAGAGAGGGGGGGAAGGAGTGTAGGGTGGTAGAGAAAAAAAAGGAAAATGGAGGTGGAAAGGAAGAAGGAAGGAAGAAAAGAGTGAAGGATGAAGGAAGGGAGCGTATGATGCATGGAAGGAGGCAGGAAGGAAGGAAAGAAGGGAGGGAGTGAAAGAAGCAAGTATGGAGTTCCATCTTAGATGTCAGTGTCAGCGAAACTGAACAACGATGTTGGAAGAGAATTCAGATGAAAATCTGGGATACTGAACAAGAGAGAGAGAGAGAGAGAGAGTGGAGGGAGAGAGAGAGAGGGGGAGAGAGAGATCCATTAATAAGAGTCTGGCCAACGCAGTGTTACTCCTGGACTCCTGGCACAGCGAGAGCCACCACTTCCAAAGTGCCAACGTTACAGATGTTTGTGTGCTCTTGTTTCTGTTTGCATCTTGCTGTTTGTGCTTGTAGTCTACTATTTGTTTTTTTAACGATGCTGTTTGTGCTCGCGTCATTCTGTTTGTGTTCGTATACATGCTGTTTGTATTTGTATGCTACTGCTTGTGCGCTACTGTTGTTTGTCTTTGAGTACTGTTTGTGTGCTGTTTGTGTTTATGAGGTGATTTTTGTGCTTGAAAGCTGCTGTTTGTAATTAGGAGCAGCTGTTTGTGTTCTGCAGCATCCTTCATGATAGACACCTCGGTGGGTCTTTCCTTCAAGATAAGATATACTCTTTAGTGGGTTTTTTCTTTAAGATATATACCTCAGTGGGTCTTTCCTTCAAGGTATACACCTCATTGGGGGTCTTCCCTTCAAAATATATACCTCGGTGGGTTTTTCTCTTAAAATATACATCCTGGACCAGCCCACTCTTGGTCTTCGTCCTACAGAACACATACCTGGACCAGCCCTCACTACCTACCTGGACCAGCCCTCTCTGTGTCAGCTTGCAAAATGGCCTCAAATTTCCAGGAGGGCGACATTCCAGGTAGCGGGCGCCTCAGCATAACAATGGCGGCCAAACTTGCTTCCTCCATCACTGGAGCGTTGAAGCAATTCTTCAGTGTTTTCAAGCCTCTGGAAACCTCTCGCGCGCGAACCTTTTTCCTGGAAGTCACGCCAGTGAAAAAAAAAAAAAAAGCTAGGTTAGTTTAGTCATAGACCATTCAGCTCGCAACCAGAAGAACCTTGTGTTCTATGCCCGGGCGAGGCGAGACGCATTGAACCCCCTCTCCTTGTTCCCTTGGTTGAATGATATGTAACTGAACACCTGCGAGAACACCTCAAAATAATCCCTCTACTTCTTCCCATGTCTCCGACTTGGACCATTTACAAAGTCACACTGTGTGATTTTGTAAATGGGTCAAGTCGGATCGAAACGTCGTCGTAAGCTTTTCTCTCTCTCTCTCTCTCTCTCTCTCTCTCTCTCTCTCTCTCTCTCTATGTGCGAGTTATTTGTGAAATAAGCTGTTCTCTTTGGCTTTCCTTCGGATTATTTCCTTTCCTTCCGATTCTTTCCCTTCTGCTTATTAACCCCTCTGGGGTTAATAATCAGAAGGAAATCTTCAAAACTTCGTAGTAATCCATAAGCCAGTTAATCAGCAATAAAACAAACGTTGACAATAAGCCAAGTTAACGACCAGCCCGATACCACCATAACATAAGGTAGACAACATCAAGTCACGAATTATTTAGGTATACAAGCCACAACAAAACCCAAGCCAGGAAGAAGCATTACGGATGGGAACACAAGCCAAACAAGTAGCCACAACAAAGGCCAAAGCCGGGTAGAAACAAAGTTGTTGGGCCCCACTGCGTGTTTGTGTAGGCTGGAAGAGTGACCGTCAGCGTGATAGATCCTCCTTAGCCAGTCACTGATGGATCTACTAGCGGTCTTGACTCAAGAACCTTAGTAAGAAGGATGACTCGCAGCGCCGTGTCGGTCCCCGGGACCCCTTCTAATCCGTGTAAGCTTCGGATAACGACACTTACGTACAGTCCAGGACATCTGTTATAGGCAACGTTTCGCCACGAGCGGCTTCGTCAGTCCAAATAGGACTGGCGAAGCCACGATTGCATCTACGAGTCTCGGAACTTGAAGATCACAATGAGGTTTTCGGGGCGTGCTTCGTTCTGTGTTTATTCAGACGACCGTGAGAAGAGTTTGCATCGTAAACTTCCCGAGAATACGAAATCCCGGACGAGTTTTGCGTCGTTCTTCACTGTGTGCAAAGTGACTTTGGCTTGAACTGTGAATGACGTCTTGAGGGAATGGTTTGTGAGGTCCCTTTCTGTGTTGAACCCCTCTCGTGGGCTCTAGCGCTGCGGTTCTGAGATGGAGAGATTCTTGAAAAGATTATACGACTCTGTGAAGTGATTGAGAGGTTTTAAAACGCCTGGCAGATTCGTTGAAGGTAACTGATTGATGCGTCTGCTGCTGCTGTTGTTGCTGCTGCTGCTGTTACTGCTGTTGCTGCTGCTGCTGTTACTGCTGTTGCTACTGCTGTTACTTCTGCTGCTGCTACTGTTATACGCCATTTTGGTTATAAACAAAATGGCAGAGCAACAGTAGCAGCAACAGCAGTTAATGCGCTCTCTCTCTCTCTCCTCTCTCTCTCTCTCTCTCTCTCTCTCTCTCTCTTTCTCTCTCTCTCCTCATGTATTAATATCCCTCTGATGATGATATCACAGAGCTCAACTGAATCTGTTTGCTTCCGTAGACCAGAAGCGCGACGCCTTTGATAAAACTGTATAGATCTGTGATAGCAGTGTCGAAACTGTATTTGCATAGCTGCAGTGTCTTTGACGATACTGTGTTTGTACGTCTTCGTCACTGCTAACGTTACTGCATTTGTTCAGCTGCATTTGTGCAGTTGCTTTTCCCTAGGACTGAATGCCCGGCGGCAGAAGCACTTGGGTACTTTCAGAATATATATATACAATATATATGTATATGTATATATATATATATATATATATATATATATATATATATATATATATATATATATATTCGGTTGGAACGATTACCACAGGCGAGGTGATCGAACCAACCCCGCTAACACCTGCCGTCCATCACGTGAGTCTGCAACACCTGCCGTCCATCATGTGAGTCTGCAATACCTGCCGTTCATCACGTGAGTCTGCAACACCTGCCGTCCATCACGTGAGTCTGCAACACCTGCCGTCCATCACGTGAGTCTGCAACACCTGCCGTCCATCACGTGAGTCTGCAACACCTGCCGTCCACCACGTCTGGAACGTAAATGTGCGTGTAGCCTCATCAGTCTTTACGATCTACGTAACCAGTTACATTATTATTATTATTATTATTATTATTATTATAATTATTATTATTATAATTATTATTATTATTATTATTATTATTATTATTAGTAGTAGTAGTAGTAGTAGTAGTAGTAGTAGTAGTAGTAGTAGTAGTAGTAGTATAATTATTGTTGTTGTTGTTGTTGTTGTTGTTGTTGTTGTTGTTGTTGTTATTGTTGTTGACATTATTATTATTATTATTATTGCTGTTATTCCATCATACGTAATATTAAAATCTGTCAGCCTTAACTGGGAGTCTTCAGTAAGGCACTGAGGATATCATCAAGTGCTCAGTTAAGGCAGCTTCCAGGTTTCATTGCAGTATAGCCGGAGTTTATGTTATGGAGGGAGGTTGTAAGGGAAGGGAGGGGGTGAAAGGTACCCCCACCCCCCAGAACAAACAGTGTTGGGGTGATCAGGGGCTTTATTTTTTTCCCTGATAGATTAGCCCTGACGGCTAATCTATCAGGGATCGAAGGCATTAGGGGCGGCGGTCTTACGTAAACGCCCTGGTAATTTCGCCTCTAAACCGTCTCGCAGATTAAGTTTACGGCCTGGTAGACGGAGCGTGGGGTCGAGAACTAGATATATATGGCTGGAGGTTGTCCTTGAAGCCCGGGTCATGGATAGACCAGCCCGGGCCATGGATGGACCTGCCCGGGTCATGAATGCACTAGCCGGGTCATGGGTGGACCAGCACGGGCTATGGATGGACCAGCACGGGTCATGAGTACACCAGCCCGGGTCATGGGTGGACCAGCACGGGCCATGAGTACACTAGCCCGGGCCATGGATGGACCAGCACGGGTCATGGGTGGACCAGCACGGGTCATGAGTGCACTAGCCCGGGCCATGGGTGGACCAGCACGGGCCATGAGTGCACTAGCCCGGGCCATGGCTGCCTTCTTTGAAATGCTGTCGCTGCATTTCCGAGGCTGCGAATTCCTTTAACTAAACAATAGAGTTGAAGGCAGCTGACAAAACACACAGAATGGAAGATCCAAACACATTGCACGAGCAGTTATATATGAAACACCCAACTTCAGTACTTGCGAAGGACAACTTCAACCAGATATAATCTCCGATTTAACAATGAAGTTATCACATGCCATCGTCTACATCAATCAGACACGCTCTGACTACTTGACACGTCTCTCAACCTGTCTCTCAACCCGTCCCTCTCCCTCACTGGGATGTCATCAACTTGAGCCCCTCTAGTCCTAAATCTAGATGGAAATAGATTTTGGCTGAACTTGTAGGTTCTCTGCTAACTGCCCTTCCCATGTACTCCAATGTGCTAGAACTGACACCCTCTTCTTCATCTATATTTATAATTCTTGCTGATGAGGATGGTAGACACAGATCGAAATTTATAGATCACTTATTCTCCTATAGTTGATTTTTAGGCACAAGCGGGCACCTCCCACCTCGGGTTTTCACAACATCTCAACACTCAGTATTTCATGAAGTACCAAACCCGTGGGAGATATATTCAAGACATAAAGTAGTTCTCACGAACACCAGCATCTGTGTTGCAAGTCTACTGTATCGGGCTCACCAACACTAGTACTTGTGGAAAAATAAACACATAAGCAGTATAATGTGATCCTTTATTGACAACGTTTCGCCCACGCAGTGGGCTTTATCGAGTCACAGACAGATCTACCTGGAAAATGAGCAACATGGAGATATATATAGGGTACAGTCAGGTGGAGAATGCTGGGTCAGGTGGAGAAAGCTGCATGTGAGTCTTAAAAGTAGTGTGATAGTTAAAAACATAGTGTGACTTAAAGGACCTGCATTGTACCATTCTTGAGTTCTAGGTGGGATAGCGTTGAAGAAGTTTCTTGGCAATAGGTTCAGCTATGTTGTAGAAGCCGTTGTTCTGGTTGAAGTTGTTGGATATACAGATGAGTGATGATTCTAGGATTCTTCGGTATTGCGTGTTGTCTTCTCTGGCGATGAGTCTTGCGTTTCTGTAGTTGATTAAATGGTTGTGTAAATTTCGGTGTTGAACACAGGCATTTCTTGAGTCGTCAGATCTGCCTGCGTACTGGTGTTCTGAAATGCGTGTTTGTAGGTCTCTGGATGTTTCGCCAACGTATAATTTGCTGCAGCCATTGCAAGGGATTGTGTATACCCCTGCCGTGGATTGAAGCTTTTCCTGTCTGTTACTGGTGAGTTCCTTGAAGAAGAATGCTCCCTCATTGAACAAGTTTTTTCCAAACTTCACTATCCTCGTCACTTCATTAGAGACTGCAGACGACGGGCATTAAACATCTTCAACACACCCAGAGAAGACACTGCTGAGAAGAGATACATAGTCCTTCCCACCAACTCCATTTCCAAACAAGTTTCCAACATTTTTTGTAAGACCTCATTCCAGTATCCACCTCCACATCCACCACCATTAAGGACATTACCAGTAACAGACAGGAAAAGCTTCAATCCACGGCAGGGGTATACACAATCCCTTGTAATGGCTGCAGCAAATTATACGTTGGCGAAACATCCAGAGACCTACAAACACGCATTTCAGAACATCAGTACGCAGGCAGATCTGACGACTCAAGAAATGCCTGTGTTCAACACCGAAATTTACACAACCATTTAATCAACTACAGAAACGCAAGACTCATCGCCAGAGAAGACAACACGCAATACCGAAGAATCCTAGAATCATCACTCATCTGTATATCCAACAACTTCAACCAGAACAACGGCTTCTACAACATAGCTGAACCTATTGCCAAGAAACTTCTTCAACGCTATCCCACCTAGAACTCAAGAATGGTACACTGCAGGTCCTTTAAGTCACACTATGTTTTTAACTATCACACTACTTTTAAGACTCACATGCAGCTTTCTCCACCTGACCCAGCATTCTCCACCTGACTGTACCCTATATATATCTCCATGTTGCTCATTTTCCAGGTAGATCTGTCTGTGACTCGATAAAGCCCACTGCGTGGGCGAAACGTTGTCAATAAAGGATCACATTATACTGCTTATGTGTTTATTTTTCCATTGTGTCGGTATTTTATACCATTTATTTCCAACTAGTACTTGTGTTGAAGGTCTACAGTACTTGTGTTGAAGGTCTACAGTACTTGTGCTGCAGGTCTGCAGTACCAGGTTGTCTTATAAGCCATGTCCAGTAAAATAAATACATTTCTTCAGCAAATATGTATGTACACTATACAAAATGCATAAGGATGGTCAACACTAGGCAACTCGATAATGAATACACTCTTCGCTAAATAATAAATACTAGTGATGTCAATATTATATACACCAGCAGATGGCCTTAGAGAGTTGGTTGGTTAATGGGGTTTGAAACCTATCGACTACGCAAGGTTCATTAAGGCTGTCTGTCACCTGTTCACCACCAAAGAACACTCTAATCCATAAACTAATGATTACAATAGCTCTTACATATACACGCTGAGAAACATACACCTATGTGTATATCCCGTGAGAGGTGTGTTAACAGAGTCTCAGTGGAACCATTATTAAGGCAAAATAATGAAACAATCCGCTCAACTCGCCTCTGATAATTGAGAGTGCCCCAGCACACCAGCCTAGAGTTACACACACGCTGGTTATCCTACAGCTACCAAACTCCACCACAAAATTGCAATTTGTTACTCTTCATATAAAAACATGTGGACAGTAATAAAAGTAATAATAATAATAATAATAATAATAATAATAATAATAATAATAATCTTTATTTCTACAAGTACATGATACAACGTATACAGACCATAGCTGACATCAGTGACATACTATATAGAAATCCCCTTGTTATGCAGAACATTTCAGGAAAATTAGGTTAATTTCGTCCCCCAGGACGCGACTCACAATAGTTGGCTGACACCCAGGTACCTATTCACTGCTAGGTGAACAGGGGCAGCAGCTGTCTAAAGGAAACACGTCCGAATATTTCCTTCCTTACCAGAGATCGAACCAAGGACCTCACTGTGTGAGCTTGAGTACGCTACCCCCTACCCCCAACCACGTAACTCAGACCTCGATAAAAACTTTTTCTCCACGCCTGTGACGGCTCCATTATTTGCCAGGAGACAGAGCAGGCATCCCACGTTCTATTTTGCAAACTGCCTGAAGAATACATTACCTTTAAATCCTGATACTCTGGTATTTGACTTCAGGAAAGCGTGCAATTCCAATAGTTACTATTTAACTTTAAAAATAATTTATATTTAAGCTGATCCTCTAGCGTGATCCGCTTTCTAGCTACGACACTACGAGTGTAATATCAGATTGTGTTCACCTCGTCGTTTGTAATGTAGCGTGTGGAAGCTCTTTCTCGCCAGTGGTGGAGCTCTGGCGGGGATGGATCTCGTCTGCTCTATTGAAGTACTGATTTTTACAATTTAGAATTTTAGACGAGCTGGTCTCAGACCGGGCTGCCTTCTGGTCATATTCATGTACGCATACAGCTAGAAATGTGACACGAGTATGTACACAAATCATGTATGAGACCATTGCCACTGTGAGTAGTGGCAGTGTTTTATCCAGTGGCGGTGTTTTATCCAGTGGTGGTGTTTTATCCAATGGTGGTGTTTTATCCAGTAGCGGTGTTTTATCCAGTGGAGGTGTTTTATCCAGTGGTGGTGTTTTATCCAGTGGCGGTGTTTTATCCAGTGGAGGTGTGTTATCCAATGGTGGTGTTTTATCCAGTGGTGGTGTTTTATCCATTAGTGGTGTTTTATCCAGTGGTGATGTTTTATCCAGTGGTGGTGTTTTATCCATTGGTGGTGTTTTATCCAGTGGTGGTGTTTTATCCAATTGTGGTGTTTTATCCAGTGGTGGTGTTTTATCCAGTGGTGGTGTTTTATCCAGTGGTGGTGTTTTATCCAGTGGTGATGTTTTATCCAGTGGTGATGTTTTATCCAGTGGTGGTGTTTTATCCAGTGGTGGTGTTTTATCCAGTGGTGGTGTTTTATCCAGTGGTGGTGTTTTATCCAGTGGTGGTGTTTTATCCAATGGTGATGTTTTATCCAGTAGTGGTGTTTTATCCAGTGGTGGTGTTTTATCCAGTGGTGGTGTTTTATCCAGTGGTAGTGTTTTATCCAGTGGTGGTGTTTTATCCAGTGGTGGTGTTTTATCCAGTGGTGATGTTTTATCCAGTGGTGGTGTTTTATCCAGTGGTGATGTTTTATCCTGTGGTGGTGTTTTATCCAGTGGTGGTGTTTTATCCAGTGGTGGTGTTTTATCCAGTGGTGGTGTTTTATCCAGTGGTGGTGTTTTATCGAGTGGTGGTGTTTTATCCAGTGGTGGTGTTTTATCCAAAGGAGATGTTTCATCTAGTGCTGTTTTATCCAGTGGTAGTGTTTAATATAGTGGTGGTGTTTTATCTAGTGGTGGTGTTTTATCTAGTGGTGGTGTTTTATCTAGTGATGGTGTTTTATCTAGTGATGGTGTTTTATCTAGTGGTGGTGTTTTTTTTCGTCAGGAATGAAGAAAAAATGTCTCCTGATGAGCGGCTTGTTGAAATACTCAGTGGTTAAATAAGCCCTGGCTTAACAGTGTTGGGTATCAATTGTTAATCCAGCCCTGGCTTAACAATGTTGGGCATCAGTTATTAACCCAGCCCTGGCTTAACAGTGCTGGGTATCACTAGTTAACCCAGCCCTGGCTTAACAATGCTGGGTATCACTTGTTAATCCCAGCCCTAGCTTAACAATGCTGGGTATCACTTGTTAACCCAGCCCTAGCTTAACAATGCTGGGCATGAGTTATTAACCGACCCTTGGCTTAACAGTGCTGAGTATCACTTTTTAACCCATCCCTGGCTTAACAGTGCTGTATATCACCAGTTAACCCAGCCCTGGCTTAATAGTGCTGGGTATCACTTGTTAACCCAGCTCTGACTTAACAATGCTGGGTATCACTTGCTAACCCAGCTCTGGCTTAACAGTGCTGGGGAACAGTTGTTAACCCAGCTCTGGCTTAACAGTGTTGGGTATCAGTTGTTAACCTAGCTCTGGCTTAACAGTGCTGGGTATCAGTTGTTAACCCAGCTCTGGCTTAACAGTGCTGGGGATCAGTTGTTAACCCAGCCCTGGCTTAACAGTGTTGGGGATCAGTTGTTACCCAGCTCTGGCTTAACAGTGCTGGGTATCAGTTGTTAATCCAGCCCTGGCTTAACAGTGCTGGGTATCAGCAAACTCGGTTTTCTAGTAAACTAAGGAGTAAAGGACCACCACATTGTTTCCTGGGACTTAATCTTTATCAGCGACAACTCAATAAACAGTAAATATTTAACGTAGCAAGAAGCGAAGGCCACTTCCCTCATCCATCAACACTTCACTTAGGTTAAATCACGTTTGTGTGTGTGTGTATCTGTGTGTGTGTGTGTATGTATCTGTGTGTGTGTGTGTGTGTGTGTGTGTGTGTGTGTGTGTGTGTGTGTTCTCACCTAATTGTGATTTCAGGTGTCGATTCATAGGTCCTGACCCCGCCCCTTCACTGGTCGCTACTAGGTCCACTCTTTCCCTGCTCCATGAGCTTTATCATACCTCTTCTTAAAACTATGTATGGGTCCTGCCACCACTATATCATTCTCCAGATTGTTCCCCTTCCTGACTATGGCTGGAAAAATACTTCTAACATCTCTGTGGCTCATCTGAGTTTTCAACTTCCAGTTGTGACCCCTTGTTGTTGTGTCACATCTCTTATACATTCTGTCTCTATCCTCCCTGTCAATTCATCTCAGTATTTTATATGTTGTTATCATATCCCCCCTATCCCTCCTGTCTTCTAGTGTTGTCAGGTTGAGTTCCCTTAACCTCTCTTCGTAAAAAAAACTCAGTTCCGGGACTAGTCTTGCTGCAAAGCTTTCTCTAATTTCTCGATGTATTTGACCAGGTGTGGGTTCCATACTGGTGCTGCATACTCCAATATGGGCCTGACATACACGGTGTACAGTGCCGTGAATGACTCCTTACTTAGATGTCAAAACGCTATTCTCAGGTTTGCAAGGGGCCCGTATGCTGCAGCAATTATTTGGGTGATGTGCGCCTCAGGAGATTTGCTCACTATGATGCTTACCCCGAGATTCTTTTCTTTGAGTGAGTTTTGCAGCCTTTGACCTCATAGGCTGTACTCCGTCTGCGGTCTCCTTTATACTTCCCCAATCTTCATAACTTTGCACTTGCTGGGGTTAAACTCCAGGAGCCATTTGTCAGACCAGGCTTGCAACCTGTCCAGATTCCCTTATAGACTTACCATATCCTTTTCCACTTGTATTCTTCTCATTAGTTTCACATCGTCTGCAAAAAGGAACACCTCTGACTCTAATCCTTCCATCATATCATTTACATATACAAGGAATAGCACCGGACCTAAGACTGACCCTTGCGGAACCCCACTCGACAATTACACCCGCTCTGACACTTCGTCTAGGACCAACGCACGTTTCCTTCCTGTCAGGTATTCCCTGATACATTGCAGTACTTTCCCTTTTATTCCTGCCTGCTCCTGTAGTTTTCAACCAGTCTCTTGTGAGGAACTGTATCGAAAGCCTTATTACAGTCCAAAAAGATGCAGTCTTCTCATCCCTCTCTCTCCTGTCTTGCTTATATTACCTTTTCATAGTCATAGAACCCCAATAGGTTAGTGACGCAGGATTTCCCTTCCCTGAAGCCGTGCTGGTTGTCATGTATTAGGCCATTTCGTTCTAGATGCTCCACCACTCTTTTCTGATAATCTTCTCCATAACTTCACATACAAGTCAGAGACACTGGTCTGTAGTTTAGTGCTTCCTGTCTGTTTCCTTTCTTAAAAATCGGGATTACATTTGCTGTCTTCCACACCTCAAGCAGTTGCCCTGTTTCGATATATTTATTGAAGATTGTTGTTAGAGGCACACACAGTGTGTCTGCTCCCTCTCTCATGACCCAATTAGAAATATTATCCTGGCCCACCGCCTTCGAGGTATCTAGTTTCCTAGCAGTTTCTTCACCTAATCCTCAGTTGTGTGCAGTGTGTCCAGCACTATCTAGCGCACCCTACCACCTCGGTTTTCTGGGAAACTCTCTGTCTCCACTGTGAATACCTCCCTGAATCTTGAACTGAGCTCTTTACATACTTCCTCGTCGTTCTCTGTGAGCTCCCCTCCTTCCTTCTTCAACCTAATTACCTGATCCTTGATTGTTGTTTCCTCCTGATGTGGCTGTATACCAACTTTAGGTCAGATTTGGCTTTTGATGCTATATCATTCTCGTATTGACGCTGGGCTTCTCTCCTTATCCATGCATATTCATTTCTGGCTCTTCGACTTAACTCCGTTTTCCTGTGTCCTTTGCCTTCTATACTTTTTCCATGCTCTTGCACACTTGGCTTTGGCCTCTCCATAGCTCTTGGTAAACCATGGGCTCACTCTGGTCTTCCCGTTGTTTCTGTTGCCTTTTGGTGTGTGTCTGTGTGCTGACTTGAATGATCAACGAGGCAGTCTCTCCTTATTGGTGTGGCATTGCTGAATTCCAAGGTCAGACGATAAACCATACGAAAGGGTTCAGTAACCTCTGTGGAATAAGTATTATATATTTATTTTTTCCTAAGACATCAGTAACAGCTTTAAAAGGGAATTAAACTCCTCTAAAGGATCTTCAAATTTCCATGGAAGGGAATTAAGGCATCGGTAATCTTCCACGAAAATGAATTGAGTCTTTCCAAGAGGAGTCTTAAATCTCCAAGGAAAGGCATCGGATCCTTCTCTAAAACATCTGTCACCTCCACGAAAAGGAGATAAATGCTCTTCAAGCATTAATAAAGTTCTGTGAACCGCGGCAGATCCTGCACCTGGATACAGAGGAACGTGATGATGTGAGCCAGAACCAAGGTCCTAGGAATCAGGAGACAAGGCTAGGTAATTATTTACCTAGCTTGATGTTCGTGTGAGTCTTAGCTACGTGTCGTCTCTATGTATATTGTATTAGTACTTCAGTATGTGTGTGTGTGTGTGTGTGTGTGAATGTGTTTGTATGTACTTATCGAGTTGTGCTTGCGTGGGGTCAAGACTCAGCTCCTGGTTCCATATGTGCATTTGTATGTATACACACACACACATGCATATATATATATATATATATATATATATATATATATATATATATATATATATATATATATATAATATATATATATATATATATATATATATATATATATATATATATATATATATATATATATATATATATATATATATATATATATATATATATATATATATATATATATATATATATATATATATATATATGCATGTGTGTGTGTGTGTGTAACCACGAACGAGTGGTATTGATCAATAACAACACTGCGACTAGCCAAGGATTCGAACCCATGCTGCTTTGGCCCGCCTTATGGTGAGCGAAAACACATGACGCTCTAACCCACAGAACCACGCAATTCTACAAGAATGACGCACCAGCGTGGGTGACTCTGAGCTAATTTCATTCTATTCCCTGTTTGGTGTACTAGCCCAACGAGAATTATTTTATACTATTGTAACCACGAACGAGTGGTATTGATCAATAACAACACTAGCTTGGCTGGGTGCATCATTCTTGTAGGATTGCGTGGTCCTGTGGGTTAGAGAGTCATGTGTTTTCGCTCACCCTGAGGCGGGCCAAAGCAGCATGGGTTCGAATCCTTGGCTAGTCGCAGTGTATATATATATATATATATATATATATATATATATATATATATATACATATGTGTGTGTGTGTAATGTATGTGTGTTTGTGTCTGTCTTTAAGGGGTATTCTCATCTAAACAAACACCGTCGAGGAGTGTTTCATGTAGCTAGTAAAAACACTTGTGTGCACTCTTGCCACAACCATCGATCATGGACGTGTTTTGATTGGTTCAGCCTGGCCAGTAACATCAGTTAGGGCAGTGTGACGGGGAGTTCAGGGAAGACGTAGTCTGCTCCTGAGTGCGGCACTTGTTGCGGTAAAAATTATCACGTAATGTATGTGTGTTTACGTGTTTGTTCTGTAATTTAGTGGAGTCTGCCCGTGAGGGATTTTGTTAAGGTGGCTGCCGTGATCTTGTTTATGTTAGTGAACTGAGAAATGCATTGTTTACCCTCCTTTCCAGCCAGTGTTGTCGTGGTCTCCTTTATGGGAGGTGAAGGGCTTCCCTCCATCCTAGGAACTGGAGTTACCTTCCCTTTCCTTGGGCTCAACTTGATTAAAACTCTCCTTCTGTTACTTATGCGCTGAATGTTCTTTATGATTTTAGTCCAGAACTGTACCGACTGAGCCACAACCTAGAACTGTACCGACTGAGCTAAAGTCTAGAACTGTACCGACTGAGCCACAACCTAGAACTGTACCGACTGAGCTACAGTCTAGAACTGTACCGACTGAGCCACAACCTAGAACTGTACCGACTGAGCTACAGTCTAGAACTGTAACGACTGAGCCACAACCTAGAACTGTACCGACTGAGCTACAGTCTAGAACCGTACCGACTGAGCTACAGTCTAGAACTGTACCGACTGAGCTACAGTCTAGAACTGTACCGACTGAGCTACAGTCTAGAACCGTACCGACTGAGCTACAGTCTAGAACTGTACCGACTGAGCTACAGTCTAGAACTGTACCGACTGAGCTACAGTCTAGAACTGTACCGACTGAGCTACAGTCTAGAACTGTACCGACTGAGCCCCAGAGTCCAGAACTGTACCGACTTACCCACAGACTGTGCAAAAGATTTTGTTTCTTTGCCCACTTTTTTTATGCAGTGTTCCCGGCGACTGAACACCGCTGAGCACATGCAGTGTTCCCGGCGACTGAACACCGCTGAGCACATGCAGTGTTCCTGGCGACTGAACACCGCTGAGCACATGCAGTGTTCCTGGCGACTGAACACCGCTGAGCACAAGACGTAAAGTGTCGACCCACGGGTCTGGCCGGACCTTAAAAGAGCCCATCTCGTAAGTCACCTCAGACTCCAAACATTAATGTGCTCACAGAACAAGAAAACACGCGTAGCTCTGTCTCAGTGGAAAGTTGTTTCTGCCTGTAAATTTGTACCCAGCACTGGAGACGTTGAACACCCAACACTAGTGGGACTTACACTTGAGTTAATAGGGTTTGACAAGGACCTGCCAAGTATGGGCCAGTAGGCCTGCTGCAGTGTTCCTCCTTTCTCATGTTCTAGACAAGTTTTTAGGTTCTTCGTACATTTCAGAACTAAAGCAAAAAAAAATTGAGAACTACGTGGGTAACTTAGATGTTTGTTTGACCACTCTCATCGGCCAGCCAGCGAGGCAATCAAGATTTGCTAAGTGAACGGCATGTAAGCAAGTAACAGTTGCCATACCAGGCCTCGTCCAGCACCCTTCCAAGCACAGGGTAACGATTCCCATCTCCCCCCATCTTCCCCCAGAAAATGGAATATTGACATTTTATGTTACAAGAATTAGTATCTCTGTATGTTAATATTTTCATTTGTGTCATCATATCAACATATTTTTTGAAAGCTGCAGACTCACATCTACATATTTAATCTATGTACCCTCAATCCTAATCTATCTAGCTTCAACATCCATCCCTGGACCTTCCCTTTCTATCTCTACCCGTCCTCTGCCCGCTGACTGATTGATATTGCTCTGTCAGCACTCTTATTAAGCACCCAAGAGAGGACACCAGTTCAGTGTTTGTGAGATATGACCAGTCATTACCCTCACCACCACACCTGACTGGACCCTCTTCTCACCAGCCATTCATATACACTGACGTGTTTCACAGTTATATACACAGAAAGTGTCTCTCTCAGTGAATATATACTGAGAGTTTTCTTTAATCCTTATTAGGGATTATTGTACTCTTCAGTGGTGGCGAACAGGTCACAGTCAACTTTAATATTCTTTAGTGTTGTCGTCGATAGGTGTTAAAGCTAATTAACAAACAAATCACAGTTACGCAATCATTCATGGTCTAGTGATTACGCTGAAGACCAGAGTCGCTACAGACGTGTTCTTGGATACATCTGTCAACTACTTCACCTTCGAATGAGATACTTGTGCAATATTTGAAGGAGGAGCTTGAGGTAATCATTCCCTCAGTTTGGATTGCCTCAGTTTCCACCGTTCTTCTCTGTATTGGACTGAAGAAGCCACTGGCTGGCGAAACGTTTCCTCAATAAATATTCTTACCAAATGCTGCATAAGTATCTCATTATTCAACTTGTCGGTTTTCTAAATCATTTACATCATACCTCGCCTTACCGTGACCAACCAGAGACGCTACGCCATACAGATGGTGCCTTCCCGTGACCAACCAGAGACACTACGCCATACAGACGGTGTCTTCCTCTGACAATCAAAACACAAACAATATAAACATCTTCTAAATACTGAACGAAAAAAAAATATAAAAATCTTCATTATATTAATTTATGAATTACATTAGCAGTGCTAACTGCGTTTTTTCCTATGCAAAGAGAACTATAGTTTGCATGAATTATGGACGAGGAAGCTATTGTTTTCCCGGGGATTACGAGCCTATTGCCCTTTTTTTATATGCTTCATGGATGATAAGTGCTGCATTTTGTCCACCAGTGCTGATGAATTGTAGTATTTTATGCTTTGAGTGATGAATGTAATATTTTATGCTATGGCTGATTTGTGTAGCATTTCGTATGACACGGATGGCGATTTGTGTAGCATTTTGTGTGACACGGATGATGTATGGAGCATTTTGCGGAAGCATTTGTAATACTGTGGCACTGTTGGGGTTGGTGCCACCGCGGGAGAGTGCCATTAAACCCTTCACCTTGTGGACAGGCTGTAATTTGGCAGCGGGGGGCACCTGTGTGTGTATGTGTGTGTGTGTGTGTGTGTGTGTGTGTGTTACACGTTTATTATTATCTGTATGCTTGTGAGTACCTGTACTCACCTAATTGTGGTTGCAGGGCCCCTCCTCTTCACTGTACTCACCTATTTGTGGTTGCAGGGGTCGAGTCATAGCTCCTGGCCCCGCCTCTTCACTGATTGCTACTAGGTCCTCTCTCTCCCTGCTTCATGAGCTTTATCAAACCTAGTCTTAAAACTATGTATGGTTCCTGCCTCCACTATGTCGCTTTCTAAGCTATTCCACTTCCTGACAACTCTATGACTGAAGAAATACTTCCTAACATCCCTTTGACTCATAGGAATCTTCAACTTCCAATTGTGACCCCTTGTTTCTGTGTCCCCTCTCTGGAACATCTTGTCTCTGTCCACCTTATCTATTCCTCGCAGTATTTTATATGTCGTTATCATGTCTCCCTAACCCTCCTGTCCTCTAGTGTCGTCAGGCCGATTTCCCTTAACCTTTCTTCGTAGAACAATCCCTTAGCTCTGGGACTAGTCTTGTTGCAAACCTTTGCACTTTCTCTAATTTCTTGACGTGCTTGACCAGGTGTGGGTTCCAAACTGGTGCTGCATACTCCAGTATGGGCCTGACGTATATGGTATACAGAGTCTTGAATGATTCCTTAGTGAGGTATTGGAACGCTATTCTTAGGTTTGCCACCGCCCGTATGCTGCAGCAGTTATCTGATTGATGTGTGCCTCAGGAGATGTGCTCGGTATTATACTCACCCCAAGATCTTTTTCTTTGAGTGAGGTTTGCAGTCTTTGGCCACCTAGACTATACTCTGTCTGCGGTCTTCTTTGCCCTTCCCCGATATTCATGACTTTACATGTGGCCACAGGAGCAGATTTGCCCCGTGGTGTCCCGTCTTCATTTGTCGAAACCTCTGAACTTGTGCTCCACTTTGATAAGTAAGAGGGATTGAGCTTAGTCTCCTGGCTTGGGGTCGAGCTGAGTCTCCTGGACTTGGGGTCGAGCTGAGTCTCCTGGACTTGGGGTCGAGCTCAGTCTCCTGGCTTGGGGTCGAGGTCAGTCTCCAGGTTCCGACTCTTTAAATGTTATTCGGAAGTTGTAGTTAGTCCCAAAGTCTCTTGGGCTCTCATCGACTTTTTCTTTTAAGTCATAGAGCGTTTATCCTTATCTACTTGGTTCCACTTACTGCTCTTGAACGAAAAAAAATGAGTTTCCTAATGCCCCACTGGCGTATATCTCCCCTCAGCTTTTTATGCAAAACAACCACTGAAAACATAGTGAAATTCCAAGCACTTTGGTGGTTTTTCACACTATGAAGGACGTTCATATTGTGCAAATAACCCGCACTTAGGAGAGAGGAACTTATGACGACGTTTCGGTCCGACTTGGACCATTTGTAAAGTGTGACTTTATAAATGGTCCAAGTCGGACCGAAAGGTCGTCGTAAGATTGTCTCTCCTGTGTGTGGGTTATTTGTGTATTGTTCCAGTCACAGTATTGGGCCTTTTTGTTTTTGATGATGTGAGAAATCACGAAAACGCTTGGCATTTCACTATTTTTTTTTCACAGTGGTTGTTTTGCATATTGTGATATCACCTGTTTACTGTGATTTTATTGCATAAGCTTCTTATTTATTTATATACAGGGAAATGAGCCCGTTGCTTCAGAGAGAGATCCTCCGGAGGGAATTTAAGACCAATAAGGAAGAGACGTACCAAAGCCGTGGTAAACATCACCATTTAATAATTCCCAAACATCTTCATCTATCATTCAGACTTTATTACGTTTCTCTCCTTTGTGAGTGTTCATACGCCGAGTGAGAGCAGCAGTTCTACATCAAAAATTTATTAGACACACCTGCCCCCCCCCTTGATTAAATTTATCCTTGGAATGGCTTCTCATCTGTTTTATTAGATTTTATTTACGCGAAAATTTTTGTAGATGTAGATAAATGGCTCAGAGAATCGACAAGTTGATAAATTAGACACATGTGCAACACTTGGGTATATTTGTTGAGGAAACGTTTCGCCACACAGTGACTTCATCAGTCCTATACAAAGGAGAATGGTGAAGAACAGGAGGAGTTGGAGGTAATCAGTCCCTCAGCCTTGATTCAGGTTGAGGGACTGATTACCTCCAACTCCTCCCGTTCTTCACCATTCTCCTTTGTATGGACTGATGAAGCCACTGTGTGGCGAAACGTTTCCTCAATAAAGATACCCAAGTGTTGCCCATGTGTCTAACTGATCAACTTGTAGATGTACTCGGGACATTTATATGGCTTGCCCCCATGTTCGAATTTTTTATATGATGCACTAGAGCGGGTGTACACGTACATTATTTCAGGTCCTCTCAACGTTCCTCAGGTCGCTCTCTTCTGTATGAGTTCTCGCATTTGTATAGTATGTAAATTTTATGCTAAGTCTTCCCGAGGCTCCAAACATACACAAAGAATGATTTTTCTCCTGAATGAACTAGCTAGCGTAGAATTATATTTGATCTGTGAGTTACGAACCTTGATATGCTTAACAATTCGCTAGAGGGCGAACTTTTAACAAACATTATCTCTTAGTCCACAGCAGGATTCGATCCCAGATCTCAGATCTGGGATCTGGCTGAGTGGCGAAAGTACTGTGTACCTTGATACAGAGTGTGCAGGTTCGAATCTTGTTGTGGACTGAGAGATAATGTTTGTTAATACTATAATGAACACCTGATTGGTCGTTCTCTTGTATGATCTCTGCGTTGAACTATTCTTGATCTATATCATAAGTCTTTGAAATACAATTAATATGTTCTACAATATGCTTATTTTGTGCAAAGTCTTTCAGAAACAATAAACTTTTGAAGTTTTTTCTCCTGTATGAACTCTCACATTTTCAATTATAGTTGATCTATTTGAACTTTTTATGAAATACACTGAACACATATGGTTTCTCATCTGTATGAAGTTTCACGTGTAGAACTTTACTTGATCTGTGAAAAGGACTTAAAACACACTGAAAGTTTAAAGGGCATCTGATTCTCTCCTCCGTCAACACTCTTGACACAGACTTCCTCTTTGCCTTTTTTTCACAGCAACCGATTTATTGCACAGACTTTGATAATACTTCCTTTAGCACTCCTCCCAGCGCTTAATAACTCAACCTTTGTTATCCTCTCCACCCTTGTTTATCCTTTGATCCTGCATCACTCCCTGCCCCGCAGAGCTGTATGACCCTAGTGGGTTTAACGCTTAGTTTTTTATTATAATAATAATAACGTGTCAACTCTCTTACGTTCATCTATTTCTCATCAACGTATATTTTTTTAAGGTGTATGCTACCACTCTACTATTTATTGTAAACATCTTTTTTTTTTCTTTTTCTTTTTAATTCCATGTATATATTTGCCAGTGTTACATATGACTTTCTCAAAGTTAACTTACGTGGTCTTTCGTTGGCAACTTTCTTTAATAATAACTCCTAGGTCTCTCTATCTTATCTCTGAGTGTCTTGTCACAGTCTTATATTCTTCGTGTGGCCTGATTTCGCTTTCTCCCATTTCCATTACATGTTATTCATCTACATAAAATTCCTCCACTCATCTATCATTGCATATGCTAATTTTATCCAAATTATCATTCAAGGATTTAGTCATTTATATTATTTATTTTACCTACGATTTCCGCATCCTCATATTCATATAGTTTTTTTAATTCCTTCTTGTAAATCATGTTTAACTAAATAATATTGGACAAGTACAGATCCTTGTGGCACCCCACTTGTGTTGTCCCCCCACAAGTAAATTTCTTCTAACTGTTTGCCCTTTTCTCTCTCAGGCAGTAAGTCTCTTATTCGTTGTGATAATTTTGCTTTTTATCCCTCTTACATTATGCAATTTCTAAACTAATCTTTTTTAAAATCATAAATACAATCCCATTAGGCATTTCTATCCTGGACAACTTCTGTAATTCTGTCATATTATTTAATAGATTTGATAGACAAGAATTTTCAATCCTGAAACTGATTTATTTTTGTTCTCTAAGTGCTTAATCAACTTTTTTCAAAAGGTTTCTTGCAATTTTTTTTTGCAACAACAAATGTCAACGAAACTGGTCTATAGTTTAATTCTGCAGGAGTAATGTACTCCTGGTCTCAAAGTTCCCACGGCCGGTGCCAGACACAGATCTCGTAAACCAAGAAGGCTAACAGACTCACAGGGGCCGTCAGGATAAGTGCATACTGAATGTATGTAGGAGTTTGTGAAGATTTACCTGCCGTCTTCCGTCTAACTTGACTCTCGGACTCATGAACACGTAAGATGCCACGTAAGATTTACTTGCCATCTTACGTGTTCACGAGTCAGAAGACAAGATACGCGAGGAATTCACGCACAAACTAATCCAAATATTCCAACACAAACTGAGCACGAGTTGCTGCCTCCTGTGTCCAGTTGACTTCACGAATATTTTTGCCCCGTCGGTCGAATGGAGGATATTTTTCGAAACATTTATGAAGGCAAATCCTAAGAGTTTGGTGCAACATTTCTGCTATAAAATGTAAAAAAAAAAAAAAAGTCAGCCTCGTTTATACAGCCAAATTTGGAAAAGTTTTCGGGCGTGTTGTGCTGCCAAACTTTTAAGAGTTTCCGTCATTCCCTGCAACCAATTTAATTTCCAGAGAGCAAGAGTTGCCCCGGAAGTTGCCCGAACATTTCTCGCTTCCTGCTACCGTTGCTTCCTCGCTTGTTAGGCCCTCCTTTTAGGAGCCACAGGGAGGGCACCGTTGAGTCATTTGTGGGCCCTTTGTAAGAGTCATACGGGTCCTCCATAAATCTGCTAATATAGCATTTAATATATGTATAATATATATATATATATATATATATATATATATATATATATATATATATATATATATATATATATATATATATATAGTTGGTTGGTAGACAGCAACCACCCAGGAGGTACTACCGTCCTGCCAGGTGACTGTGAAACAGAAACCTGAAACTGTTTTACATGATGGTAGGATTGCTGGTGTCTTTTTTCTGTCTCATAAACACGCTGGATAACAGGTATATCTAGCTACTTCTACTTACACTTTAGGTCACACTACACTGGCATACACATGCATATATATACATACACACATCTAGGTTTTTCGTCTTTTCTTAATAGCTCTTGTTCTTTTTATTTTCTCTATTGTCCATGGGGAAGTGGAAAAGAATCTTTCCTCCGTAAGCCATGCGTGTCGTATGAGGCGACTAAGATGCCGGGAGCAATGGGCTAGTAACCTCTTCTCCTGTACAAATCTACTAAAAACGAGAAGAAGAAAAACTTTATAAAACTGGGTTGTCTGAATGTGCGTGGATGTAGTGCGGATGATAAGAAAGAGATGATTGCCGATGTTATGAATGAAAAGAAGTTGGATGTCCTGGCCCTAAGCGAAACAAAGCTGAAGGGGGTAGGCGAGTTTCAGTGGGGAGAAATAAATGGGATTAAGTCAGGAGTATCTGAGAGAGTTAGAGCTAAGGAAGGGGTAGCAATAATGTTGAAGGATCAGTTATGGAAGGAAAAGAGGGAATATAAATGTGTAAATTCAAGGATTATGTGGATTAAAATAAGGGTCGGATGCGAAAAGTGGGTCATAATAAGCGTGTATGCACCTGGAGAAGAGAGGAGTGTAGAGGAGAGAGAGAGATTTTGGGAGATGTTAAGCGAATGTATAGGAACTTTTGAACCAAATGAGAGAGTAATTGTGGTAGGGGACATGCAGAGAGGGTGTAGTAGGTAAGTTTGGGGTGCCAGGTGTAAATGATAATGGGAGCCCTTTGATTGAACTTTGTATAGAAAGGGGTTTAGTTATAGGTAATACATATTTTAAGAAAAAGAGGATAAATAAGTATACAAGATATGATGTAGGGCGTAATGACAGTAGTTTGTTGGACTATGTATTGGTAGATAAAAGACTGTTGAGTAGACTTCAGGATGTACATGTTTATAGAGGGGCCACAGATATATCAGATCACTTTTTAGTTATAGCTACAGTGGGAGTAAAAGGTAGATGGGATACAAGGAAAATAGAATCAGTAAGTAAAAGAGAGGTGAAGGTTTATAAACTAAAAGAGGAGGCAGTTAGGGTAAGATATAAACAACTATTGGAGGATAGATGGGCTAGTGAGAGTGTAGGCAATGGGGTCGAAAATGTATGGGTAGATTTAAAAATGTAGTGTTAGAGTGTTCAGCAGACGTTTGTGGTTACAGGCGAGTGGGTGCGGAGGGAAGAGGAGCGATTGGTGGAATGATGATGTAAAGAGAGTATAAGGGAGAAAAAGTTAGCATATGAGAGGTTTTACAAAGTAGAAGTGATGCAAGGAGGGAAGAGTATATGGAGAGAAAAGAGAGGTTAAAAGAGTGGTGAAGCAATGTAAAAGAGAGCAGATGAGAGAGTGGGTGAGATGTTATCAGCAAATTTTGTTGAAAATAAGAAAAGTTTTGGAATGAGATTAATAAGTTGAGGAAGCCTAGAGAACAAATGGATTTGACAGTTAAAAATAGGAGAGGAGAGTTATTAAATGGAGAGTTAGAGGTATCGGGAAGATGGAGAGAATATTTTGAGGATTTGTTAAATGTTGATGAAGACAGGAAGCTGTGATTTCGTGTGTAGGGCAAGGAGGAATAACATCTTGTAGGAGTGTGGAAGAGCCAGTTGTGGGTGTAGGGAAAGTTCGTGAGGCAGTGGGTAGAATGAAAGGGGGTAAGGCAGCTGGGATTGATGGGATAAAGATAGAAATGTTAAAAGCAGGTGGGGATATAATTTTGGAGTGGTTGGTGCTATTATTTAATAAATGTATGGAAGAGGGTAAGGTACCTAGGATTGGCAGAGAGCGTGTATTGTTCCTTTGTATAAAGGCAAAGGGGACAAAAGAGAGTGCAAAAATTATAGGGGAATAAGTCTGTTGAGTGTACCTGGTAAAGTGTATGGTAGAGTTATTATTGAAAGAATTAAGAGTAAAACAGAAAGCAGGATAGCAGATGAACAAGGGGGCTTTAGGAAAGGTAGGGGTGTGTAGACCAAGTGTTTACAGTGAAACATATAGGTGAACAGTATTTGGATAAGGGTAAAGATGTTTTTGTGGCATTTATGGATTTGGAAAAGGCGTATGATAGGGTAGATAGGGGGCAATGTGGCAGATGTTGCAGGTGTATGGAATAGGAGGAAGGTTACTGAAAGCAGTGAAGAGTTTTTATGAGGATAGTGAGGCTCAGGTTAGAGTGTGTAGGAGGGAAGGGGACTATTTCCCAGTAAAAGTGGGCCTTAGACAAGGATGTGTGATGTCACCGTGGTTGTTCAATATATTTATAGATGGGGTTGTAAGAGAAGTGAATGCGAGGGTCTTGGCAAGAGGTGTTGGGCTAAAAGATAAAGAAGCAAATACAAAGTGGGAGTTGTCACAGTTGCTTTTTGCTGATGACACTGTGCTTTTGGGAGATTCTGAAGAGAAGTTGCAGAGGTTGGTGGATGAATTTGGTAGGGTGTGTAAAAGAAGAAAATTGAAAGTGAATATAGGAAAGAGGATAACAAAAAGAATAGGTGACGAAAGATTGGATATCAGATTGGAGGGAGAGAGTATGGAGGAGGTGAATGTATTCAGATATTTGGGAGTGGACATGTCGGCGGATGGGTCTATGAAGGATGAGGTGAATCATAGAATTGATGAGGGGAAAAATGTGAGTGGAGCACTTCGGAGTCTGTGGAGACAAAGAACCTTGTCCATGGAAGTAAAGAGGGGAATGTATAGTTATACCAACGCTCTTATATGGGTGTGAAGCATGGGTGATGAATGTTGCAACGAGGAGAAGGCTGGAGGCAGTGGAGATGTCATGTCTGAGGTCAATGTGTGGTGTGAATATAATGCAGAGAATTCGGAGTTTGGAAATTAGGAGGAGGTGCGGGATTACCAAAACGATTGTCCAGAGAGCTGAGGAGGGGTTGTTGAGGTGGTTTGGACATGTAAAGAGAATGGAACGAGACAGAGTGACTTCGAGAGTGTATAAATCTGTAGTGGAGGGAAGGAGGGGTAGGGGTCGGCCTAGGAAAGGTTGGAGGGAGGGGGTAAAGGAAGTTTTGTGTGCGAGGGGCTTGGACTTCCAGCAAGCATGTGTGAGCGTATTTGATAGGAGTGAATGGAGGCATATGGTTTTTAATACTTGACGTGCTGTTGGAGTGTGAGCAAAGTAACATTTATGAAGGGATTCAGGGAAACCGGCAGGCCGGACTTGAGTTCTGGAGATGGGAAGTACAGTGCCGGCACTCTGAAGGAGGGGTGTTAATGTTGCAGTTTTATAACTGTAGTGTAAAGCACCCTTCTGGCAAGACAGTGATGGAGTGAATGATGATGAAAGTTTTTCTTTTTCGGGCCACCCTGCCTTGGTGGGAATCGGCTGATGTGTTAATAAAAAAAAAAAATAAAAAAAAAAAAATATATATATATATATATATGTGTGTGTGTGTGTGTGTGTGTGTGTGTGTATCACCAGTGTAACCTAGTGGTGAGGTAGTCACCTCATTTTCCCTATTATATACCCTACTATGTGTGTGTGTGTGTGTGTGTGTGTGTGTGTGTGTGTGTGTGTGTGTGTGTACTCACCTATTTGTACTCACCTATTTGTGGTTGCAGGGTCGATTCATAGCTCCTGGCCCCGCCTCTTCACTGACCGCAGTGTGTGTGTGTGTGTGTGTGTGTGTGTGTGTGTGTGTGTGTGTGTGTGTGTGTGTTTGTGTGTGTGTGTGTGTCGTACCGAATAGGTAAAACTTACGATTTTGTCTATGCAATAATTTCGTAAAAAATCATTCTGAACCTAAGGAAGAAAATATATTTCATTGTATTTGTTTATTATTAAATTATTGTAAACGTATCTAAAATATTTTTAGTTGAATTAGACTAAATTAAATTGCGCTTGTTATAATAATGTTAGGTAAGTTTTCCAAGTTTTTTTTGGTACAAAATTATTAATTTTTACAATAACATAAATTAAAAAAATATATCTTTAAACGTATAAGAGAAAACTTTAGAAAGGACTTAATTATAAATGAGTTCTTGCTAAATGACCAATTTTACTTGTTCGGCACGACATATGTATATGAAATCACGAAACAAGTGATTTTGGTCATTAACAGAACTGTGGCTTGGCCAGGACTCGATCCTGCGTTCCCATGCCCAGCCCTGTGAGAACTGAACAAAGTACGCATCACTCTATCCACTGAGGTTGAAATTAGTCTATGAGACTCCACGACCACGTATGTCCTTTCACCAGGAAAAACACGCTCAGTACTTCTGGGCGCCTGATGTTTAAGGATTGTTGGTCCAGTGGATTGAGTGATGCATACTTTGTTCAGTACTCACAGGGCTGGGCATGGGAAGAGTTTAGAAAGGACTTAATTTTAAATGAGTCATTGCTAATTGACTAGTTTTACTTATTCGGTACGACATGTATATATATATATATATATATATATATATATATATATATATATATATATATATATATATATATATATATATATATATATATATACATAGGGGTTGTTGAGGTGGTTTGATCATTTAGAGAGAATGAATCAAAGTAGAATAACTTGAAGAGCGTATAAATCTGCAGGGGAAGGAAGGCGGGGTAGGGGTCGTCCTCGAAAAGCTTGGAGGGAAGGGGTAAAGGAGGTTTTGTGGGCGAGGGGCTTGAACTTCCAGCAAGCGTGTGTGAGCGTGTTAGATAGGAGTGAATGGAGACGAATGGTTTTTGGGACCTGGCGAGCTGTTGGAGTGAGAGCAGGGTAATATTTAGTGAAGGGATTCAGGGAAACCGGTTATTATAGATTTAGCCGGACTTGAGTCCTGGAAATGGGAAGTACAATGCCTGCACTTTAAAGGAGGGGTCTGGGATAGTAACAGTTTGAAGGGACTATTCTAAACTGTAGTATCTGAGCGCCTCTGCAAAGGCAGTGATTATGTATGAGTGTGGTGAAAGTGTTGAATGATGATGAAAGCATTTTCTTTTTGGGAGACGGCCGACGTGTTGAAAAAAAAGATAAGAATAATAATTTCCTCTTGGTAACTGTCAAGAGTCAATGGATTATTTATTTACTTGTATTCCTTTTACTGAATTAAAAAAAAGAGTATTTTTATTTCAATAAATCTTGAGAACAAAAAGGTAACAGCATTTTCACTTCAGAACTTTTTATTGAGTGATTTGAAATTCATTACATTTTGGGAATTTGTACAAAAAAAATTAAAAAAAAAGTGCCCAGGCTATTGAAAAATTGGCATTGCTAAAAGTTTTACAAGCAGCTGAAAATTTATTCATTCTGAAGTGTTGAGAACTTTTTCAGTCGACCTCGCTGAAGTGACGGCGTTGATAGTGATTGTTATGTTACAGTGACCTCGCTGAAGTGACGGCCTTGATAGTGATTGTTATGTTACAGTGACCTCGCTGAAGTGACGGCCTTGATAGTGATTGTTATGTTACAGTGACCTCGCTGAAGTGACGGCCTTGATAGTGATTGTTATGTTACAGTGACCTCGCTGAAGTGACGGCCTTGATAGTACTTGTTATGTTACAGTGACCTCGCTGAAGTGGCGGCCTTGATAGTGATTGTTATGTTACAGTGACCTCGCTGAAGTGACGGCCTTGATAGTACTTGTTATGTTACAGTGACCTCACTGAAGTGACGGCCTTGATAGTGATTGTTATGTTACAGTGACCTCGCTGAAGTGACGGCCTTGATAGTACTTGTTATGTTACAGTGACCTCGCTGAGGTGGCGGCCTTGATAGTACTTGCTATGTTACAGTGACCTCGTGAAGTGGCGGCCTTGATAGTACTTGTTATGTTACAGTGACATCGCTGAAGTGGCGGCCTTGATAGTGATTGTTATGTTACAGTGACCTCGCTGAAGTGGCGGCCTTGATAGTACTTGTTATGTTACAGTGACCTCGCTGAAGTGATGGCCTTGATAGTACTTGTTATGTTACAGTGACCTCGCTGAAGTGGCGGCCTTGATAGTGATTGTTATGTTACAGTGACCTCGCTGAAGTGGCGGCCTTGATAGTGATTGTTATGTTACAGTGACCTCGCTGAAGTGACGGCCTTGATAATGATTGTTATGTTACAGTGACCTCGCTGAAGTGGCGGCCTTGATAGTGATTGTTATGTTACAGTGACCTCGCTGAAGTGACGGCCTTGATAGTGATTGTTATGTTACAGTGACCTCGCTGAAGTGACGGCCTTGATAGTGATTGTTATGTTACAGTGACCTCGCTAAGTGACAGCGTTAACAGTGACTGATACTTTATCAGGTCACCAGGCCACGGTGCCCCGTGGCCTGGTGACAATAGCTCTCGCTTCACACGGTGAGGGTCCGGGCTCGATTCCCGGCGAAGGGGTGGAAACATCGGACGTGTTTCCTTACACCGGTTGTCTATGTTCACCCATCAGTAAAATGGGTACCTGGGTGTTAGTCGACTGGTGTGGGTCGCATCCTGGGACAAAACTGACCTAATTTGCCCGAAATGCTCTGGATAACAAGCGGCTTTCTGTGTAGTAGTATGTCATTGATGTCAGCTAGGCCTGTATACCTTGTACATGTAATTGTATTATTATTATTATTATTATTATTATTATTATTATTATTATTATTATTATTATTATCATGTTGGAGATGACAGCAATCTCTCCATCGTGTGTGTGTGTGTGTGTGTGTGTGTGTGTGTGCATGTGCGTGTGTGTGTGTGTGTGTGTGTGTGTGTGTGTGTGTTTGTGTGTGTGTGTGTGTTGTGTGTGTGTGTGTGTGTGTGTGTGTGTGTGTTGTGTGTTTGTGTGTGTGTGTGTGTGTGTGTGTGTGTGCACTGCCAGTTCTCTGTGTTACAGCGTGAGAACAGAAGCCACAGTAGCAGTGGTCATCTGTCATACTATATCACAGTTAATGAGCTGCGTACAAGAGATAAAGTAATCTGTAAGACTGAGCTGGGAGACTTCGGTAGGGCAATGAGGGGTGGATAGGGAGGGTCGATAGAATTGTAAGAGGCGAAACTTATTGGTGATGGGAGATGGGAAGAGAGAGGAGGGTAAGGAGGAAATGAACGAAGGGAGTTTTTTTTAATTAACATCACTAGGTACACTGGTATCTTTTACTCAACACTTGAATCCCTGCAGCAGATATTGAAAACCTCTCACACACATGACTGGGGTGGTTTCTTAAGCGGGATTTGAGGTTCCAGCAGGCACTGGAATTTTCTAATACGGGGTTTTCCCCCCAGATACGATCCACAACACTCGGCAAACACTTGAGTAAGGGTGAAAGGAAACTATCCCTTATGTTTCTCCTCACCAGGGAAGCAAACCTTGAGTCTTGCGATTATGAGTCTAATGCTCTCAAGCGGAGGGAAGTGAGAATCTAGGTAGGAGGGGTAATGGGTGAGGAAGGGGCGGTAGGTGAAGGAGAGGCTATGGGTGATGGAGGAAGAGGGGGATGAGGGAAGAGCAGTGGGTGGAGCAGACCAGATGAGCGACACCCACCGTACAATAGCCTTCAGTCCTCTATACAGAGCAACTGACGGACCTGATCCTAATGGATTTAGGGGCTCTGGTCGGCTCACTGGTCCACATATGGCGATGTAATGAATTATTGATCTCTCTGCTCCAGTAAATACATTGTACAGTGATATGTTATTTAAATCATTTATACACGGTTTAAATCTAGCCTCGAAGTGCAGCTCGAAGCTCGTGCGTTTGCTGGGGATTTTGATGTGAAATTAATCGCCGTGATGGAGAAGAGCGGGAAAATTAACACGTCGGAAAGCCGGAGCACTCTGTGGGTTGCTGTCACTAGCGGGGAGCGCCGTCATGTGTACACAATCACATTGAGCGGTGTGGCTGATCTGGTGTTCGGGGTTTAATATCCTGGTGAGATATCTTAGTGTGTGTATTCACCAGAGTGTGTGTGGGGGGGAGATGGGGGTTCAGACACCCCATTCGGGTAGTATACCAACAAAATTGTTTTTAACTAATAGCTGAACTGTGAAACTCGCACCCATGTGATGCCCCTACCCACTGTAACATTGAGTCCTGTAAGTCTGAGTTAAAGAATCTTAACTTTTGACCGTCTTCCACAGAGGTAGGGTGATTCCCCCCCACCCCCCACCCCCCCAAAAAAAAGAAACTCATTCACTCTCATTCAATTGTTGTCTTGCCAGAAGCGAACTGATATCTCAGTTCCCAAGATGCAACATTCCCATCCCTCCTTCAGAGTGCAGGTACTGTACTTCCCACCTCCAGGACTCAAGTCCGACTAACTGGTTTTCCAGAATCCCTTCATAAACGTACCTTATCCACACTCCAGCAGCAGGTCAGGTCACAAAAACTACTTGCTTGCATTCAATCGGATAAAACTTACTCGCACAAGCCTGTTTGATGTTCAAGCTCCTTGCACTCAGAAACCCTTTTATCTGCTCCCTCCAGTCCTTCCCTGGAGGACCGCCCCCCACCTCTCGTTCTTCCACCCCAGATTTACATACCATCCTAATCATCCTATCTTACTCCATCATCTAACTAACCCCTCATCAGCCTTCTAAATTATAATTTTAGTATACCCACACCTTTTATTCTCCAAATTCCGAATTCTCTGCATAATATTCGCAGTACACGTCTCCATTAAACACATCTTTCCGCTACCTCCAGTCTCCTCGCTGCAACGTTTAAAACCCATGCTTTCTCACTCATATAAACGTGCTGGGCCCACTGTACTTTAGTACATTTTTATTTTTGCCTTCATGGATAAAGTTCTTTGTATCCAGAAAGAAGACGTATTGTTCATTTGGTCAACACATCCCCTACTCTTCCTAAAACCTCATTTTTCATTTGCAGTCATACTCTTTGTCTTGCCCTTAATTATTAATTAATAATTCTGCTTTATCATTTACCCAGCATACCTAACAAGCATATTTATTTATTATTCTTACACTCATTCTTTTGTTCCATTTTCTGTTACATAAAGGAATTATGCATGCTATCTTTCAGTCCCTTCTTTCATGCATATACTGAACAAATACACCAATCATATTCCTCATTATCATAAGTCAAGTGTGGTTGAGGTTCACGTGTAGGGGTTGAGGTTCACGTGTAGGGGTTGAGGTTCACGTGTAGGGGTTGAGGTTCACGTGTAGGGGTTGAGGTTCACGTGTAGGGGTTGAGGTTCACGTGTAGGGGTTGAGGTTCACGTGTAGGGGTTGAGGTTCACGTGTAGGGGTTGAGGTTCACGTGTAGGGGTTGAGGTTCACGTGTAGGGGTTGAGGTTCACGTGTAGGGGTTGAGGTTCACGTGTAGGGGTTGAGGTTCACGTGTAACGGTTGAGGTTCACGTGTAGGGGTTGAGGTTCACGTGTAGGGGTTGAGGTTCACGTGTAGGGGTTGAGGTTCACGTGTAGGGGTTGAGGTTCACGTGTAGGGGTTGAGGTTCTCTATAGGGTTGAGGTTCACGTGTAGGGTTGAGGTTCACGTGTAGGGGTTGAGGTTCACGTGTAGGGGTTGAGGTTCACGTGTAGGGGTTGAGGTTCACGTGTAGGAGTAAAGCTGTCTTAATAACTCACATACAGTTTGATACGTCTTAAATCTAACACAAAATCAGAAATTTGAAAGGAAACGAGAGAAGAGGGAAGAAGAGAGGAAGGGGAAGAGAGAGGAGGAGAGGATGGAAGAAGAGAGAGAGAGAGAGACGGATAACTGAGGCACTGACGCAGAGTTTAATGAATATGATAGGATAATGGGGGAAGATACAAAGAATGGAAGATAATGAGGTAGAGGGGAGACAGAGAGAAGAATGTATAATTGTTCACACACAATGACGGGAGCTGAGGGGAAAATTATACTTGCATTAGATACAGTGTTCCCCATCAGTCCTGAGTTAACTTAAGTCCACATACACCCCCCCCCCCTGATAATCCTAGCTTCCACACCCTAAATAATCCTAGCCTTGTACGCCCCCGGATAATCCTAGGTTCTACACCTCCCAGATAATTCTTGCGTGCGCACCCCTGACAGTCCTAGCTTGCACATCCCCCTGATAATCCTAACTTCTCCAGCCCCTGTTAATCCTAGCTTGCAAACACAATAGCTCTTATCCTGGATTAATCCCTCACTTCAAGCATCATTGATATAATCCCTTCAAGGAATGCCATGATGATAGTTAAGGGCTCTTGATACGAAGAATTAGTTACCCTCCCTTTCCCTGGATCAAACCTAATTACCTCCCAATTACCAAGCGCATTCCTCATCAAAAATAATAATTAATAATTAATAATTAATAATAATAATAATAATAATAATAATAATAATAATAATAATAATAATAATAATAATAATAATAATAATAATAATAATAATAATAATATAAACATAACAATTACTTGCTTTTGAAACTCTTCATTATAATATAGGAAGTTTTAATGAAGAAACTGGTTCAGTACCTGAGAGCTGATCAACCAGGTTGTGACGGCTGTGTCGTGTTGACTGCAGGCAGCCGGTGACACCAGCACAGGTGTAACGTCAAAGACTGACACCATTTTCGTAGGTTGAACCATAAAAAAAGACTGCAAGAATAGGGAAGGGCTGAGATATAAGAACAATGAAAAAAAATTGAAGCAGGAACAGAGAGAGAGAGAGGGAGAGAGAGAGAGAGAGAGGAGAGAGAGAGAGAGAGAGAGAGAGAGAGAGAGAGAGAGAGAGAGAGAGAGAGAGAGAGAGAAAGGGTTAAGTGGCATGACCACTTTAGTGTCCTTCGCATTTAGTCGTTTCTTCTTTAGTCTGTCTGTCTTGGATTTTTCCGTAGCAGACAGTGATCTTGTTTTCATATTTTTATGCCACCAGAGATAAAGTTCTTCCTCCGGAACATGTTTCTGAAAAGTTAGGACGTGTTTCTGAAAGGTTAGGACGTGTTTCTGAAAGGTTAGGACATGTGTCTGAAAGGTTATGATATGTTTCTGAAAGGTTAGGACATGTTTTTGAAAGGTTAGGGCATATTTCTGAAAGGTTAGAACATGTTTCTGAAAGGTTAGGACGTGTTTCTGAAAGGTTAGGACATGTTTCTGAAAGATTAGGACGTGTTTCTGAAAGATTAGGACATGTTTCTGAAAGGTTAGGACATGTTTCTGAAAGGTTAGGACTTGTTTCTGAAAGGTTAAGACGTGTTTCTGAAAGGTTAGGACATGTTTCTGAAAGGTTAGGACAGGTTTCTGAAGGATTAGGACGTGTTTTTGAAAGGTTAGAACGTGTTTCTGAAGGGTTAGGACATATTTCTGAATGGTTAGGACGTGTTTCTGAAAGATTAGGACATGTTTCTGAAAGGTTAGGACATGTTTCTGAAAGGTTAGGACTTGTTTCTGAAAGGTTAAGACGTGTTTCTGAAAGGTTAGGACATGTTTCTGAAAGGTTAGGACAGGTTTCTGAAGGATTAGGACGTGTTTCTGAAAGGTTAGAACGTGTTTCTGATGGGTTAGGACATGTTTCTGAATGGTTAGGACATGTTTCTGAAAGGTTAGGACTTGTTTCTGAAAGGTTAAGACGTGTTTCTGAAAGGTTAGGACATGTTTCTGAAAGGTTAGGACAGGTTTCTGAAGGATTAGGACGTGTTTCTGAAAGGTTAGAACGTGTTTCTGATGGGTTAGGACATGTTTCTGAATGGTTAGGACATGTTTCTGAAAGGTTAGAACGTGTTTCTGAAAGGTTAGGACATGTTTCTGAAGGGTTAGGACATGTTTCTGAAAGGTTGGGGCATGTTTCTGAAAGGTTAGAACGTGTTTCTGAAAGGTTAGGACATGTTTCTGAAGGGTTAGGACATGTTTTTGAAAGGTTGGGGCATGTTTCTGAAAGGTTAGAACGTGTTTCTGAAAGGTTAGGACATGTTTCTGAAAGGTTGGGACATTTCTGAAAAGATCTTGCAATCGGGGAGATTTTTTTTATATCTCTGTCAGCGTGAGAATAAACTTCGTCAGTGTGAGAATAAACTTCGTCAGCGTGAGAATAAACTTCGTCAGCGTGAGAATCTCCGTCAGCGTGAGAATTTCAGTCTTCGTGGTAATAATGGTCTCCACTGCTTCACTTTCCAGTGGTCTGCGTCAGTGACACCCACTGACCACTCTTTCTTCTGTCTTCCCTCTTCACATAACTCCTTACTTCCTTCCTTCCACTTCCATATTCGTGCTCCGCCCCGTGTTATTCCACTTCCATCCCCACACAGATCATTTCCTTTGTCTTCCCTATTCTAGTCCCCTACACGTTTTCTTACACTTTCTCCTACACCCTTATAGTACTCTCCCCTACATTGCTCTCTCCCCTACACCCCTACAGTACACTCTCCCCTACACCCCTACAGTATAATCACCCCTTCACCCTACATAAGACTCTCCCCTACACCCTACAATACACTCTATGCCCAACAATACACTCTCCTACACTCTACAGTACACTCTCCCCTACAGTATAATCTCCCTTAAACCCCTAAATTCTTTCCTATATCTCCCAAGCGTTCCAAGGCACTCACCAGGGATGTTTGTAAAATAGTGGGTGTAAATGGTGAATGTTTGGTGGATGTGTGGTGTGCTGGCCATTAAGTCGATGGTTTGGTCAAGCAGGGGTGAGGGGAGTACAGCTGCTGCCTCCCACGACCACTCGCGTCCTGCCCTAACTGCTGGTGTTTCCCTCAGTCCCTCCTAACTGCTCCCTGCTGGTGTTCCTCACAATCCCTCCTCAAACTGCTTCCTGCTGGTGTTCCCCTTAGTCCCTCCTCCTGACTGATCCCTGCTGGTGTTCCCCTCAGTTCAAGGCATATTCCCCTAACAAAAAAAGAAGTAAACTGGAGAGAGAAAGACGCTCCCTCTACAGGAGGAGAAGAATCACTGAGCTTCTCAAGAATGCTAGATTATCTGAAACACGGAAGGAAGCACTAACCAGGGAAGTGGAAAATATTGAGGTTAAGGACTCATACAGGATCCAGGAGAGACAAGAGGAGCTAAAAGCGATTAGTGAAATTGAAAGAAAATCGAAATATTTATTTGCATATGCCAACAAACAAGGCAAAAACCACATCTAGTATAGGTCCTTGCTCAGACAAGACGGATCCTACACAGATGACAACAAAGAAATGAGTGAGATACTGAAATCCTCAATACGACTCGTGTTCAGCGAGCCACTAATCACTCTAAAGATCGACAATCCAAATAATTTCTTCATGAATGAGCCTCAAAACTCTGTCAATGATATGCCAAATTTCTGACATAACCCTAACTCCACTAGACATTGAGAAAGCCATTGACAACATGCCCATGCACTCAGCCCCAGGCCCAGACTCGTGGAACTTTTTATTCATTAAGAGCTGCAAGAAACCCATTTCGAGGGCCCTAAGTATGCTATGGAGAAGGAGCATAGACACAGGTGAGATTCCACAGTCACTAAAAACAACGGATATACCACACTCCATAAAGGTGGCAGCAGAGCAATAGCTAAGAACTATAGACCAATAGCTCTAACGTCCCACATCATAAAAATCTTTGAAAGAGTTCTAAGAAGCAGGATTGCAAACAACTTGGATTCCCAACAATTGCACAATCCTGGGCAACATGGGTTCAGAGCAGGTCGCTTCTGCTTCTTGCAACTATTAAGCCACTATGATATTGTCTTAGATGCTCTGGAAAACAAACAAAATGCAGATATAGTATACACAGATTTTGCAAAAGCCTCTGATAAATGCGATCATGGTGTAACAGCACACAAAATGCGTGCTAAAGGGATAACTGGCATAGTAGGCAGATGGATCTTCAACTTTTTAACCAATCGAATACAAAGAATAGTGGTAAACAGAGTTAAATCGGAAGCTGCCATAATGAAAAGCTCTGTTCCACAAGGCACAGTACTCGCCCCCATCCTGTTCCTCATATCAGACATAGACAGAGATGTAAACCACAGCACCGTATCATCCTTTGCAGACGATACTAGGATCTGCATGAGATTGTTATCCATTGAGGACATGGCAAATCTACAAGAAGATATAAACCAAGTTTTCCAATGGGCAACGGAGAACAATATGATGTTCAATGAAGACAAATTCCAATTACTCCGTTATGGAAAACTGGAGGAAATAATAGCTAGGACTGAGTATACTACAAACTCTAATCACCCAATAGAGCGGAAAAGTAATGTGAAGGACCTGGGAGTGGTAATGTCTGAGGATCTCACCTTCAAGGATCATAACAGTGCCACTATCACATCTGCGAGGAAAATGAATGGATGGATAATGAGAACATTCAAAACAAGAGATGCCAAGCTAGTGATGATCCTTTTTAAATCACTTGTTCTCTCTAGGCTAGAATACTTCTGTACATTAGCATCTCTATTCAAGGCAGGTCAAATCGTAGATCTAGAGAATATACGGAGAAACCTTTACTGCACATATAAGTTCCGTCAAACACCTTAACTACTGGGAACGCTTGGAAGCACTTGACTTGTACTCACTGGAGCTCAGGCGAGAGAGATACATCATAATCTACACCTGGAAGATCCTGGAGGGAGTGGTCCCTTAATCTGCACACAGAAATCACTTCCTACAAAAGCAAAAGACTTGGCAGGATATGCAACATACCCCCAGTGAAAAGTTGGGGCGCCATTAGTACACTAAGCGAAAACACCATAAGTGTCTGGGGCCCAAGACTGTTTAACAGCCTCCTACTAACCATAAGGGAAATTACCAATAGGTTCCTGGCTGCCTTCAAGAGGGAGCTGGACAGATACCTAAAGTCAGTGCCGGATCAGCCGGGCTGTAGTTCGTACGTTGGACTACGTGCGGGCAGCAGTAACAGCCTAGTTGATCAGGTCCTAATTCACCGGGAGGCCTAGTCATGGACCGGGCCGCGGGGCGTTGATCCCCGGAACACCCTCCAGGTAGATTCCAAGTGTTCCTCGACACTATATAAATGAGAGTATGTAAAAAAAAAAAAAAGATATTACCAGCGCCTGGCCATCAGGGCTGCTGTTCTCTAGCCATCATGACTAATCACTCGCCTTAATTACTGTCCAGCGTCCCGTAAGGAAGGGAACAAGCCAGCCAATTTAGGTAGCAAACCCACCTCTGTGTCAGGAGCCAAAAAGGGCCAGGATGGAGTGTCGACGATGTTTCTATACAGGGCTGGAATAGGCCTGCAGATGTCTTTGGTAGGCCTCGGGGGGTAGCAGAGTGGGTCACAATAGGCTCAAAGGCGAGTTTTTTTTTTTTCTGCCCCTGTGGTCCAGTGTGTTCTCAGTGTCATCAATTCCACCTTTTATGTCGGGTCCTCCAAGCGAGACGTGACCACACCGGAAATTTGATTTCGCATTCACTCTTTCTCTTTATAGTTTATTAAATACATTCTGTAGGCGAAGATGGCGGATGACAGCTCCTCGAAGGTAGCAGACTCTCTGAAGATCGCAGAGAAACACTGACTAGACGAATGGAAAACACTGACCTCAAAGTGAATGCATCATGCAGGGCCCACGAGAGACAGAGGGAGAAAAAAAACATAATATAGTATATAAACTGTAGAATGTAGATAGTATATAGACTGTGAAATAGTACTTAGACCGTAGGTAGTGTATAGACTGTAGATACTACATAGACTGTAGATACTACATAGATTGTAGTTACTATATAGACTGTAGATACTATATACCTTGAGTATACGTGGAGAGGTCTTCGGGGGTATACGCCCCCGCGGCCCGGTTTGTGACCAGGCCTCTCGGTGGATCATGGCCTGATCAACTATGCTGTTACTACTAGATACTACATAGACTGTAGATACTAAATATACAGTAGATAGATACCATTTACAGTCTATATATAATAGGAAAGATACCAGAATTTTCGAGTTTTTTTTTCTTAAATTTGCATTATTATTATTATTATTATTATTATTATTATTATTATTATTATTATTATTATTATTATTATTATTATTATTATTATTATTATTATTATTATTATTATATGTATGGTAAGTGCTAAACCCGTAGGAGTTATACGGCACTTGGGGAACGTAAAGTAATCAGGGGTGGTCCAAGAAACTAGCACAGTAAAATAGCCTCACTGGAGACAGAATTGTATTTAAATTCTTGTGTAGGGAGTTGGCGTTTGTGTCGACCGTGGGTTGTCCCCTCACCTCCCTTCTCCCCTTTCCCTCTCATGTCTTCCCTCACATCGCTTATTTCCACCTCCTCCCCTTACTTCTCACCTCTCGGTACAAAATAAAACTGGGAGAGTTCTTGCAGTTGCAGCTTTAGGAATGGTTGCTTCTGCAGGCCACAGGAAGGAGTCTCCAGGACCCTCTCACCCTCAGGGTGAAGAGTTCATATCGCCACGCTACAAAGAGCAAGCACCTCTCCCTTGCCCCGAGACGGGAGCACGCCCATAAAGACGCTCTTGAGGCATTGCTCTTGTCACACTCTTGTGGCACTCTTGTGGGTCTCGCGTGGCCCTCTTCTCACTCGCTAAGAGAGGACGTGAGGTGCTGAGAAAGTTCATCATTCCTGTATATGACAGCCGCTGAGAACACACACACAAACACACACAAACACACACACACAAACACACACACAAACACACACAAACACACACACAAACACACACAAACACACACACACACATACACACACACACACACACACACAGACACACACACACACACACACACACACACACAAAACTAACACACACACACACTACCTGCTTCAAGAGCTGTGACTCAACCTTTGAAACCACAAATAGGTGAATAAATCAACTGAATCTCCGTATCTCCTACTATCCTAGCCTCTCACACTGCCTGCTAACCGCCCCAGCACAGTTCTTTATCCAGAATCATAAAAAAATAGAGCACAAAGAAGATGCCTAAAGTCCAACAAAACTTAAAGATCCGAATAGAAGTGGAATTATGAACACGAGAATAAAAATGGAAAGATGTAGTAGGAGAAGAAATATGTAATGATACCCATTGCAGATACGAAAAATAATGGGAGTAATAGCAAATTCAGTGTTCCCTGAGGGGTGACACATGGTAGGGAATGAAAGAGGAAAAAGACTCAACTACCTGGAGGGTTGTATATCAATGGTATTCACAATTTGGAGGGTTATTCATTATCACTCCGCACCTACCACCTAAAAAAATCGTTATTAACAATAGTTTTTTTTTTTTGCATTTTCAGGTAGGTGGAGACGACAACCACTGGGTATAAATACTTCATCTCCAAAGAAGTTGAGAAAACAGGTAGAGTTTTGTAGTCACCAGGGAACGTAGAGTGTTGATCTTGTAGTCACCAGAACAAATAGTGCTGGTCTTGTAGTCACCAGAACAAGTAGTGTTGATCTTGTAGTTACCAGAACAAGTAGTGTTGATCTTGTAGTTACCAGAACAAGTAGTGTTGATCTTGTAGTCACCAGAACAAGTAGTGTTGATCTTGTAGTCACCAGAACAAGTAGTGTTGGTCTTGTAGTGACCAGAACAAGTAGTGTTGGTTTTGTAGTTACCAGAACAAGTAGTGTTGATCTTGTAGTTACCAGAACAAGTAGTGGTGGTCTTGTAGTCACCAGAACAAGTAGTGTTGATCTTGTAGTCACCAGAACAAGTAGTGTTGATCTTGTAGTTACCAGAACAAGTAGTGTTGATCTTGTAGTCACCAGAACAAGCAGTGTTGATCTTGTAGTCACCAGAACAAGTAGTGTTGATCTTGTAGTCACCAGAACAAGTAGTGTTGATCTTGTAGTCACCAGAACAAGTAGTGTTGATCTTGTAGTCACCAGAACAAGTAGTGTTGATCTTGTAGTTACCAGAACAAGTAGTGTTGATTTTGTAGTTACCAGAACAAGTAGTGTTGATCTTGTAGTTACCAGAACAAGTAGTGTTGATCTTGTAGTCACCAGAACAAGTAGTGTTGATCTTGTGGTCACCAGAACAAGTAGTGTTGATCTTGTAGTTACCAGAACAAGCAGTGTTGATCTTGTAGTCACCAGAACAAGTAGTGTTGGTCTTGTGGTCACCAGAACAAGTAGTGATGATCTTGTAGTCACCAGAACAAGTAGTGTTGGTCTTGTAGTTACCAGAACAAGTAGTGTTGATCTTGTAGTTACCAGAACAAGTAGTGTTGATCTTGTAGTCACCAGAACAAGTAGTGTTGATCTTGTAGTCACCAGAACAAGTAGTGTTGATCTTGTAGTTACCAGAACAAGTAGTGTTGGTCTTGTGGTCACCAGAACAAGTAGTGTTGATCTTGTAGTCACCAGAACAAGTAGTGTTGATCTTGTAGTTACCAGAACAAGTAGTGTTGATCTTGTAGTTACCAGAACAAGTAGTGTTGATCTTGTGGTCACCAGAACAAGTAGTGTTGATCTTGTAGTTACCAGAACAAGTAGTGTTGATCTTGTAGTCACCCGAACAAGTAGTGTTGGTCTTGTGGTCACCAGAACAAGTAGTGATGATCTTGTAGTCACCAGAACAAGTAGTGTTGGTCTTGTGGTCACCAGAACAAGTAGTGATGATCTTGTAGTCACCAGAACAAGTAGTGATGATCTTGTAGTCACCAGAACAACTTGCTTAAACGCTGAAGAATTTTCCCTAGAGTAAAGGCAGGGTTTAGAGGGGTGACAATGAGTTTCCCTTCAGAAAAGGGATTTAATTATCCGGAGGATTTGTTTTTGGTATCCATTTAAGGGACGAGGGGTAGGGGGTTATCCCTATGTGATAGGTAGGGGGTGGAGGACGGAGTAGTGGGGGTGAAAGTGAAGACATTGTGAAAGTTGTGTGGGGGTTGTGTGGGGGTTGTGTGGGGTTGTGGAAAGAGGGAACTCAACAAATTCTTCAAATCATTTCCTGATCAGCTGGGTTGTGGTGCATACGTTGGGCTGCCTGCGGCGGGCACTAACAGCCTGATCGATCAGACCCAGCAACCAAGAGGCCAGGTCTGGGACCGGGTTCCAGGAGCGGTGACCCCGAAAGCAACTACAGGTAACTACAGAGGTGACGGAAACACTATCAGCAACTTTACAAAGATTCCCCCTAACACACATATAAGATCCCCCCCCCAAAACATACACACACACTTGCCTCCTGGAGTCTAACCCCACTAAGTGCAAAGTTATGAAGATTAGGGATTGTCGAAGAAGACCGCAGACAGAGTACAGTCTAGTGGATTAAAAGCTGCAAACCACACTCAAGGAAAAAGATCTTTAGGTGAGTATCACATCGAGCACATCTCCCGAGGCGCACATCAACCAAATAACTGCTGCAGCATATAGGGCGCCTGGCAAACCTAAGAATAGCATTTCGAATCATAGAATTGACGAGGGAAAAAAGGTGAGTGGTTCACTGAGGAGTCTGTGGAGACAACGACCCTTATCCATGGAAGCAAAGAGGGAGTGTATGAGAGTATAGTTATACCAACTCACTCATATGGGTGTAAAGTATGCGTAGTGAATGTTGCAACAAGGAGAAGGCTGGAGGCAGTAGAGATGTCATGTCTGAGGGCAATGTGTGGTGTGAATATAATGCAGAGAATCTGTAGTTTGGAGATTAGGAAAGGTGCAAGATTACCAAAACTATTATCCAGAGGGCTGAGGGGGGGTTATTGAGGTGGTTCGGACATGTAGAGAGGATGGAACGAAATAGAATGACTTCGAGAGTGTACGAATGTGTAGTGGAGGGAAGACGGGGTAGGGGTTGGCCTAGGAAAGGTTGGAGAAGGGTAAAGGAGTTATTGTGTGCGAGGGGCTTGGACTTCCAGCAAGCATTCGTGAGCGTGTTAGAAGCGAATGGAGACAAATGATTTTTAGGACTAGACGTGGTGTTGGAGTGTGAGCAAGGTAACATTTATGAAGGGATTCAGGGAAACCGGCAGGCCGGACTTGTGTCCTGGAGATGGGAAGTACAGTGCCGGCACTCTGAAGGAGGGGTGTTAATGTTGCAATTTTATAACTGTAGTGTAAGCATGCCTCTGGCAAGACAGTGATGGAGTGAATGATGATGAAAGTTTTTCTTTTTCGGGCCACCCTGCCTTGGTGGGAACTCATTTAAAATTAAAAGTCCTATTTAAAATTTTCTCTTATACGTTTAAAGATATATTTTTTTCATTATGTTAATGTAAAAATTAATAATTTGTACCAAAAGAACCTTAGAAAATTTACCTAACCTTATTATAACAAGCGCAATTTAAATAAGCCTAATCCAAATAAATATATTTTAGATAAGTTTACAATAATTTAAGAATAAACAAACACAATAAAATATATATTTTTGGTTAGGCTCAGAATGATTTTTGCGAAAGCATTGCATACACAAATTTTCGCTTGCCTTATTCGGCAAGAAGAGCATTGATATTTAATCCAAAATCGCAAGTTTTACCTATTCGACACGACATATATAGAAAAGGCAAAGGTTTGCACTTAACCTCTCCTACTAGGAAAGGTTAAGGGAAATCAACCTGACGACACTGGAGGACAGCAGGGATAGGGGGAACATAGTAACGACATATAAAATACTGAGAGGAATTGACATGGTACATAGTGACAGAATATTCCAGAGATGGGACACAGCAACAAGGGGTCACAAGTGGAAGTTGAAGACTCAGATGAATCACAGGGATGTTAGGAAGTATTTCTTCAGTCATAGAGTTGTCAGGAAGTGGAACAATCTAGAGAGTGATGTAGTGGAGGCAGGATCCATACATAGCTTTAAGAAGAGGTATGATAAAGCTCATGGAGCAGGAAGAGAGTGGACCTAGTAACAACCAGCGAAGAGGCCATGCCAGTAGCTACGAATCAACCCCTGCAACCACAAATAGGTGAGCACAAATACTAGGCGAGTTCACACACGCACACACACACACACACACACACACACACACACACACACACACACACACACACACACACACACACACACACACACACACACACACACACACACACACACACACACACACACACACACACACTCATACACACACACATTGCATGTTGCATGAATTCATTATCACAGTTTTGTCTCTTCCTTGTCTCAGTTATTAGCGGGGACCCCCGAGGTAATTCCTTGTTAAGAGTTTATTTGTCCAGCCAATTGGTGTCATTACCACAACGAGGACCTGCCACGGTTGTTTAGGCACGTATTTTTGGCATTCAGGTATTAGTTGTGGGTAATTGCGACTCTGTGATGGTGTGGTTAGACACCCACAAGCAGAGAGGAAGAGAGAGAGAGAAGAGGTTCATTATGTACTGTGTGTTGCACAGAGAGGGGGGGGGAGGCTGTAGGTGTTCACTTGATTGAAGGGAGTTGGTTGTTATCTGTAAGGGACTCTTGTCGATGGATACTTGTTGTGTAAGTGTGTGTATGTGTGTGTGTGTGTGTATGTTAGTGTGTGTGTGTGTGTGTGTGTGTGTGTGTTGTGTGTGTGTGTGTGTGTGTGTGTGTGTGTGTGTGTGTGTGTGTGTGTGTGTGTGTGTGTGTGTGTGTGTGTGTGTGTGTGTGTGTGTGTGTGTGTGTGTGTGTGTGTGTGTGTGTGTGCGTGTGAAATTTTTCTAAAAACTAAATAACATATTTTTCCATTTTCCAAACAATGAATGCTTTTATTTAGCAGCGACGATGTTAAATTTAAGTGAGTTAAACGCTGATAAACGAGAAATATTCTGATAATCAGGATAAACATTTTTTTTAAAGAGCGGCTCTAGCGTAGCTTAGCTGCCTAGCACCTAGCCCCTAGCACCTAGCACCTAACACCTAGCACGCTCCCTGTTACAATCGTTGCCCCAATCTAGCTAAGATTCATTTGCACCTCAACACTTTCACATATTTCTCATACATATGAGATGATCTGACAGAGTGCCATTTATTTCCTGCACTTAGGAGTGCCAGCAACATTTTAATCCCTGATATGGGGAGTAGAGTATAAACTATATGTGTCTATATACTGAGTTGTGAAAAATTAGACACATGTGCAACATCTGGGTATCTTTATTGTAGACGTTTCGCCCTCCAGTGGCTTTATCAATACAAATTCAAGGACATGAATGGAAGACAGAAGAACTATATACAAAAGCTGAGGTAATCAGTCCCTCAGTCTTGGAGTTGATGTGAAGGGCACCGTAGTCGTGAGTTGTACACCCCTATGGTATATACTGAGTTGTACACTCCCATGGTATATACACTGCTGCACTCAGTGTGTGTGTGTCCAGAGAGGCTGGTTGCTTTATTAACGGTTATACTAAGGTCATTAAGACTGTATGTTTCGTGTATTATACCACAAATCAGGGATACCTAGTTCCCTGAGACAGAGAGTAAAGTATACTCTCATTGTATATTAATTGCGAGATACTCACATACTGGTGTATATATATCCTTCATACAAAGAGGGTATGTCACTATACAGATGTTACACCTGTTCACCAACGGTCAAGAATGTTGTATTTGCTAGGACACTGAGACGTGTATGAGAGAAGTGTATGGAAGACATACACTTCTCGGTGTATATGTCTTGTGATCGAGAGAGAGAGAGAGAGTGAGAGTGAGAGAGTGAAAGAGAGAGATTCCTCTAAGTATATATACAAATTGTCAGTCATAGTTTAAGAGTGTTCAAAATTAAACAAAAGTATTTTTTATTATTATTTCTTTGTGTAGTATACAAATTGTAATTTACATGCAATAAAATATTGTTAAAGCAGAAAAGAAAGCCACTAGCATACACTGTGCATTTCGGGCAGAGTTCTCACCCGCACTCAAGCAATGAGACGCAAACAAGCGGCTCGGAGGCAATTACAGGTAATTATCGACTTTTCGTTGGACCTACACATCATTCTAGGACGAATCTAAGTTTCTGATTGGGACAGAAGGTGCGTGTATGGGAAGGCCAGGTATACCTGGAGGGTTTTCCGGGGGTCAGCGCTCCCGCGGCCCGGACCATGACCAAGTCTCGCGATGCATCAGGACCTGATCAACCGGCCGCACGCAGTCCAACGTACGAAGCACAGCCCGGCTGGTCAGGTATTGACTTTAGGTATCTGTCCAGCTCCCTCTTGAAGACAACCAGGGGTCTGTTGGTAATCTCCCTTAAGCATTGTGTTATCTCTTAGTGTACTCACGGCACCCCTGCTTTCCATTGAAGGGGGGGGGAGATGTTGCACCGACTATGAAGTCCTATAAAATACTTGTCTGTCTTTTCATAATTAATATTTACAAATTCTTAATTCAGTTTTGTTGCATTTTATTTCCTAGTGTGTATAAGTACCTGACTAATTTTGTGGGAAAACTTTCCGTTTCACTTTCTAATGACTGACGCCCAGATGTGTAACAACGCTTGTGTCTGGGATTAAGCGAAACAAGGCACTGGTGTCGTGAGAACAGGCACTGTGAGGAGAGGCTGTGATGTGAGACCATGCACTGATGTGAGACCAGGCATTGATGTGAGGCCAGGCACTGATGTGAGGCCAGGCACTGATGTGAGGCCAGGCACTGATGCAAGATCAGGCACTGATGTGAGACCAGGCACTGATGCAAGACCAGGCACTGATGTGAGACCAGGCACTGATGTGAGGCCAGGCACTGATGCAAGATCAGGCACTGATGTGAGACCAGGCACTGATGTGAGACCAGGCACTGATGTGAGACCAGGCACTGATGCAAGATCAGGCACTGATGCGAGACCAGGCAATGATGTGAGACCAGGCACTGATGTGAGACCAGGCACTGATGTGAGGCCAGGCACTGATGTGAGACCAGGCACTGATGTGAGGCCAGGCACTGATGTGAGACCAGGCACTGATGTGAGACCAGTCACTGATGCAAGACCAGGCACTGATGTGAGACCAGGCACTGATGTGAGGCCAGGCACTGATGCAAGACCAGGCACTGATGTGAGACCAGGCACTGATGTGAGGCCAGGCACTGATGTGAGGCCAGGCACTGATGCAAGATCAGGAACTGATATGAAACCAGGCACTGATGCAAGACCAGGCACTGATGTGAGACCAGGCACTGATGTGAGGCCAGGCACTGATGCAAGACCAGGCACTGATGTGAGACCAGGCACTGATGTGAGGCCAGGCACTGATGCAAGACCAGGCACTGATGTGAGACCAGGCACTGATGTGAGGCCAGGCACTGATGTGAGGCCAGGCACTGATGCAAGATCAGGCACTGATATGAGACCAGGCACTGATGCAAGACCAGGCACTGATGTGAGACCAAGCACTGATGTGAGGCCAGGCACTGATGCAAGATCAGGCACTGATGTGAGACCAGGCACTGAAGTGAGACCAGGCACTGATGCAAGATCAGGCACTGATGCGAGACCAGGCAATGATGTGAGACCAGGCACTGATGTGAGACCAGGCACTGATGCAAGATCAGGCACTGATGTGAGACCAGGCACTGATGTGAGACCAGGCACTGATGTGAAACCAGGCACTGATGCGAGACCAGGCACTGATGTGAGACCAGGCACTGATGTGAGACCAGGCACTGATGCGAGACCAGGCACTGATGTGAGACCAGGCACAGATGCAAGACCAGGCATTGATGTGAGACCAGTCACTGATGTGAGACCAGGCACTGATGTGAGACCAGGCATTGATGTCAGACCAGGCACTGATGTGAGACCAGACACTGATGTGAGACCCGGCATTGATGTCAGACCAGGCACTGAAGGAGTGAAATAACAGCTGTGTCGCTTCAGAGTGCCTGAGTGACAATATTGGGTGTATGAACCGCTGGCAAAATAATTCGTCTGTCAGTTTTAATGCAGTCTAGGATTGTCAAGGATTTGTTCAGCTTTTCGCGTGCTTTCCTGAATATATTCGGAGTGTCCTAGACCTGCCTCTGTTTTCACTCCTTTCTAGCTACACAATCTCTTGTCGCTCTCTCTCTCTCTCTTCTCTCTCATATATATATATATATATATATATATATATATATATATATATATATATATATATATATATTATATATATATATATATATATATATATATATATATATATATATATATATATATATATATATATATATATATATATATATATCACTATTTCTTTCATCAATTTTTGGCAGATCATCGGAGCTGTGATGTGAATGATGGTGAATGTGTTTCCTCCTTGTGGGTCACCTTACCTGGGTGGTGAGAGCTGGCTGCCGTGTTAACCCCCTTGAAGATACAACTACATAACATTTTCAATTCAATTACTTTTATAAGAAAGAAATACCGGTCCGTCATTAACCCTGGTATACGCTACTGCAACAACACCCGACAATGGTTTCAGTTTACTTTTAAAAACATATGTTTCAAGCTAATTTGGGGACGCTTAATTCACATCTGACCTTAAGTTACATCTGAGCTTAAGTTTTTCACAGTTTCTTTGAAATAGAACCCCACGGTAAGCGGTTTCACCCAGACATAATGATCATAGAGAAATCAGGGTAAACCTGACGATCAGATTTGATGGTCGACTACTGCTGGACGCTGAAGCAGGAGAGACATCCTCGACACGAGCGAAAAGCCTGGAAACTGTGATGTAAATATGTTCAAATAACTGTATGAAAGTATATTATCTTTGTTTTATATATATATATATATATATTATATATATATATATATATATATATATATATATATATATATATATATATATATATATATATATATATATATATATATATATATGCAAAACAACCACTATGAAAAATAGAAGAATTCCAAGCGCTTTGTGACTACTCACATTATCAAGGAACTATAAAAGGAAACGTGAGAAGAAGGCTTATAAAGAGGCAGAATACACCTCACAGTCACATCACACTAACAAAGACTACACCTCACAGTAGCGTAACATCTCACGACTCTGTGAAGAGGAACATAAGAAAGGACCTGAAACTCTTCCCAAGAATTAAGATTAGTCCAATTTATCATTAAATTCTTCCCAAATTTTATTAATTATAAATGAATCCAATTTATATAAACCAAAAGAAATATTCATATTATTTTCAAAACTGCTTTTAATGAAACATGATTCTATTATATTCCTCTCAACCATGGACTTGCTTGATACAACCTTCCCAGCATTTTGAAAATCAATTGGATGGTTAAAGTCTCTCACATGAATAAATAGAGCATTAGAATCTTGTCCAGTTCTAATGCTATATTTATGTTGTTTTAATCTTAGTTCAAGACTTTTACCAGTTTGACCATAATAAACTTTATCGCATATTTTACAGGGAATCTTATAGACACATCCGTCAGCATTTTGGGGAATTTTTTATCAAAAGTCTTTTACTGTATCAAGATTTTTAAATACAACTTTGATATTAAAATTTTAAGAAAAGAAGGCATATCAACAAGTTTTCATGGTAAGGAGAACCAACATATTTTGGTTGAATAAGGTTGGTTGTCCCTTTTGGATTGTAAAAAGTATTTCTAGCAATTTTAAAAGATTTATCAATTATGTTTCTTGGGTATTTTAAATCATTAGCTATTTCATAAATTTTAGAGATTTCTTCATCTATGAACTCTGGACTACAAATGCGTAAAGCTCTCAAAAACATAGAAGAGAAAACCGACACTTTAACTCTATCTTGATGTGAAGAGTAATAGTGTACATAGGAACAATTATTTGTAGGTTTTCTGTAAATTTAAAATTTAAAATCAATGTTACCCTTAATAATAAAAACATCTAGGAAAGGCAATGAGTTATTTACTTCAAATTCAACAGTAAAATTTATAGAATGAGCTAAGCTATAAGATTCCCTGTAAAATATGCGATAAAGTTTATTATGGTCAAACTGGTAAAAGTCTTGAACTAGAGTCGATTATAGCTGATAACATAAGAAGCCATCTCGATAGGCATAATTTGATTAATGATACTCAGCATGGATTCACCAGGGGCCGTTCCTGCCTAACTAATTTATTAACTTTTTTCAGTAAGGCTTTTGAGGCAGTTGATAATGATAAAGAATTCGATATTGTTTATTTGGATTTTAGTAAGGCTTTTAAGAACATAAGAACATAAGAAAGGAGGAACACTGCAGCAGGCCTGTTGGCCCATACTAGGCAGGTCCTTCACAATCCGTCCCACTAACAGAATATTTGCTCAACCCAATTTTCAATGCTACCCAAGAAATAAGCTTTGACAATTCTACCCACTCATGCGCGAGTCCCACTCAAATCCAACCCCTCTCACTCATGAATTTATCCAACCTAAATTTGAAACTACCCAAGGTCCTAGCTTCAATAACCCTACTAGGCAGACTGTTCCACTCATCAACTACCCTATTTCCAAACCAATACTTTCCTATATCCTTTCTAAATCTAAACTTATCTAACTTGAATCCATTATTGCGGGTTCTCTCTGGAGAGATATCCTCAAGACCTTATTTATATCCCTTTGTTAATACCCATTTTCCACTTGTATACCTCGATCATGTTCCCTCATTCTACGTCTTACAAGTGAATGTAATTTTAGGTCTTCAATCTTTCTTCGTAAGGAAGATTTCTAATGCTATGTATTAATTTAGTCATTCTACGCTGAATGTTTTCTAACGAATTTATGTCCATTCTGTAATATGGAGACCAGAACTGAGCTGCGTAATCTAGGTGAGGCCTTACTAATGATGTATAAAGCTGTAATATAACCTCTGGACTTCTGTTGCTAACACTTCTTGATATAAATCCCAGTAATCTATTTGCCTTATTACGTACGCTTAGGCATTGCTGTCTTGGTTTAAGGTTGCTGCTTACCATCACCCCCAAGTCCTTCTCGCAATCTGTATGGCTAAGTTCTACGTTATTTAACTTATAAGTGCTTGGGTTATGGACACTCCCGAGCTTCAGAACCTTGCATTTATCTACATTGAACTGCATCTGCCACTTTTCTGACCACGAATTAAGTTTGTCTAAATCTTCCTGAAGTTATATGACATCTATGTTTGAATCAATTATCCAGAGTACCACATCAGAGACTGTTAAAGAAAGTGGCTGCTCATGGCATTGGGGGAAAAGTGTTGTCATGGATCGAGTCATGGCTCACCGATAGGAAGCAGAGGGTGTGCATAAATGGGGTTAAATCGGAGTGGGGATCTGTAACAAGTGGCGTTCCTCAGGGATCGGTTTTGGGCCCGTTGTTGTTTATAATATATATAAATGACCTTGACGAGGGAATTTCTAGTGATATGAGCAAATTCGCTGATGACACGAAGATAGGTAGGATAATCGATTCAGACGTAGATGTCAGTGAACTACAGGAGGATTTAGACAAACTCAATTCCTGGTCAGAAAAATGGCAGATGCAGTTCAATGTAGATAAATGCAAAGTTCTAAAGCTCGGGAGTGTCCATAACCCAAGCACTTATAAGTTAAATAACGTAGAACTTAGCCATACAGATTGCGAGAAGGACTTGGGGGTGATGGTAAGCAGCAACCTTAAACCAAGACAGCAATGCCTAAGCGTACGTAATAAGGCAAATAGATTACTGGGATTTATATCAAGAAGTGTTAGCAACAGAAGTCCAGAGGTTATATTACAGCTTTATACATCATTAGTAAGGCCTCACCTAGATTACGCAGCTCAGTTCTGGTCTCCATATTACAGAATGGACATAAATTCGTTAGAAAACATTCAGCGTAGAATGACTAAATTAATACATAGCATTAGAAATCTTCCTTACGAAGAAAGATTGAAGACCCTTAAATTACATTCACTTGTAAGACGTAGAATGAGGGGAGAACATAAGAACATAAGAAAGGAGGAACACTGCAGCAGGCCTGTTGGCCCATACTAGGCAGGTCCTTCACAATCCGTCCCACTAACAGAATATTTGCTCAACCCAATTTTCAATGCTACCCAAGAAATAAGCTTTGACAATTCTACCCACTCATGCGCAAGTCCCACTCAAATCCAACCCCTCTCACTCATGAATTTATCCAACCTAAATTTGAAACTACACAAGGTCCTAGCTTCAATAACCCTACTAGGCAGACTGTTCCACTCATCAACTACCCTATTTCCAAACCAATACTTTCCTATATCCTTTCTAAATCTAAACTTATCTAACTTGAATCCATTATTGCGGGTTCTCTCTTGGAGAGATATCCTCAAGACCTTATTTATATCCCCTTTGTTAATACTCCATTTTCCACTTGTATACCTCGATCATGTCTCCCTCATTCTACGTCTTACAAGTGAATGTAATTTTAGGGTCTTCAATCTTTCTTCGTAAGGAAGATTTCTAATGCTATGTATTAATTTAGTCATTCTACGCTGAATGTTTTCTAACGAATTTATGTCCATTCTGTAATATGGAGACCAGAACTGAGCTGCGTAATCTAGGTGAGGCCTTACTAATGATGTATAAAGCTGTAATATAACCTCTGGACTTCTGTTGCTAACACTTTTTGATATAAATCCCAGTAATCTATTTGCCTTATTACGTACGCTTAGGCATTGCTGTCTTGGTTTAAGGTTGCTGCTTACCATCACCCCCAAGTCCTTCTCGCAATCTGTATGGCTAAGTTCTACGTTATTTAACTTATAAGTGCTTGGGTCATGGACACTCCCGAGCTTCAGAACCTTGCATTTATCTACATTGAACTGCATCTGCCACTTTTCTGACCACGAATTAAGTTTGTCTAAATCCTCCTGAAGTTCTATGACATCTATGTTTGAATCAATTATCCTACCTATCTTCGTGTCGTCGGCGAATTTGCTCATATCACTAGTAATTCCCTCATCAAGGTCATTGATATATATTATAAATAACAATGGGCCTAAGACTGATCCCTGTGGAACACCACTTGTTACAAGTCCCCATTCGGATTTAACCCCATTTATGCACACTCTCTGCTTCCTATTGGTGAGCCATGACTCGATCCATGACAGCACTTTTCCCCAATGCCATGAGCTGCCACTTTCTTTAACAGTCTCTGGTGCGGTACTCTATCAAAAGCCTTACTAAAGTCTAAATAAACAATATCGAATTCTTTATCGTGATCAACAGCCTCAAAAGCTTTACTGAAGAAGGTTAATAAATTAGATAGGCAGGAACGGCCCTCGTGAATCCATGCTGGGTATCATTAATCAAATTATGGTTATCTAGATGGCTTCTAATAATATCAGCTATAATTGACTCTAGTAATTTGCCTACAATTGAGGTCAGGCTTATTGGGCGGTAGTTTGACGGTAGTGACTTGTCCCCTGCTTTAAAAATAGGAATTACATTAGCCATCTTCCACATATCAGACACTACACCTGTTTGAAGAGATAAATTAAAAATGTTAGATATTGGTTCACAGAGTTCCATTTGCATTCCTTAAGAACCCTTGCAAAAGCTCATCAGGACCCGGCGATTTATTTTGTTTCAGTCGGTCCAGCTGTTTCATAATCATTTCGCTAGTGACTGTGATATTACATAATTTATCTTCTTCTGGGCCTCTGTAAAAATTAATTACTGGGATATTATTACTGTCTTCCTGTGTGAAAACCGAGAGAAAATAATTATTAAAAATAGAGCACATATCATTCTCCTTGTCAGTAAGATGCCCAAAGTTATTTTTAAGGGACCTATCTTATCCCTAACTTTTGTTCTATAAACCTGGAAAACTTTTTGGGTTAGTTTTTGAATCCCTAGCAACTTTAATTTCATAGTCCCGTTTAGCTTTTCTTATTCCCTTTTAACGTCCCTCTTAATGTCAGTATACTGATTTATAAGATGACCCTCACCTCTTTTATGCGCCTATAAATTCCTTTCTTCTGCCCTAAAAGATATTTGAGCCTATTATTCATCCATTTTGGGTCATTTCTACTTGATCTAATTTCTTTATACGGGATAAATGTTCTTTGGGCAGCCTGTATAGTGTTAAGAAAACTGTCATATTGATACCTCTTCTTCACCCCAGTCCACAGTTGATAAGTGTTCTCTAAGTCCATTATAATCTGCTAAGCGAAAATCTGGGACCATTACTGAATTATCCCTACTATCATACATCCATTCAATGCTAAAGGTAATTGACTTGTGGTCGCTTGAGCCGAGTTCCTCTGTAATTTCTAAATTATTAACAAGGGTTTCTTGCTTGCCAGAACCAAGTCAAGTAGGTTATTTCCCTTGTAGGTTCTGTTACAAACTGCTTCAAAAGCAATCCTGAACTACTTCTAAAAAGTCGTTAGATTCTAAATTCCTGTCATGAAATTCCAATCAATCTGACTAAAGTTAAAGTCCCCTAGAATTACTACGTTATCGTGACTTGTGGCCTTAACAATTTCCTCCCAAAGTAGTCTCCCTTGTTCCCTATCTAAGTTTGGAGGACGGTAAATCACGCCTAAAATCAATTTTTCACACCCTCTGAAAATTCTATCCAGACAGACTCTGTATGTGTTAATTCAGACTTTATACCCGTTTTAAAGACTTTATACCTGTTTTATCAGACTTTATACCCGTGATCGAGGTATACAAGTGGAAAATGGGTATTAACAAAGGAGGATATTAAAAGAGTTTCTTGAGGGTATCTTCTCCAAGAAAAGAAACCTCAAAATTGGATTCAAGTTAGTAATGTTTAGATTTAGAAAGGATATGAAAAGTTTGGTTTGAAATAGTGTATTTGGGATGAGTGGAACAGTCTGCCTAGTGGTTATTGAACAAGGACCTTGGGTCTTTTAAATTTGGTTGATAAATTCATGAGTGAAAGGTTGGATTGAGGAATTGACATGGAAAAAAATTACAAGCTTATTTATTAGCATTGAAGATTGTGAACAAATATTTTTAGTGGGATGGAATGGAAGGACCTGCCTGTATGGGCAAGCAGGCCTCCAGTGTTCCTCCTTTCTTATGTTTTTATGTTCTTAAGATTAAAATAATAAGCATTGAACTGGACAAGATTCTAATGCTATTATTCAGAGAATTTAACGATCCAATTGATTTCAAATGCTGAGAAGGTTGTATCAAGCAAGTCCATGGTTGAGAGGAATATAATAGAATCATGTTTCATTAAAAGCAGTTTTGAAAATAATATGAATATTTCTTTTGGTTTATATAAATTGGATTCATTTATAATTAATAAAATTTTGGAAGAATTTAATGATAAATTGGACTAATCTTAATTCTTGGGAAGAGTTTCAGGTCCTTTCTTATGTTCCTCTTCACAGAGTCGTGAGATGTTACGCTACTGTGAGGTGTTGTCTTTGTTAGTGTGATGTGACTGTGAGGTGTATTCTGCCCCTTTATAAGCCTTCTTCTCACGTTTCCTTTTATAGTTCCTTGATAATGTGAGTAGTCACGAAAGCGCTTGGAATTCTTCTATTTTTTCATAGTGGTTGTTTTGCATATTTTTATATCACCTGTTTACTGTGATCTTTTTGCAATAATGGATTCAAGTTAGATAAGTTTAGATTTAGAAAGGATATAGGAAAGTATTGGTTTGGAAATAGGGTAGTTGATGAATGGAACAGTCTGCCTAGTAGGGTTATTGAAGCAAGGACCTTGGGTAGTTTTAAATTTAGGTTGGATAAATTCATGAGTGAAAGGGGTTGGATTTGAGTAGGAATTGCACATGAGTAAATAAAATTATCAAAGCTTATTTTTTGGGTAGCATTGAAAATTAGGTTGAACAAATATTCTGTTGGTGGGATGGAATGTGAAGGACCTGCCTAGAATGGGCCAACAGGCCTGCTGCAGTGTTCCTCCTTTCTTATGTTCTTATGTTCTTATATATATATATATATATATATATATATATATATATATATATATATATATATATATATATATATATATATATGTAATATCTATGACTGTTGAGTAACATATATCATGTGGTTCTCCAAACTTAAATACCCAAAATATTAACCATAAGATCTAAAAAATAATTTAAGTGATGGTCAGTGCATGAAAGTTGACTTACAACAATCAATTTGGTTTCTGAACTGGATAAAAAGTTAATTTTTGTCGGCTATAATTATAATGTATGCAGAGTGCTAAACCCCAGTGTGTTATTAGGTTATTTGGGGGACAGAGTAGTGGAGGTTTTACCCTGACACTGAGCCACCTTGGGGTTCGTTCCTAGGGGCGGTGACCTCTTTTCTGGAAGGGGTGCCACTCTCTTCCCACAAGGTACCACTCACTTCCCACAGAGTGTAACTCTCTTCCCACAGGGTGCCACTCTCCTTACCACAGGGTGCATGCCTGATTAAGAACCCAGCATCTTTTTCAGCATAAATGGTGAGGATGTTTCCCCTTTCGTCTAACTTTTCTCACACCCTTGGCCCATGACTTGGAACGTTTTATGGGCATGGACTGAGGTATGTGAAAACTAAAATTATGAATAGTGTTACTTGCGTTATGATTATTATGACTTGTGTAATATGAGAGTGAACTAGTCATGACTGTAGCAAGTTGGATTCGACAGTGTAAATTTGATACATAATTCCAGAAACGGAATATGTTTAAAGCGCTGACTAACCAAAAAGTTTCCAGCGCTCAGTAAATACAATAAGAATAGATAGCGGAGGCTCGACCCTCCGTTCACTAATTTCGGACTGGTCTCTAACCATTCACGTTGATGCATCAGCTTGAACAAAAATTATATGTCATATACTTAATCACACAGTGTCTGAACGAGTGCTTAATTACATTTCTGAAGGCTATTCTCATATTTATCAGCTCTGTGTATGTCATTGATGTTATTCTGTTCGGGTGTCTTGTGTCAGTGAGGAGTGTTTACCTGTATCTAGCTGCAAGGATTGAGGCTTAGCTCCTGGCCACGCCCAATAACGTACTGCTTGCCGGAGTCAATCCTGCCTGGCCTATAGGCACTGTTATATCTGCTTTTAAAACGGAAGGATTCTTCTTACATCACTTCTTCCTGGTGTGTGTGTGTGTGTGTACTTACCTATCTGTGGTTGCAGGGTCGTGTCGCAGCTCCTGGTCCCGTCTCTTCGCTGGTTGCTACTAGGTCCACTCTCTCCCGGCTCTAAGAGTCTTGTCGTAACTCTGTGTACTTACCTAATTTTACTTACCTATTTGTGGTTGAATGGGTCGATTTACAGCTTCTGGCCCCGCCTCTTAACCCCTCCATGAGCTTTATCGCATCATTTCTTAAAGCTATGTATGGATCCTGCTTCCACTATATCATTCTCCAGATTGTTCCACTTCCTGAGAACTCTATGGCTGAAGAAATGATTCCTAACATCCCTGTGACTCCTCTGAGTCTTCAACTTCAAGTTGTGACCCCTTGTTACTGTGTTCCATCTCCGAAACATCTTGTCCCTATCCACCTTGTCAATTCCTCTTGGTATTTTATATGTCGTTATCATGTTCCTCCTAACCCTCCTGTCCGACAGTGTCGTCAAGCCGATTTCTTAAACTTTCATTGAAAAACATGCCCCTTAGCTCCGGGACTAGTCTCGTTGCAAACCTTTGCACTTTCTCTAATTTCATGACGTGCTTGCCCAGGTGTGGATTCCAAACTGGTGCTGTATACATAACCGAGAGATCACGGAATTAGAGCAAAAACTTAAGATGTCATACCTGACAGAAGAAGTACAAAGGGAACAAAGAGCCATACAGGATATTGCAAGAAACCCAAAATATTTCTACTCCTATGCAAAATCCAAGCTAAGAACTACCTGTAGAATTGGACCATTATTGAGAGGAGATTCGTATACGGACGATGAACAGGAAATGAGTGAAATTCTAAAAGAACAGTATGAGTCAGTGTTCAGCAACCCACTAAATGACAGCAAGGTAGAAACTGCAGAAATATTTTTCACTCCAGCAGAAGGCTGCGCAGACCACCTAACCGACATTAGTACAAATCCCATAGATTTCGAAAAAGAAATGGCCAACATGCCCACTCACTCAGCACCTGGACCAGATTCATGGAATGCTTTATTTATAAAGCAGTGCAAAGTACCATTAGCAAGAGCCCTTAGTATTCTGTGGAGAAAGAGCTTAGATCTAGGTGAAATTCCAGAGGCCTTAAAGAGTGCAGACATAGCTCCTTTGCATAAGGGAGGTAGTAGAGCACTAGCTAAAAATTACAGACCAGTAGCCCTCACTTCTCACATCAAAAAATCTTTGAAAGAGTGATGAGACGGCAGATTACAAAGTTCATGGACCAGCACAACCAACATAACCCGAACCAGCATGGCTTTAGAGCGGGTCGATCATGCATGTCACAGCTGCTGAACCATTATGACAGAATTACGGAGGCATTGGAGGACGACCAAAACGCAGATGTGATTTACACAGATTTTGCAAAGGCGTTTGACAAATGCGATCATGGAGTGATAGCGCACAAAATGAGGGCCATAGGCATTACGGGAAGGTAGGCAGATGGATTTTTGAGTTCCTAACACAAAGAACACAAAAAGTAGTAGTGAACAGGGCAAGATCCAGCATCAGCGAGGTCAAAAGCTCAGTGCCCCAAGGCACTGTCCTGGCACCTCTGCTGTTTCTCATCCTCATAGCAGACATAGATAAAAACACCCAGCACACTTTTGTATCATCATTTGCAGATGACACTAAAATAAGCATGAAAGTCACTACGGTAGAGGACACTGAAAAATTACAGGAGGACATAAGCAGGGTTTTCCAATGGGCAGTGGAGAACAACATGACGTTCAATGGTATGGAAAAAATGAAGAACTCAAAAGGAACACTATATACAAAACGCAAGAGGGTCACCACATAGAACGAAAGGAACACGTAAAGGACTTGGGAATAATTATGTCTGCTGATCTGTCGTTTAAAGACCATAACAAGACAAAGATCACAACAGCCAGGAAGATGACGGGGTGGGTATTGAGAACTTTCAAAACAAGGGAAATAATGCCGATGGTGACACTATTCAAATCGCTAGTGCTCCCTCACTTAGAATACTGCTCAGTGCTGACGGCCCCGTTCAGGGCAGGAGAAATAGCAGAGCTGGAACAAATCCAGAGATCGTTTACGGCTCACATTGAGCCATTGAAACATCTAAATTATTGGGAACGCCTTCAAGTCTTGAACATGTACTCATTGGAGCGGAGGAGAGAGAGATACATGATAATATATACATGGAAAGTACTTGAGGGCCTGGTCCCAAATCTGCACACTGCCATAACAACATACTGGAGTGAGAGATATGGGAGAAAGTGTAAAATAAACCCAGTGAGGAGCAGGGGTGCGGTGGGGACAATACGGGAGCACTGTATTAACATCCGGGGTCCCAGACTATTCAACATCTTACCAGAAGATATCAGAAACACGGCTGGAACCAGTGTAGAAGCCTTCAAGAGGAAACTGGACAAATATCTTCACCAGGTGCCAGATCAACCAGGCTGTGACGGATATGTGGGGCAGCGGGCCTCCAGCAGCAACAGCCTGGTTGACCAGGCAAGCACCAGACGAGCCTGGCCCATGGCCGGGCTCAGAGAGTAGATACTCTCGAAACTCTTCAAAGGTAAGGTATATCTAATACAGGTCTGACATACACGGTGTACAGTCCTGAATGACTCCTTACTGAGATGTCAGAAAGTTATTCTTAGGTTTGCTAGTTGCCTATATGCTGCAGCAGTTATTTGGTTGATGTATGCCTCCAGCATATTTACTTCATCTTCAAGGACACATATCTTGGCTTCTGCAGCTTCAGCTCGTGACTCCCATTTCTCCTTCTCTGTCACCATCCTGCTTTCAGTTTTTGCAGTAAGCTCGCCTAGTTTGCCTTCCACTTTTCAATCCATTCTTCCTTTCCAGGCCCATATTCCTCTGATCCCCTGAGTCTTCGACTTTCCCTCTGGGCCCCCATTTTTTGTTTTTATTGGGCTAGGTTTCATTGTGAGCGTGTGTTGTTTGTGTGTATGTGTTGCTTGTGAGTGTATGTGTATGTGTGTGTGTGTGTGTGTGTGTGTGTGCTGTTTGTGTGTATGTGTTGTTTGTGTGTGTGTATGTGTGTGTGTGTGTGTAGGTGTGTGTGCAGTGTGTGAGTATGTGTGCTGTTTGTGCATTTGCGTGAGTGTTGTGTGTATGTATTCTTCCTCTCTTACTCCCTGCAAGGCATACAGGATAATGGGATGCTGAGAGACAGGATGTATAGATCTCGCGTTCCACAGGTAACGTGATCCAATCCATTAGTGCCTGGCATCCTGCCTCGCTCCTCCTCTTCATCTCTCACACAAGATAAACATCAGTAAAACAGACGACAGTATATTCTTCAGTGTTATTCCATCTCTGTTTCAAGCTTAAAAACTTTTCATTCGACAGTTCCCAAGTTGGAAATTTTAGGCCGCGAAGCTATGGATATCATTATGTGAGTTTATTATTATTATTATTATTATTATTATTATTATTATTATTATTATTATTATTGTTATTATTATTATTATTATTATTGTTATTATTATTATTATTATTATTATTATTATTATTATTATTATTATTATTATTATTATTATTATTATTAATTTATTTTTTCGAAAGGTGCCGACCAAGTGTTGCATAGAAGGTATTGCGTGTACTCCAGTTGGCCTGTATTGTCTTCCTGCTCTTCTTAGCTACTCTTGAAACTGTGTATGGAAGGTGACGAGCGACTAGAGGAACGACAAGTCGTCTACGTGATTATCGGGGAAATGATGGGACAGAGGGGTGTTGGTGGGTAGGAAGGAGGGGAGACAGGTGGGAGGTGACAGATGTCCACGGACAGGAGCGAGAGTGAGGGATAGGCCTCCCTCTGAATCTATTATAAAGCACATGATCGCTCCATCCGGCTGACGAATAACCCTCATTACCATTTGTGTTTACCATCAGGCTGGTGGCATTTATTCGGGAGCCTCTCATTTGTTACTTTTTGTGACAGTGGTGGTACTCCGGAACGGTATCCTGGTCATCGTCCATGTTGCAGAGGCACAATGGTCACCCTCCATGTTGCAGTAGGACCCTGGTCACCCTCCATGTTGCAGTGCCACCCTGGGCCACCCTCTGTGTTGCAGTGGCACCCAAGTCACACTCATTGTTGCAGGGGCACCCTGGCCATCCTCATGTTGCAGTGGCATCCTGGGTCACCCTCTATTTTGCAGTGGCACCCTGGGCCATCCTCATGTTGCAGTGGCACCCTGGTCACCCTCTATGTTGCAGTAGCACAGTGGTCACCCTCCATGTTTCAGTAGCACCCTGGTCACCCTCCATGTTGCAGTGGCACCCTGGTCACCCTCCATGATGCAGTGGCACACTGGTCACCTTCCATGTTGCAATAGCACCCTGGTCACCCTCCACGTTGCAATGACACCCTGGTCACCCTCATGTTGCAGTGGTACCCTGGGCCACCCTCTGTGTTGCAGTGACACCCTGGTCACCCTCCATGTTGCAGTGGCACCCTGGTCACCCTCCACGTTGCAATGACACCCTGGTCACCCTCATGTTGCAGTAGCACCCTGGTCACCCTCCATGTTGCAGTGGCACCCTGGTCACCCTCCATGTTGCAGTGGCACCCTGGTCACCCTCCATGTCGCAGTAGCACCCTGGTCACCCTATATGTTGCAGTGGCACCCTGTAAACCCTCCATGTTGCAGTCGCACCCTGTAAACCCTCCATTTTGAAGTGGCACCCCAGTCACCCTCCATGTTGCAGTGGCACCCTGGTCTCCCTCCATGTTGCAGTGGCACCTTGGTCACCCACCATGTTTCAGTGCCACCCTTGTCACCCTCCGTGTGTCACTGGCACCCTGGTCACCCTCCATTTGACACTGGCACCCTGGCGAGACAGCGGCTGCGTGAACAATGGTCAACGTGTTGTCCTTTGTCTTGGATAACCCTACCTCGGTGTTACACAACCAGTGTTTTATATATATATATATATAATATATATATATATATATATATATATATATATATATATATATATATATATATATATATATATATATATATATGGAGGCAAAGAAGGGAATGTACGAAAGTATAGTGGTACCAACACTCTTATATGGGTGTGAAGCATGGGTTGCAAATGCTGCAGCGAGGAGGCGGCTGGAGGCAGTGGAGATGTCCTGTCTAAGGGCAATGTGTGTGTAAATATTATGCAGAAATTCGGAATGTGGAAATTAGGAGAAGGTGTGGAGTTACTAAAAGTATTTGTCAGAGGGCTGAAGAGGGGTTGTTGAGGTGGTTTGGTCATTTAGAGAGAATGGATCAAAGTAGAATGACTTGGAGAGCGTATAAATCTGTAGGGGAAGGAAGGCGGGGTAGGGGTCGTCCTAGAAAAGGTTGGAGGGAAGGGGTAAAGGAGGTTTTGTGGGCGAGGGGCTTGGACTTCCAGCAAGCGTGTGTGAGCGTGTTAGATAGGAGTGAATGGAGACGAATGGTTTTTGGGACATGACGATCTGTTGGAGTGTGAGCAGGGTAACATTTTGTGAAGGGATTCAGGGAAACCAGTTAATTGATTTAGTTGGACTTGAGTTCTGGAAATGGGAAGTACAATGCCTGCACTTTAAAGGAGGGGTCTGAGATAGTGATAGCTGGGAGGGACTTTTCTCAGCTGTCGTATCTGAGCTCCTCTGCAAAGACAGTGATTATGTATGAGTGTGGTGAAAGTGTTGAATGATGATGAAAGTATTTTCTTTTGGGGATTTTCTTTCTTTTGGGTCACCCTGCCTCGGTGGGAGACGGTCGACTTGTTGAAAAAAAAAAAAAAAAAAAAAAATATATATATATATATATATATATATATATATATATATATATATATATATATATATATATATATATATATATATATATATATTCCTGTTGATGTCTTGTTGATATAATAATCATTTTACATTTTTAATCGCTATTCTTAATTGATGTGTGTCTTAATTTACATGCTGGCGTATTTACATATGTAGAATTTACAATTTATTTACATTTGCACTGAAAAACTTAATTGAAAACTTGTTTATTTTAAAAGTTGTCACAACTTGGGCTAATAATTTAGTCACTTTTTTCCCTTTAACTTCGCTGTGATCGTTTTCTTATTTCTTTTTCTTTGGTAACTTTCCATGGCGAGAGTTTTGTTAAAAGTTGTCTCTAAACTGCAAGTTGAATTATCTCTCTGGCCTCCAGGAGCTTGTTATGGAAACCTGGGAGATATTAGGAGATTCTTGTGGGAGTCTTCTTTAGTGGATCGTCTTGTGGAGGAATCTTCGGTCTTTACTGGATCGTCTTGTGGGAGTCTTTAGCGGATCGTCTTGTGGGAGTCTTTAGCGGATCGTCTTGTGGGAGTCTTTAGTGGATCGTCTTGTGGGAGTCTTTAGTGGATCGTCTTGTGGGAGTCTTTAGTGGATCGTCTTGTGGGAGTCTTTACTGGATCGTCTTGTGGGAGTCTTTACTGGATCGTCTTGTGGGAGTCTTTATTGGATCGTCTTGTGGGAGTCTTTAGTGGATCGTCTTCAGATATTCTTATGAATTTTGTGGGACCTCAAAATTTGTTGAAAATTTATGAGTAATATTACAAGTAATATTATAAGTAATATTATGAGTAATAATAATGATTAATATTAGTATTGCCGCTGATGCTTTGCTTTTAGTGATGAATTCTGTAGTTTTGTTTTTGTTGTGTTGAAAAACCTGCGTGATGAATGTTGCTCTGATGACCTCTCTATGATTCTTTGTATAAGATAAAGATTTTTTTTTTTTTTTTGCAAATTTTACAATGTATAATCACAATTTTTAGTTAATTACAAAGAAAGCCACTATCATGCCGGGGCATTTCGGGCAGTGTCGGGGCATTTATTGTCGACAGTCTATCTGGAGTCTCCCTGGAGGGTGTTCCGGGGGTCAACGACCGCCCCTGCCCCGGCCCGGTCTTTGACCAGGCTTCCCGGAGGATCAGGGCCTGATCAACCAGGCTGTTACTGCTGGCCGCACGCAATCCAACGTAGGAACCACAGCCCGACTGATCCGATACTGACTTTAGGTATCTATCCAGCTACCTCTTGAAGGCAGTCAGGGGTCTATTGGTAATTCCCCTTGTGCCTGGTGGGAGGCTGTTGAAGAGTCTTGGGCCCATTACACTTATTGTTTTTCTCTGCCCAATCTTTTACTTTCGTAGGGAGTGATTTCTGTGCTAAGAAAAGGACACACGGAGTAGAACGACATTTCGCTCTGTGCAGCTCAACGAAACGTTGTCCAAATGGAAGCTTTTCTTCACTTAGTAACTTTCGGTTGTCTTGATCAAACCTGTGTGTGGACGTTTGGACTTTGTTAGTGGTAATTAAGAAGTCGACAGCTTTGATTTCGATTTTGGAAAACCTTTGTAGCAAGATAATTATTCCCCCCAAAAAAAAAAAAAAAAAAATCTATACGGTTCGATAGAGCCATATTGATGAAAGGCTGTGGCTGGGAGGACGGAGGATCGAGCCTCCACCCACTCCTCGCACTCCATGATCCACACCGGTTTAGTGCTCTATTGGAACTACGATTATAGCCAATTTAAATACAATAGCCTAAATATATGTTCAATAATAGTCTATAAGGTTAGAAATTATAATCCTATTTGACTTTGTAGAAATTTTAATATTTTTTTTTTCATCTGCGTTGGTTCTCATCTACCTCCCTGTTGGTTCTCATCTACATCCCTGTTGGTTCTCATCTACCTCCCTGTTGATTCTAATATACCTCCCTGTTGGTTCTCATCTACCTCCCTGTTGGTTCTCATCTAACTACCTGTTGATTCTAATCTACCTCCCTGTTGGTTCTCATCTACCTCCCTGTTGGTTCTCATCTCCCTCCCTGTTGGTTCTCATCTCCCTCCCTGTTGGTTCTCATCTACCTTCCTGTTGGTTCTCATCTACCTCCCTGTTGGTTCTCATCTACCTCCATGTTGATTCTAATCTACCTCCCTGTTGGATCTCATCTACCTCCCTGTTGGTTCTCATCTACCTCCCTGTTGGTTCTCATCTCCCTCCATGTTGGTTCTCATCTACCTTCCTGTTGGTTCTCATCTACCTCCCTGTTGGTTCTCATCTACCTCCCTGTTGGTTCTCATCTACCTCCCTGTTGGTTCTCATCTACCTCCCTGTTGGTTCTAATCTACCTCCCTGTTGGTTCTAATCTACCTCCCTGTTGGTTCTAATCCACCCCCTCTAATCTACGTACCTCCCCTCTCCCTTTACATTCCATCTCTGCCTACCTCCCTTCTCTACCTACTTCCTCTCTCTACCTACTTCCCCTCTCCACCTACCTCCCCTCTCTAATCTACCTACCTCTCCACCTCCCGTCGAATAAAAGTCCTTTCCCAATCATAGCATCAATTACATTCGGCGGGGGAGGGAGGAAGGAAGAGAGGGAGGTTGGAAGGGAGGGAGGAAGAAAGGGAGGGAGGAACAGAGGGAGTGATGAAGGGAGAGAGTGAGTGATGAAGGGAGAGAGGAAGGGAGAGAGGAAGGGAGGAAGGGAGGGGGGAAGGAAGGGCCGGAGGAAAGGAGGGACGAAGAGAGGGAGTGAGAGAAGAAGGGTGGGGGAGAGAAAGAGGGAAGAATGGCTGAAGGGAAGGAGGAAGGAAGGGAGGGGGAGGGAGGGAGGGAAAGATGAATGAAGGGAGGAAGGAAGGGAGGTAGAGAGGAAGGAAGGGAGGCGGGGAGGTAGGAAGGGAAGGAGACAGGGAGGTAGGAAGGGAAAGAGGCAGGCAGACAGGGAGATAGGAAGGGAGTGAGGCAGGCAGGCAGGGAGATAGGAAGGAGGGAGACAGGCAGGCAGGGAGATAGGAAGGGAGGTAGGAAGGGAGGTAGGCGGGAAGACAGGGAGATAGGAAGGGAGGCAGGGAAGTAGGAAGGGAGACAGGCAGGCAGGCAGGCAGGGAGACAGGAAGGGAGGAAGGCAGGCAGGCAGAGAAATAGGAAGGGAGGCAGGAAGGGAAGGAGTTAGGCAGGTAGGAAGGGAGGGAGGCAGGCAGGTAGGGAGATAGGAAGAGAGGCAGGGAGATAGGAAGATAGGAATGGAGGTAGGGAGGCAGGCAGGCAGGCAGGGAGATGGGAAGGGAGGCAGGGAGGTAGGAAGGGAGGGAGTCAGGCAGGCAGGGAGGTAGGAAGGGAGGCAGGCAGGCAGGCAGGCAGGCAGGCAGGCAGGGGAGATAGGAAGGGAGGCAGGGAGGTTGGAAGGGAGGGAGGGAGTCGAAAGTAGAAAATTTGCATACGCACAAAATTGCGTTATGCCTGGGCTAATGACGCTGCAAAAGTAGCTCATTAGTGTTTTATGAGAGTATTAACCACTCGAGGCCTTTTAATTTGGTATTTAAACTTTTTTTTATATAGATTTCCTGAGAGTCTTCAACATTAACTTCTGCCATTGAAAATAAATCTCCCGGGGTTATTAAGCCAAGTTTTTCTTTTTGGGTCAGCAAAGCGAATATAGTTCAATGGTATACAGTGGTATATATTTCACAGCCAAGTGGTATTAATAATATAGCGTCAAGTGGTACATTATACCCAATGCTAATATAGCCAAGTGTTATTTGGATTACGGCTAAGTGGTATTATGATAATAATCAAGTGGTATTAAAATTTTAGCCAAGTGGTATTTAGGTTATGGTCAAGTGATATTTATAATATTGCCAAGTGGTATTTACTGTGTCACCAGGCGGTATTTACATCTGGCTTGCACGAGTCAGAGATTATGAATTAACATGAGGGCGAAGATGAATGAAGAAGACAGCGAAAATGAATGAAACGACTATAATGAGGGAAGATAAGGAAGGTGAGAACCTGCTCTGGAGGAATACCTCTTGCAGGCAGCCCGTGGGGGGGCGAAGTGTTCGGTCCAGAACCAAAATTACCCTTACACCTGTTGTCTCTTGTCCATTCAGTAGTAAATAGGTACTTGGATGTTGTGGGTGGCATTCTGGGGAGAGTGTTAGTCGACTGTTGTGGGTGGCATTCTGGGGAGGGTGTTAGTCGACTGTTGTGGGTGGCATTCTGGGGAGGGTGTTAGTCGACTGTTGTGGGTGGCATTCTGGGGAAGGTGTTAGGAGACTGTTGTGGGTGGCATTCTGGGGAAGGTGTTAGTAGACTGTTGTGGGTGGCATTCTGGAGGTGTTCGTAGACTGTTGTGGGTGGCATTCTGGGAAAGTTGTTAGTAGACTGTTGTGGGTGGCATTCTGGAGGTGTTCGTAGACTGTTGTGGGTGGCATTCTGAGGAAGGTGTTAGTAGACTGTTGTGGGTGGCATTCTGGAGGTGTTCATAGACTGTTGTGGGTAGCATTCTGGAGGTGTTCGTAAACTGTTGTGGGTGGCATTCTGGGGAAGATGTTAGTAAACTGTTGTGGGTGGCATTCTGGAGGTGTTCGTAGACTGTTTTGGGTGGCGTTCTGGGGAAGGTGTTAGTAGACTGTTGTGGGTGGCGTTCTGAGGAGGGTGTTAGTACACTGTTGTGGGTGGCGTTCTGGGAAAGGTGTTAGTAGACTGCTGTGGGTGGCGTTCTGGGGAGGGTGTTAGTACACTGTTGTGGGTGGCATCTTATGGTAGAGGAGTACAAGACTAGATAAAGCTGAGCTTTAAAAATGAGCTGAGGCAGGAAAAGAGCTTTTGTCCTGATTTTTAATGCCATACTACAGGCAGTAGTGAAAAAAAGGCTTTTTACTCGTTGTAGAGCTTCGTGAAGGTAGCTCCACACAGAGCGAAACGTGGTCCTCATGAAAGTTCTTTCTCAACGTGTCTCCATTCTTTCTCCCGTTGTACTGAACACAAGTGTCGACTGGACACACTGTTTCCACACACACATACACACACACTGTTCCCACGAACACACACACACAAACACACACACACACACACACACACACACACACACACAACACACACACACACACGCAGCCGTCACCCACATCGCCCAGTGTAATAATATAGCGTGTGTGCTTTTCCCCCAGAGCTCTGCCCTAAACGACCCTAACCAATTTTATGCAAATATTTTGTGTCCGAGCTTTCAAGGGTTATTTTGTATATAAACAACAGCCTCACAACGTACTTCGGAGGCAAATTGCCTTCTCTCTCTCTCTCTCTCTCTCTCTCTCTCTCTCTCTCTCTCTCTCCCTAAGTACTGTGACGTTTTCTGGTCGGGTATCTCTCTACACCTGCTGACCTTGTTCACCTAGCTAGCAGTAAGTTGGCTGCTGTGAGTCGCATCCTGGGGGGAGGGTACAAGGGATTTCATAGTAGATAAGTCACTCTGCCACTCTTTTTTGGGTTGCCCTTGATTATTATTAGTAGTAGTAGTAGTATTGTTATTATTATTATTATTATTATTATTATTATTATTATTTTTATTATTATTATTATTATTATTATTATTATTATTATTATTATTATTATTATTATTTTTATTATTATTATTATTATTATTATTATTATTATTTTTATTATTATTATTATTATTATTATTATTGTTGTTGTTGTTGTTGTTGTTGTTGTTGTTGTTGCGTAATATACTGCATCGCTCATTTTCCTTGGATCAAAATCCGGACACAGGCCCCCATTTGTTGCGGCATTGGAGGCACTGGTGTTTGTCTCTAGCTCTGCCAGGAGCCAGTTTAATTAAGCGGCATTAACTCAAAGAGGACGGCGAGAAAGTCATGGGAGAGACTCACCTGAAAACTTCTTTAAGGGTAGAACATTCCTAATCCCACTTAAGAGTGTTATGAAAGTTGTTAGTGAATAATCTACGTCCTGGATACGCTACGGCGAACGAGTGAATTATTATTGAAGTGTTATGTCTTTTGACTCATTGGGATTGAATGTCTTACGATACTAGAGCTATTCAGTATTATAATCAAGACAAAATATTGTGTACTATCTTATTAAGTGAACTCAGTGTAAATTTCTAATTTACGGTGCAACCTTTTCAAAGAATTAATATAAAACCCTTGTATGGTATATTAAGAAACTTAATAAAAAAACCGGTAAGAAGCACTGTAATGGTTTCCTACTGAACCCTTTATGAATTCCTTTAGAACTGGACATTCAGTTCTGTTCCCTTGTTGCTAGCAAGGGCGAAACAGGTTTGAGACTCGCCCTGGGCGCAACAAGTATTATTATTATTAGTAGTAGTAGTAGTACTGGTAGCAGCAGTAGTAGTAGAAGTAGTAGTAGTAATAGTAGTAGTAATAGTAGTAGTAATAGTATTGGTATTATTATTATTATTATTATTATTATTATTATTATTATTATTATTATTATTATTATCAATGAACCGGCCGTATCCCACCGATGTAAGGTGACCTACAAAGAAAAACGAAACATTCTCTTTTTAAATTTAGTAATGTATGCAGGAGAAGGGGTTACTAGCCCCTTGTTCTCAGCATTTCAGTCGCCTCTTACGACACGCATGGCTTACGGAGGAAGAATTTTGTTCCACTTTCCCATGGAGACAAGAGGAATTAAACAAAAACAAGAACTATTAAGAAAATAGAAGAAAACCCAGAGGGGTATGTATATATATGCTTGTACATACATGTGTAGTGTGACCTAAGTGTAAGTAGAACTACCAAGATATACCTGTATCAAGCGTGTTTATGAGACAAAAAAAAGGACACCAGCAATCCTACCATCATGTAAAACAATTACAGATTTCAGTTTCACACTGTCTACCACCATACTACCTAGGGTTATTATTATTATTATTATTATTATTATTATTATTATTATTATTATTATTATTATTATTATTATTATTATTATTATTATTATTACAGCGTTTCGCCCCTTGTTTTTTCCCGTGGTTTCCGAGAATAAGGAGGGGGAGAAGTGGAAGCCCATTTCGAGTAGTACATAGGAGTCAGATAACAAGTAGAATCGAAGCTGCTACACAGCCACATCGGGAGGAAGATGTGAAAACATCGGCTGATGAAGGCTGGGAAAGCCAGTTTTAATTTGATAAAGTCCAATTTTTTCCCCATTCCTTGGCCCCTTCCTTCGCCCTCTCAAATTCACTCGCCATACAACCAATTTTCACTCGTCTGATTCCAATGTTCACTCGAAACATTCCAGTAACCGCTCGCCAAATTTTAGTTTTCATTCGCCAAATTCCAATTTTCACTCTCCAATTTCCCTTTTCGCTCGCCAAATTTCAGTTTTCATTCGCCAATTTCCAATTTTCAATCATCAAGTTCCAGTTTTTCGCTCTCCCTATTCCGGTTTCCACAGGCTTATTATATATCTATTTCTTACATAAATTCATAAATTTGAGACTATTATAAATTTTTAACCATTAAAAAATATCAATAAATATATGAAAAACATATTTACAAGAAACCCAATATATTAAGTATTTTTTTTTTTAAATTACAATAAGCTCAGTTAATTTCGACATTTCCTCAGAAGCTCATTTAATTTTCAACTATATACTTTTTTCCCCGACGTACATCTCTTGTCTCATTTCCATGCATTTTATTCCCCCCCCCCTCCGCAAAAAAAATCATTCACGTTCTATATTTTCATCCCCAAAAAACGTACGAAATATCCGTCTCATTTGCCTTACATTTTTTTCCCCAAGGATGCGATTTCCATTTTCCTGTGTTTTTTTTTAAGCGTCGTTTCATTTTTTTTCATTCTGCCTATCTCATTTTAATTTTTGTAATCCAGTTAAGTCTTAATTAAGGCTCAGGCTACCTAGCCTCTCAGACTTCAGACTCTGGCTCTGGCTGACCGTGTTCACCTAGCAGTAAAATAGGTACCTGGGTGTTAGTCGACTGGTGTGGGTCGCATCCTGGGGACAAAACTGAACTAATTTGTCAGAAATGTCTGCATAACAAGGGGCTTTCTATATAGTGGTATGTCATTAATGTCAGCTAGGCCTGTATACCTTGTACATGTAATTGTGGAAATAAAGATTATTATTATTATTATTATTATTATTATTATTATTATTATTATTATTATTATTATTATTATTATTATTATTATTATTATTATTATTATTATTATTATTATTATTATTATTATTATTATTATTATTATTATTATTATTATTATTATTATTATTATTATTATTATTATTATTATTATTATTGAGTTCCGCTGATGCTTCGGTTTGAATTATCCAGTTCTCCGGAAGTTCTGCTGTAACTAGTGTTGGTCAGAAGTTCACCCTCCCCCCCAAAAAAAAAAAAAATAGGAGAGGAATCTTGTGACGACGTTTCGGTCTCTCCTGGACTATTGCCAGGTCACAACTCTGGTCACAACTTTTGTCACAACTCTGGTCACAACTCGGTCAGAAATTGTCGTTTTTAGGGCTTGTCATCTTGTCGTAGTTGACATTTGTTGAAAAATAAAATTATTGGGACAACGTTTCGCTCTAACTGGAACACTTTTTTTTGGTGAAAACAAGACCTCGGTATTCCTATTAGTGAGTCGTTTCGCCATCCAATAAAGAGAACACTGGAGACGGTGGATGACTCAAAGAGTTAACTTTCGAGGGGTTTCAGTCCCTCAGTTCCAGGCTCGGTTCCAGGCTCGGTTCCAGGCTCGGTTCCAGGCTCGGTTCCAGGCTCGGTTCCAGGCTCGGTTCCAGGCTCGGTTCCAGGCTCGGTTCCAGGCTCGGTTCCAGGCTTGATATAACAGACCCGTGATGTTCAGTCTCTGGACAAATATAGAGCATGTGGATAGTGTCACAGCTGGTGAGTAATCCGATGAGAGTGGCCAATGCTCATGCATGGCTCATGCATGGCTCATGCATGGCTCATGCATGGCTCATGCATGTTAGTGGCTTTCTTTGTGCTTGACAGATTTGACTACATGTATACTACACATTGTATACCACGCAAAGAAATAAAAATTTTAATTTTGAATTTTTGAAAAAGGCGGGATTCGACCCCCTTCCACTACAACCACGCTGATTTGACCCACGAAATCGTAATTATGAGACTGTAAAACCAGGGTACGGGTGGAGGTTAGAACTCCCAGTGGTTTACACACTGGCCTGGAGTTATACGTCTCACTAGCCATGGGTTCTAATCCCACTTGTACCGCAGATTTACTGGATTTCCTATTTGAGGATTTGTTTCGAGATCTTCTGGTCTCGTAAAGAGTGATGTGTGGATCGTCATATGACTAAGACACATGTCCTGTTTCCTGACAAACCTTACCTAACCTGAAGCGGACTGCGGTTCCCAAGTGATAGTAACTCCAGCTCTACCTTAAGGAAACCTTTGAAGCTGCAATAGCTGATGAACCCTTGCTGGAATGCTTGGCGATATCCTTAACGCCCTGCTGAAGTCTCCCATCTCTGGCTGACAAATTTCAGCACCTTGTATGAGCCTCAGTCTGCCTGAAGGAATGTGGCAGTGAAAACATAGCTAGCTTTTGTTCCTACTGCGTAACTATCAAATAGAATAGAGTAGCTAAAGTAGCAGCACACTGTTGATGTATCTAACTCGAATTCCACTCACAGGTAAGACCCACAAAAGGTGAGGGGAAACTGGGGACAGACGAAGAGTAATTGCTCTGGAAAAGAATGTCTTGAGTCGTAGAAAAAGCGCTGGGGCTAAACGCAGCCGCAGACCATTGTATGGCAGATGTAGACGAGAGAGGACACAGGCTGAGCTTGCTGATGTATCTAATTTTGTTAAAACAAAAACAAAAATAATCGCTCAGCTGTGACGATGAAGATTCATGGGTAGATGTTTTTGCATCATTGTCCATGAGTGAGCTACCATCCGTCAGTCTATTCACTTTTTATAATAATATTAATAACTGCAATAATAATAATAATAATAGACAACAACAACAACAGCAACAACAACAACAACAATAATAATAATAATAATATATTAATAATAATAATAATAATATTAATAATAATAATAATAATAATCAATAAGAATAATAATAATAATAATAATAATAATAATAAAATAATAATAATAATAATAATAATAATAATAATAATAATAATAATAATCATTTGATAGCTGTCATCTTCCTTCTGATATGACTGTGGAGGAGCTTTGCTGCTGTCTCTTCACTTGTCTCAAACTGGTTATCCGTCAGCCTCCTTACTCTTAAGCTGTTCACTTATTTTCTCGGCCACTTGGGTAGCCAGGTTCCTGGTGCTGCGTGAAGTGTTCATGCACCCTTAAAAACTCTCAGTTCAGTAGGGTGTTTTTGTCTGTTCTAAGACTGTAGGAGTAGTAGACGGAGGATCGAGCCTGCATATTCCCTTGTACCGTATGACCCACACGGGTCTAGCGCGTCACTTAAAGAAGTGTTGCTAAACTTAAACGTTTCAGCCCCACTGGCTCTCTGGGCAAGAAATAATGTGTACTCTATATAGGTGTATATTAATAGTGTATATAGGTGTATATTGGTAGTGTGTATATAGGTGTATATTGGTAGTGTATATAGATTTATGTTGGTAGTGTATATAGATGTATATTGGTAGTATATATCGGTGTATATTTTTTAGTTAATATAAGTGTATATTGGTAGTGAATATAGGTGTATATTGGTAGTGTATACAAGTGTATATTGGTAGTGTATATATAGGTGTATATTGGTAGTGTATACAGGTGTATATTGGTAGTGTATACAGGTGTATATTGGTAGTGTATACAGGTGTATATTGGTAGTGTATACATGTGTATATTGTTAGTGTATATAGATTTATATTGGTAGTGTATATAGATGTATATTGGTAGTATATATCAGTGTATATTTTTTAGTTAATATAGGTGTATATTGGTAGTGAATATAGGTGTATATTGGTAGTGTAAACAGGTGTATATTGGTAGTGTATACAGGTGTATATTGGTAGTGTATACAGGTGTATATTGGTAGTGTATATAGATTTATATTGGTAGTGTATATAGATGTATATTGGTAGTGTATATCGGTGTATATTTTTAGTGAATATAGGTGTATATTGGTAGTGTATACAGGTGTATATTTGTAGTGTATACAGGTGTATATTTGTAGTGTATATAGGTGTATATTGGTAGTGTATATAGGTGTATATTAGAAGTGAATATAGGTTAAGCGCTGTAATACAATATCTGGTGTTTTCGAAGCCAGGTGTTATCTGAGGATTTACTGACAACCACAGGATGCCAGCCACAATAGTTTACTATTACACAGGTACCTATTAACTGCTTGGTGAGCAAGGGGTAGCAGGTGTGAAGCTTACTCACACGTCTCTCCCAGTATGGGTATGGAAGGCGAGTGTTGTCAGCTGTGAGCCGAGTGCTTTTCCACTGTTACATGTGACTTTTACATAGTATGTGTGTACTTAAATATTTGTACTCACCTATTTGTAGTTGCGGGGGCGATTCGTAGCTCCTGGCCCCACCTCTTTGCTGTGTGTGTGTGTGTGTGTGCGTACTTACCTAATTGTACTCACCTAATTGTGGTTGCAAAGGTCGAGTTATAGCTCCTGGCCCCACCTCTTCACCTCTTCCTGCTCCATGAGCTTTTTTCTTAAAGCTATGTATGGATCGTGCCTCCACTACATCACTTCCCAGACTATTCCACTTCCAGACAACTCTGTGACTGAAGAAATACTTCCTAACATCCCTGTGATTTATCTGAGTCTTCAACTTCCAACTGTGACCCCTTGTTGCTGTGTCCCATCTCTGGAATATCCTGTCTCTGTCCACCTTGTCGATTCCTCTCAGTATTTTATATGTCGTTATCATATCCCCCCTATCTTTCCTGTCCTCCAGTATCGTCAAGTCGATTTCTCTTAGCCTCTCCTCGTACGACATGCCCCTTAGTTCCGGGACTAGTCTTGTTGCAAACCTTTGCACTTCCTCTAGTTTCCTTACGTCCTTGGCTAGGTGTGGGTTCGAAACTGGTGCTGCATACTCCAATACAGGCCTAACGTACACGGAGTACAATGTCCTGAATGATTCTTTATTAAGATGTCGGAATGATGTCCTTAGGTTTGCTAGGCGCCCGTATGCTGCAGCAGTTATTTGGTTGATGTGCGCCTCAGGAGATGTGCCCGGTGTTATACTCACCCCAAGATCCTTTTTCTTGAGTGAGGTTTGTAGTCTCTGGCCCCCTAGACTGTACTCCGTCTGCGGTCTTCTTTGCCCTTCCCCGATCTTCATGGCTTTGCACTTGGTGGGGTTGAACTCGCTGTTGTCTTTCTGACAGGTATTCCCTGATCCATTGCAGTGCAGTGCATTGAGTGTGTGTGTGTGTGTGTGTGTGTGTATGTGTGTGTGTGTGTGTGTGTGTGTGTGTGTGTGTACACATGGGGGAAAGATCACATGAACCGTGAAAGTAATACTTTATCTTCAGGAAGAAAAATAAAAGCAAAATATAAAAAGTTGGTATAAGCTTAATGTGAAGTTGTGTTGATGTTTTGGAAGCGGGAGGGGGCGTTGACCCCTCCTTCCCTTCCTCCCTCCCTCCTCCATCCTACCTTCCTCCCTCCTACCTTCCTTCCTACCTTCCTTCCTCCTACAATTCTTCCCACTCCTCCCTCCCTCCCTCCCTCATACACATTCAATATTCAGCTCCCCCATGTCTGGGGTCATGGGGGAGCTGGTAGCGGTCAGAAACTGTATCACTTCTGTTCTCTTCCCCGGTATCATTTTCATTTACCCAAAGCGCTAAATCCGTATGAGATAATGCAAGGAGGCTGGATTCTCTTCCTTCCGCTCCCCCCAATATACCCCCAACACCCCTCACCTCCTCACAATAGACGTGGAGGATCTTTGTGTACAATTCGATTTCTCCTGAGGCGGCGTGGCAAGGACGGGTAGATAAAGCCGTAATCTACGTCCTGCGGTGGGTTGGGGTAGATAAGCTTGCAATGTACCTCTCGGAGTTAAACTAGAGGGAAGATGGAGTGAGGGATGTGGCTGGGCTGTGAAGGGAAGATGAAGTGAGAGATGTGGCTGGGGGTCTGTGCAGGGGAGATGAAGTTTGAGATGTGGCTGGGGGTTTGTTAAGGGGAGATGAAGTGAGAGATGTGGCTGGGCTGTGAAGGGGAGATGAAGTGAGAGATGTGGCTGGGCTGTGAAGGGGAGATGAAGTGAGAGATGTGGCTGGGGGTCTGTGAAGGGGAGATAAAATGAGGGATGTGGCTGGGCTTAGAAGGGGAGATGAAGTGAGGAATGTGGCTGGGGGTCTGTGAAGGGGAGATGAAGTGAGGGATGTGGCTGGGGTCTGTGAAGGGGAGATGAAGTAAGGGATGTGGCTGGGGGTCTGTGAAGGGGAGATGAAGTGAGGGATGTGGCTGGGGTCTGTGAAGGGAGATGAAGAAGGTAATTGAGGTGTCGTCAGTGGAACTCACAGCTGATCATTCTTAGAGAGATGTCAGATATTGTGTTCAATAGTCTCTTGGGAGGAGGTAGATAAGGGTGCCAGGGTAGATTAGGTTAGAGAGTCTGTCTCACTGTGGCGTAGATGAAAGCTGGAAATAATCTTTCAAAGTCTTGTTCGGGGTGTTCGTCAGCAGCGTGCAAGGGCATCAATATGAAGCAAGGCTGAGATGGAATTTGTATTAAACAACGAGTGCAGAAGCAGTGTGCCGCTACCCTACTGTGCAATAGTTATATAGCCGAGGCAAAATATAGCGTTTCGAGAGTTGCACAGCAGGAACAGAAGCTAGCTGTGCTTTTCCCCTGTCATGGAGAGATGGGTGTAGGAGGGAAGGTGTTGATTCTGACTGTTGGAGTGTGATAGAATCGCTGTAGAGTTTCTGGTGCTTAGGGAGAGTGAAATAAGTGTTTACAAAAGATGGAGAGAGTAAGAGGGGTGGAGGAATCTGTTAGTAAATAAGGAGTGAAGGACGAGAGAGAGACAAACAGACAGACAGACAGGCAGGCAGAGAAAGAGACAGATAGACAGACAGACAAAAAGGGGACCAATGAAGAGGATGGCTTCTCATACTCTTCTCCGACGGAGAATCGAGCACCTACCCCACACAGGTTTAGCGCTTCATGTAAACACAACAATCACCAGATGATCATCATCATCCAAGATCGATTACCGACTACATTAAAACTGTTCCTATAAACGATTCGATTCGTTGAAGCTCATTGTCTGACGAGGCTTCAGTAATGAGCTGAATCGTCAGAGACATGAAGCAACGGAAGCTCGTATTATGACAACGTTTCGTTCACCTCGAGCGAAACTATCATAATATGGCCTTGCGATGTTTCGCGTGTCTTTCTCATGTACTTTTCGGATCTTAATATTTTCTACCATTTTTTTTATAACTAAAATATCAAATGGAATCTGAGATTATTTCATGGTATGGTTCACCCGAGGTCCCATTCACTACCATCCCCACTGTCACTACCATCCCCACTGTCACTACCATCCCCACTGTCACTACCATCCCCACTGTCACTACCATCCCCACTGTCACTACCATCCCCACTGTCACTGCCATCCCCACTGTCACTACCATCCCCACTGTCACTATCCATCCCCACTGTCACTATCCATCTCCACTGTCAGTATCCATCCCCACTATCACTAACCATCCCCACTGTCACTATCCATACCCACTGTCTCTATCCATCCCCACTGTCACTGTCCATCCCCACTGTCACTATCCATCTCCACTGTCACTATCCATCTCCACTGTCACTATCCATCTCCACTGTCACTACCATCCCCACTATCACTAACAACCCTTCTAACCTTCAATTCCACTTACAACCCCAATTATTTTTGACGCCACTACCAACCTCACTAACCTTCACCACTAACAACCTTATTAACCATAAACCCCTACTAACCTTCACCAATAATAACAACAACCTTCAACACTACTAACAACCCTACTAACCATCATCGCTACTAAAAACCCCACTAACCATCACCACTAACAACCCCACTAACCCACACAACTAACAACCTCACTAACCCACACAGTTAACAACCCCACACAACTAACAACCCTCACACGACTAACAGCCCTCACACGACTAACAACCCCACACAACTAACAACCCTCACTCGACTAACAACCCCACACAACTAACAACCTCACTAACCCACACAGTTAACAACCCCACACAACTAACAACCCTCACTCGACTAACAACCCCACACAACTAACAACCCCAGATAACCTTCAACACCACTAATAACCTTCATCCAGCCGCTATACTCAGACTCGCAGGTATTTCTGGTCTGTTTGAATATATGAACAAATCCAACAAATGCCTGGAATTTCTATGTTAATCCTCTTGCAGTTGTTGCCCGTCTTGGTGCCGGAATATCCGACATGGATTTCTTGCCAGGATTATTCGGGAGGAAGGCAGGAAGGAGAGAGGGAGAAGAGGGAGGGAGAAAATGAAGAGTTGGAAGGGAAGGGAAGAGAGAAAGGAGAGGAATAGTGGATGTAGACTTAGGTGTTGGAGTGATAGAAGCTGAAGCCTGAAGTGGGAAGGGAGAAGGAAGAGAGATGGAGGGAAGAGGGGAGATGCACTCTGGGTTTGAGGCCATTTAGAGAGGTCTGGATTTGGATTCACGGTAGTTTAGCTAATAGTGTTCCTGGTTGTGGCTTAACCTGCTCGTGCGTGTGAGGAAATGCCTAGACTCAAGGAGAGCTGGGATACCAAGGAAGTATACCAAGAGTTGGCATACTAAGGAAGTATACCAAAATTTTGGATACCAGGGAAGTATACCAAGAGTTGGGATATCAAGGAAGTACACCAAGAGTTGGGATACCAGGGAAGTATACCAAGAGAGTGGGGATGCTAAGGAACGATACTGTGAAAGGATACCAGGAGGGTTAGTATACCAGGGTGTGAAGTTTGGTAGATACCGACGATGATCATACTTAATGCAAAGTATGTGGTCAGCAATGTGGTCACTCTTCAACACTATCTGGGCTTTATTGTCCACATATCGAGGAATGTAGAAACAGTATAATAACCTATGTGATATGTCAAGGTATGTTATTAATCAAATCACAGAAAGGGTGGTCGCGTGGTTAAAGCACTGGCCTGTGAGTTTCAGGACTCACTTGCCATGGGTTTGACCCCCACCCGTTTTTTGTAATCGTGTTATTAAGATTTCGTGAGTTATGTTAGGTTATTTATGTGATTATTCAAAACATATATCCTAAATTTTCTGCTAAAAAATTGAAACCGTGATTATATATACCTCTGATATACCTCCGATGAGTTACGAGAGTTTTTCTACTCCCAGAGCCCGGCCTTGGGTCAGGCTCGTCTGGGGCTTGCCTGGTCAACCAGGCTGTTCCTGTTGGTGGCCTGCTGACCCACATATTCATCAGTCTGGTTGATCTGGTACCTGATATGTTCCTGTTAACTCATTTTTTTGAGGGAGGCCTAGTGTCTAGGCCTTTTGTGTATCCACTAGTTCTTGCGCTACCGTCCATGGGATGGCAATGGGGTACACAAACTGTACCACTTCTTCTGCCACCACCAGATGTAGACTAAACAAAATGTAAACTTTGCCAGTTGGATTATTGTCACACCCTGCGTCATTATGTACTGGAGTGCGATAAAATTAATGAATTCAGAGACTACTCACTCAGAAATGTTCAAGATATGTCAAAGTATTTTATCCACAGTGGTATATTACAGACCATTCTGGAAAAATACCCTGACTTTGCTTCCTGTAAATAAAGCATTACCACACACACGTGTGTGTGGGTATGTGGGTGTGGGTGTGTGTTTATGTGTGTATATGTGTGTGTATGTGTGTGTGTGTGACCCAATAATTAATATTTGCACCAATAACTCATTACAGTTGTGACCGGGTGTAGACTAGTAAATTGCTCATTGCTTTATAATTTGTTTATGATTGCAACCATGTATAAAAGTAAGTAAGTAAATTTACTTACTTACATGATTCATTACATTTGAAACTTGTGAGTTCATAACCTTTGTACGTTGTTCAGCTATCAAAACTTTGGGGCCCAGTCTCTGGACCCATTATATTCCTCTATAATCTGTAAATACCTTTGTAACTTGTCATGATTGTGACCAAATCTACCTGAGTTCGTTATCTTTGTAACTTGCTCAGCTATCAAAACTTTGAGGCCCAGTCCCTGGACCCATTATGTACCTCCGTAATCTTTTGACTACCGCCCACAGGATGGGTATGGGGTGCATAATAAAGATATTAAACTAACTAACTTCTTCTTCTGCCAGAACTACTCTCAAAACAGACATGGTATACTTACCGTGATACTCGGAGTATTTTCTCAGGGGAAAGAATAAACTTGAAAAAAAAAATTAATATTGGTAGAGCCGAGGTGGTGAGGTGAGCACTTCCAGCCGGTAATGAACCCCAGTGGTCGGGTAGCCACAGCCCGGCCGTCGGAACACCCAGTTCGTGTCATGACTCACCTTGGTCTTTGTCATGCCACCTTAAATGAGATCCTTCCACCTTCCCCAGACTCCTTCCTTCCTTCCCCAGACTCCTTCCTTCCTTCCCCAGACTCCTTCCTTCCCCAGACTCCTTCCTTCCCCAGACTCCTTCCTTCCCCAGACTCCTTCCTTCCCCAGACTCCTTCCTTCCCAGACCCTTCCTCCCCCCCAAACTCCTCTTCCTTCTCCCCCTTTCCCTTTTCCCTCCCCTCACCTCCATCCTTCCTGTGTCCCTCTCTCTCTTCACCTACCACCTCCTCAATCTCTCTTCTCTCTTCTCTCTCTCTCTCTCTCTCTCTCTCTCTCTCTCTCTCTCGCTCTTGCAAAATTAATTGAGAATAAATGCTTTAATAATCTCATGTTATTTTTAAATACGAAGGCAATCTAGATAAAAAAATAATTACCTTGATGCTGAATAATTTGAACTAATAATAATAATAATAATAATAATAATAATAATAATAACGAAAATAATAATAATAATAATAATAATAATAATAATAATAATAATAATAATTTTATTGAAATTCATTGTACAAAAAGAACACAATTGTTTGAAAAGCCATTGTATGTTTTTTTTTAATTCAGTGGTTTAAAAAAAAACATGTGGCGAGAGGTATGTTTCGTTTAAGAGGGCGACTATTTGCTTGACGGAAATTTGATATAAGAAAAAAAGAGTTAATATAGGCGTGTATAATATAGGATATATGTTCAGTATAGAACAGTTTGATATATTTAAGCCCAAAGTGTGGGGTTTTGTAGCAGGTACACACACACACACACACACACACACACACACACACACACACACACACACACACGTCCAAGTGACAAATTTTCGGAGAATCGGGTGGTACACAAGGGAAAGAAATCGACCCCTCAAGGTAATCTTCAAGGCAGAACCAGCCCGCACCATGATCCTGCAGGAGAAAGCACGGCTGAGGACGAATCAGGGGTACCGGAATGTATACCTAGATCGGGAAAGAACGCAGGAAGAAAGGGAGGCACGGAAGGAGAAGATAAGAAGGCGAAGAGAGGAGAGAGAGGAGACAGCGAGATACGGAGGACACCAAGCCCAAGCAGAACAAACACACACACTGGAAGTACCCACGGCGGGCCTCAAATCACAAAACCCCCACGACAACCATACAATTTAACACCACACACACTCATCAGTCCCCCTGTCCCCACCCCAGCAACCCAAAACCCACCATCACAGCTACCCCCCACCCCCACCACAAACTCCACCCCACCAACCCATACCTCAACCATACAATCCCCCCACCCATACTGCAACCCCCTATGGGCACCCTGCCCACACCCCCCAACCCACAAAGATCTCCCCAAAGCCACAATATTGGAAACAAGGTTGAAGGTTTGGTACACAAACGCGGATGGAATTATGAATAAGTATGAAGAGTGGAATGAAAGAATAGGTGAGGTGTCCCCAGACATCATAGCTGTCACAGAAACTAAACTAAATGAGACAGTAACATGATGCAATCTTTCCACAGGGATATCAGATCCTGAGGAAAGATAGAAGGAGCAGGGGGGAAAGGAGGGGTCGCACTGCTTGTAAGGAACCGTTGGAGATTCGAGGAAATGGAAGGAATGGAGGTGTGTAGAGAAAGGGACTTCATAGTAGGTACCATCCAGTCTGGGGAGCACAAGATAGTCATTGCAGTGATGTATAACCCACCACAGAACTGCAGGAGGCCAGGTGAGGAATATGATGAGAACAACAGAGCAATGGTGGACACTTTTGGCGGAGGTGGAAGAAAAGCGCACATGAGCAGAGCGAAGCTACTGGTCATGGGCGATTTCAACCACAGGGAGATCGACTGGGAGAACCAAGAACCACGTGGGGGTCCAGAAACTTGGAGAGCCAAGATGATGGACGTGGTACTGGAAAACCTGATGCACCAACATGTCAGGGACACGACTAGAGTGAGAGGAGAAGATGAACCAGCAAGACTGGACCTTGTATTCACCCTGAACAGCTCAGATATTGAAGACATAACACACGAGAGCCCCCTGGGAGCCAGTGACCATATGGTGCTGAGCTTTGAGTACATTGTAAAGCTACAGGTGGAGAGGGAAATTGGTACCGAAAGAGACAAACCAGACTTTAAAAGAGGAAACTACACGGGCATGAGGAATTTCCTGCAGGAGGTTCAGTGGGAAAGGGAAATGGAAGGACAGACAATAAATGAAATGATGGAATATGTAGGGGCAAAGTGCAAGGAGGCAGAGGAATGGTTTATACCCAGAGGAAAAAGATTAAGCGGCAAGGCCAGAAAGAGCCTCTGGTTTACCCAAAGGTGCAGGGAGGCAAAGACTCAGAGTGTCAGAGAATAGAAAAGGTACAGAAGGCAAAGAACCCAAGTAAACAAAGAGATTAGTAGAAGAGCTAGAAACGAGTATGCACAGGTACGGAGGGAGGCCCAGAAACAGTACGAAAACGACATAGCATCGAAAGTTAAGTCCGTCCCGAAACTAATGTACAGTCATATCAGAAGGAAGACAACAGTCAAGGACCAGGTGATAAGGCTGAGGAGAGAAGATGGGGAACTCACAAGTAACGATCAAGAGGTATGTGAGGAGCTCAACTTGAGGTTTAAGGAAGTATTCACAGTGGAGGAAGGAAGGCAGCTGGGTAGACAGGACGGGGTGCATCACCAACAAGGGATGTATCAAGTGCTAGAGGGCATACACACAACTGAGGAGGTGAAGCAGTTACTCAGTGACCTCGATACCTCAAAGGCGATGGGTCCGGACAATATCTCCCCGTGGGTTCTTCGGGAAGGAGCTGAGGTACTGAGGGTGCCGCTTACCATAATATTCAACAAATCCCTTGAAACTGGGCAGCTACCTGAGGTATGGAAGAAGGCCAATGTAGTCCCCATCTTAAAAAAAGGAGACAGAAAAGAGGCACTAAACTATAGACCGGTGTCAATTACGTGTATAGTGTGCAAAGTCCTGGAGAAAATCATCAGGAAAAGAATGGTGGAGCACCTCGAGCTGAACAGGATAATAAACACCAGACAGCACTGATTCCGGGAAGGCAAATCCTGTGTAACAAACTTCCTAGAGTTCTATGATAAAGTAACAGAGGTAAGGCAAGAGAGAGAAGGGTGGGTTGATTGCATTTTCCTGGACTGCAGGAAGGCCTTCGACACAGTTCCTCACATGAGATTAGTAAAGAAGTTGGAAGAACAAGCATGTATAACAGGAAGGGCACTGGAATGGATCAGGGAATACCTCACAGGGAGGCAACAACGGGTCATGGTGCGCGATGAGGTATCACAGTGGGCGCCTGTGACGAGCGGTGTACCGCAGGGGTCAGTCCTAGGACCAGTGTTATTCTTGGTATATGTAAATGACATGACGGACGGGATAGACTCAGAAGTGTCTCTGTTCGCAGATGATGTGAAATTAATGAGGAGAATCACATCGGAAGAGGACCAAGCAGGACTTCAAACAGACCTGGACAAGCTCGACATCTGGTCTAGCAACTGGCTTCTCGAATTCAATCCAACCAAATGCAAAGTCATGAAGATCGGAGAAGGGCAAAGAGGACCGCTGAGAGAGTACAGGCTAGGCGAACAAAGGCTACAAACCTCGGCAAAGGAGAAAGACCTTGGGGTGAGTATAACGCCAAGCACGTCTCCGGAGGCACACATCAACCAGATAACTGCGGCAGCATATGGGCGACTGGCAAACCTAAGATTAGCGTTCCGTTACCTTAACAAGGAATCGTTCAAGACACTGTACACAGTGTACGTCAGGCCCATACTAGAATATGCAGCACCAGTCTGGAACCCACACCTGGTCAAGCACGTAAAGAAACTAGAGAAAGTGCAAAGGTTTGCGACAAGGTTAGTTCCACAACTCAGGGGTCTGTCCTATGAAGAAAGGTTGAGGGAAATAGGACTAACAACACTGGAGAAAAGAAGGGTCAGAGGAGACATGATAACGACATACAAAATACTGCGGGGAATTGACAAGGTAGACAGCGACAGGATGTTCCAGAGAGGGAACACAGAAACAAGGGGACACAACTGAAAGCTGAAGACTCAGATGAGTCAAACGGATGTTAGGAAGCATTTCTTCAGCCACAGAGTAGTCAGGAAGTGGAATAGTCTAGAGAAAGATATAGTGGAGGCAGGAACCATACTTAGTTTTAAGACAAGGTATGATAAAGCTCATGGAGCAGGGAGAGCAGAGACCCAGTAGCGGACAGCGAAGAGACGGGGCCAGGAGCTGAGTCTCGACCCCTGCAACCACAATTAGGTGAGTACAATTAGGTGAGTACACACACAAATACACACACACACAGCTATATATCCCTCTTTGTGTCCCTCAATGGCCAAAAAACTCGGGCTTCGAACACTGATCTAATTTATGACTCTAAGCAGCGGATTAGCTGGTGCAATCTGACCAGGCCGTAGCGCTAAACCCGCATGGGTGAGGCAAAGCCTTGGCCAAGGGAAACTGATCCAAGGGGGGTAAAGGGAAGCCTCAATTGGAACAATTCCCTGAACGTCTCCATCAAAGATTCCCGCGTAATTAAGTATTTCCTTCTAGAGGAACTGAACAAAAACAAAATGTTTTTGTTCCGTATCATTTATTTGTTCGTTTAATTTATGGGCTTAACGTGATAGGTGATTTGCGTTAGAAAACGAGGAGGTGGAGAACGTAACTAATGTTCTTCCTCTCGTTGCTCTGCCGTTCACATGGCGTGTCTTTGATGATGCCGAGTGGCTCAGAATCCATGGAACTGGAACTGCCATCCCATTTCCTCGGATCAAACTTGATTATCTCTCGTTCGTTCGGGCGCTGAATATTCTCTTCAGGCTTAACATTTCACTAATACTTCCAGTACAAATATTAATAAGAATAAAAGCAGTAACAATAACAGTAATATAAAAGTGATAGCAATAAAGTCACCTTTTTTTTCTGGCAATAAATAATAGCTATATTTTCCTCCCCGTGAAAAATAAATCCCGCATTGTACATCAACTCTTTTTTTTTTTTTTAAGTCTTGTTCGGGCGTCTCCAGATAAATTGTTTTCATCATAAAAGAGTGAAGACATGTTTCTTGTGGTATCGCGCCGCTTCTTGAGATGTATTTTAATGATTCAGAGAGATTCGTGTTTTATTGTCATTGCGTAAGGCAATGGGACATAAAACTCTGAATCGATTGGATATTAAAATGTTTTGTCTTTGAAGAGAATGTCGGAAAATGTTGGAGTGTTACTACTGGACGAGATTATATATATATATATATATATATATATATATATATATATATATATATATATATATATATATATATATATATATATTATATATATATATATATATATAAATTTATATATAATATAATGTAATGTCGACCAATATATATATTCATTTATATATTTACTTATTTATTGTTTGCTATTAAGATAGACGATATTTTAAAGGAGTTGTTTTTGTTTTATATCCTTAGAGCGGTTGTGCCATGATCGTGTCAAAGGGCTCTTGATCCGAGAAATCGGAGGCGCTACGTAACCCGGAAATAACAGCTGTATTAGTTGACACGTAATAAAATAAATCCTGCTTTATTTTTGTCCCTGAAAAATAACGCCTTGTTACTCAGGTTCTGTTATTGCATATTCAATTTTTTTTTTTTTGGGTGGATGGATTTCTTGCCGAGTATCTATTGTAGCCCAGCAGATAGTAGATAGTAGGTGGTCGGGTGGTATACAGTGACTCACAGGTGGTGCTAGTCCACCACCTGTGAGTTGTCTTGTTGGTGTTTTATCTGGCAGACGACATCTCCCAGTGTCATCTTTGTTGACAGTCTCTCAGTCTCTTGGCTAACATGCCTTCCCCCCCCTATCTCCCACTCAAAGACGACCCCCTTTCCCATATCCCCTTCCTCACGGACTCTCACGGACCCCCCTCCCCCCAGCCTCTCCCTCGCAGGTAAATAACAACAAAGCAAAACTCACTATCCTGTTCAGCTGCGTTTTTTAAGTTTGCTCTCTGCGGACAGTCATAGTAGAATAGATCAAAGCTTTCCCGAGTGTGTATCGTTACCGTCCATCAGTGTTCATTATATTGTATTGTTGTTGTTGCTGCTGCTGCTCTGTGTGTGTGTGTATCTTGTACACCATGATAACATCTCCTCTGCTACGACCCTCATATACTGCCAAGGTTGGTTTCCTGTATTTATTAATTTATTAATTTATTTTAGTTTTCAGTATCCCTCAAGTAAGATAACAGGCAAATCTTACACACTTCAACAACCATTAATATTAAATTGTATGACCCACACAGGTTTAGCACCTAACGTAAATTATGGAATATATATTTATATATATATATACATTTAAAAAACATCAGAACTGTCATATTACTCTTTTCTCTGATTTTTGTTTTGATTCCTAGTCAGCGTACTGACGTTCGTGTTTTTTTAATCATTACTCTCGCATTTTCAGAATTTTTTTTAAGGATCCGAGAACATTCTTCTTGCCGCTCTGGCTCATTCCTCCAGTCTGTGGCTCACTATTGTTCCTCCAGTCTGTGGCTCACTATTGTTCCTCCAGTCTGTGGCTCACTATTGTTCCTCCAGTCTGTGGCTCACTATTGTTCCTCCAGTCTGTGGCTCACTATTGTTCCTCCAGTCTGTGGCTCACTATTGTTCCTCCAGTCTGTGGCTCACTATTGTTCCTCCAGTCTGTGGCTCACTATTGTTCCTCCAGTCTGTGGCTCACTATTGTTCCTCCAGTCTGTGGCTCACTATTGTTCCTCCAGTCTGTGGCTCACTATTGTTCCTCCAGTCTGTGGCTCACTATTGTTCCTCCAGTCTGGGGCTCAGTCTTGTTCCTCCAGTCTGTGGCTCACTCTTGTTCCTACAGTCTGTGGCTCACTCTTGTTCCTACAGTCTGTGGCTCACTCTTGTTCCTCCAGGCTGTGGCTCAGTCTTGTTCCTCCAGTCTGTGGCTCACTCTTGTTCCTCCAGTCTGTGGCTCACTCTTGTTCCTCCAGTCTGTGGCTCACTCTTGTTCCTCCAGTCTGTGGCTCACTCTTGTTCCTCCAGTCTGTGGCTCACTCTTGTTCCTCCAGTCTGTGGCTCACTCTTGTTCCTCCAGTCTGTGGCTCACTCTTGTTCCTCCAGTCTGTGACTCACTCTTGTTCCTCCAGTCTGTGGCTCACTCTTGTTCCTCCAGTCTGTGGCTCACTCTTGTTCCTACAGTCTGTGGCTCACTCTTGTTCCTACAGTCTGTGGCTCACTCTTGTTCCTCCAGTCTGTGGCTCACTCTTGTTCCTCCAGTCTGTGGCTCACTCTTGTTCCTACAGTCTGTGGCTCACTCTTGTTCCTCCAGTCTGTGGCTCACTCTTGTTCCTCCAGTCTGTGGCTCACTCTTGTTCCTCCAGTCTGTGGCTCACTATTGTTCCTCCAGTCTGTGGCTCACTCTTGTTCCTCCAGTCTGTGGCTCACTTTTGTTCCTCCAGTCTGTGGCTCACTCTTGTTCCTCCAGTCTGTGGCTCACTCTTGTTCCTCCAGTCTGTGGCTCACTCTTGTTCCACCAGTCTGTGGCTCACTCTTGATCCTACAGTCTGTGACTCACTCTTGTTCCTACAGTCTGTGGCTCACTATTGTTCCTACAGTCTGTGGCTCACTCTTGTTCCTACAGTCTGTGGCTCACTCTTGTTCCTCCAGCCTGTGACTCACTCTTGTTCCTACAGTCTGTGGCTCACTCTTGTTCCTCCAGTCTGTGGCTCACTCTTGTTCCTCCAGTCTGTGGCTCACTCTTGTTCCTCCAGTCTGTGGCTCAGTCTGCTGTAACAGAGTAACCAAGGTCTTCCCCGAGTTGAAAACCATCAGTCGTGTATATCAGTGTTAATATATACCAACCAGTCTGCGGTTTATGGCATTATTGAGAAGACGTTTCGCCCACCAGTGACTTTATCAGTTGATAAAGTTGGTGGCGGATGAAACGTCTTCACAGTGAAATACCGTAAACCACATATCGTCTTGTTAATAAAGAGGAAGTCATATTTGTGTCAGTACACAAATAACCCGCCCATTAACAAGCCGTAAGTTAGAGTCTCCTGTGAGCGGGTTATTTGTGTATTGTTGCAGACACGGCATCGTGCCTTTCTATTCCTTGTTGCTATCAGTTTCTTATGAAGGAGGATTTGTCAGCTCCATACTTGTGTATGTTCCGTGACGAAGTATCCGTTTGCCGGATGTTCCTCTCTTCTAATTTCCCTTCCCTGACCTTTTGTGATTTACGTGTCAGGGATAACTATACATAGAATTTTAGTAATAATGCTAGAATTACCTGTAAATGTTAGGTAAATGGACACTGATGCAACTAATGTGACATTTTATTGTGGCAACGTTGCTCTCTTCAGAAGCTTTGTCAAGACGTTACAGCTTGACAAAGCTTCCTGTGTCACTCTGAAGGTTCATATTACACTGGTCATCCAGCTTTTCTGGTTCTCAGCAAGAAACTTTTCACCAGATTTTCTGGACAAATTCACCGTTATATTTAAGGAATTCCAAAATCTTGCAAAAATTATACATGACACACCGCTAATTATGGCTGTCGCAGTTCGACGCAACACATTACCAGTCAGTCCACTCTACCCTGGGAGGTTAGAGTGGACTGACTGACTGACTGACTACCAGTAACCGGTTTGGGTGCTTCTTGGCCATGGCCTGCCTACCAAATGGCCGGCCAGCAGCCAAATGATGGCGATGATAGGCAGCCATTGTAGGCAACCATCGTCTCCGTCCCTTCCCCTTTCCCTGGCTCAGTGCAAGACACAGGTGTAATTGCACCGACTTGTTGACTGCTTCACCTGGTGCCCAGTGCTATCTGCATCTGGTTGTAACGAGTCTCTTGTTGTCTCACCACCAACTGAGTCACTCTCCTCATTCCTCTTGTCTTGTATAAGGCAGAGAGTTCCACTGTAGGTTAGTCAGAGGCTGGTGCAATATAGTTACGTAATCTGAAAAAAAAAAACTGATTTGCATCTTCTAGCAGGCGCTCTATTGGCTAACCACCGCTTCTCAACCACCTAATCCTTATTGTGCTTTTCAACACCTACTTGTCGGCAAATCCCGCTCCCTTATTGGCTTAACAAGCCTTCCGTGTACAACCAATCACCGGCATGTACTCAGCAGTTGCTTGCATACTAAAAAAAATAGGCCTCCCATTGGCTGAAGTAAGCCAATCATCGTCGCGTTCGTAGCAATATTTTGACCCGGTGCTCGCGGCTTTAGTATTTTAAAAAATACGTGATGAATTTTATTATCCCCAGGCAGTGTTGAGACCTCTGGTAAAGTGTCTCTCACTGTGAGTGATTTTATGCTTGATTTTATTTTTCAATGTATAAGAACACTTTTTAATTGTGAATGTACGTATTGTTTTAGTATTGTGAGTTGAAAATTCTTGTTGTGAAGTTTATTCCGTGTGATTGTGGTAATGTGGTTGGTAGGGTGATTGTTAGGTCCAGACGCTAGTTAGGTAAGATGATTGTATTCAGTCTTCCTCCTCAAGCCCTGACGGTCTCCCTAACTCCCAACATCCATTACACTTCTCCATTTGCCCTCCCTCCTCCTCCTCCTTCCATCCTCCACCTTCCTTCCTCCACCCCTCCAACAGCCCCCACTCCACCTCCAACAATCGTGGGAGAGTGCCAATAACGTGACATATCCCAGTGATTAATAGAGCGAGAAATATTTGAATCTCCCTCTCTCCCTCAGGCGAGCAAGGGTTATTGCTTCCTCTCCCTTCCCTCCACTATCCCTTTCTTCCACTCTCCCTTTCTTCCACTCTCCCTTCCCTCCACTATCCCTTCCCTCCACTCTCCCTTCCCTCCACTCTCCCTTCCCTCCACAATCCCTTTCTTCCACTCTCCCTTCTCTCCACTCTCCCTTCAACTCTCCCTTTCCTTCACTCTCAATTCCTTCCACTCTCCTTTTCTTCCACTCTCCCTTCCCTCCAATCTCCCTTTCTTTCACTTTACCTTCCCTCCATTGTTTCTTACTTCCACTCTCCCTTTCTGCCACTCTCTCTTTCACTCTCATTTTCTTCCACTTTCCCTTCCCTCCCTTATCCCTTTCTTCCAATCTCCCTTTTTTTAATTTCCCTTCCCTCCATTCTCCCTTTCTTCCACTCTCCCTTTCCTCCACTGTCCCTTCCCCTCATTCTCCATTCCCTCCACTTTCCCTTCCTTTCACTCTCCCTTCCCTCCACTCTTCCCTTCACTCTCCCTTCCCTCCACTCTACCTTTCCTCCACTCTCCCTTCCTTTCACTCTCCCTTCCCTCCACTCTTCCCTTCACTCTCCCTTCCCTCCACTCTACCTTCCCTTTTCTCTCCCTTCCCTTCACTCTCCCTTCCCTTCACTCTCCCTGCTTTCGATTATCTTCCCTTTACCCACTACACTATTATCTCCTTCCCCTCCTACAATATCTCGCTTTTATCCTTTTCCTACCTACCCATCCCACCTACCCATTCCATCTACCTATTTCATCTACCCATCCCACCTACCCTTTCCATCTATCTATTTCATCTACCCATCCCACCTACACATTCCATCTACCTATTTCATTTACCCATCCCACCTACCCATTCCATCTACCTATTTCATCTATCCATCCCACCTACCCATTCCATCTACCTATTTCATCTACCCATCCCACCTATCCATTCCATCTACCTATTTCATCTACCCATTCCACCTACCCATTCCATCTACCTATTTCATCTACCATCCCACCTACCCATTCCATCTACCCATCCCACCTACCGATTCCATCTAACTATTTCATCTACCATCCCACCTACCCATTCCATCTACCTATTTCATCTACCCATCCCACCTACCCATTTCATCTACCTATTTCATCTACCCATTCCACCTACCCATTCCATCTACCTATTTCATCTACCATCCCACCTACCCATTCCATCGACCTATTTCATCTACCCATCCCACCTACCGATTCCATCTAACTATTTCATCTATCAATCCCACCTACCCATTCCATCTACCTATTTCATCTACCCATCCAACCTATCCACTCCATCTACCTATTTAATCTACCCATCCCACCTACCCATTTCATCTACCATCCCACCTACCCATTCCATCTACCTACCTATTTCATCTACCCATCCCACCTACCTATTTCATCTACCCATCCCGCCTATCCATTCCATCTACCTATTTCATCTACCCATTCCACCTATCCATTTCATCTACCTATTTCATCTACCTATCCCACCTACCCATTCCATCTACCCATTTGATCTACCCATATAATCTATCCATCCCACCTACCAATTCCATCTACATATTTCATCTACCCATCCAAGCTACTCATCACCTGACCACAGCATCGACCACCGAACATGACACTGAACATGACACTGAACATGACACCGAACATGACACTGAACATGACACTGAACATGACACTGAACATGACACCGAACATGACACTGAACATGACACCGAACATGACACTGAACATGACACTGAACATGACACTGAACATGACACTGAACATGACACTAAACATGACACTGAACATGACACCGAACATGACACTGAACATGACACTGAACATGACACTGAACATGACACTAAACATGACACTGAACATGACACCGAACATGACACCGAACATGACACTGAACATGACACTGAACATGACACCGAACTTGATACTGAACATGACACTGAACATGACACCGAACATGACAGTGAACATGAGTCCGAACATTCGACTATTTACACTAAAGCTCCGGACTAACACTCTTATCGTTTTTATTTGGAGATTTTTAAAACACGCTCAAACCTTCATTTTTTCATAATGTTTCGTATGCATTTTTGTCCTGGCGTGGGCAAATGCGTATTGACAAGCATTAGGAGGAGCGCGCTGTTTTGTTCAAGTTAAATCACGCGAATTGAATCGACAAATAATACTGAATGAACGCATTTGCATATTGGTTAGTTTCATTTTTTTGGCTTTAGGCTTCGTTCACCTGTGTTGTAATCTCCTTGCTTTCTGTTTAAGGTCCGTTAGTTTTTCAAGGTCCTACAGTCTTTTTAAGGTTCTACATCTCTACGTTTGTTTAGAATCCTAGGTCTTGTTTTTAAGGTTATATCTCTCTAGTTATATGTCAGTTTAAGGTTCTACATCTGTTTAGGGTCAGATGTATGTTTTGGGTTTGACGTCTGTTTATAGGTTGAAAGTCCTTCATCTGTGGCAGGTATCTTGTGCTCTCCTACAAATCTACAAAATAAAAATCAAGAACTCAATTACGGCACACTAAATTAAGTTTGTAAACCATTTACATCAGTTTCGATATACAGAGGAGACTGTTAGGTTTAACAGAGCTGCTGTATGTTCTTATTTTTGTTCAGGATGTATGCACTTCTCTGAGAGGTTCACTCTTGCTAATGACTGCAAGAGTTGTGATGTGGAGTGACCTGTTGTGCTGGCTCAGTGATATATTCTGTTCTTGTAGTTGCTTGGGGGAGTCGACGTCCTAGTGCTGCAGGTCCACCTTGTGGAAGAGGTGGGAGGGAGTGTAGGGAAGTGTTGGAGGTAGGCGATCAGACAGGGTTTAGGTGGGAGGTAGGCGATCAGACGGGGTTTAGGTGGGAGGGAGGTGATCAGACAGACAGGATCTAGTGAATGGGATACAATAAAGTTCGATCCGGGTAGGGTAACTCCGGGAAGGTAACTCCAGTTCTTAGATCAAGAGCCCTTCACCGGTATCAAGGCTCTACCCACCCTTGAAGGGGTGGGAAGAACTTTCCCTTTCAGTCCAGAATCTGGGACGACCCAGAATATAGACGAGGAGATGTTGCACTCATACACTATTCACAATTTCAAGAGGAAATATCGAACCGTAGAGGCCAGAAGATAGCCTCTAAGAGGACAGGCCAGAAGCTATGGTTCAACACCTGCAAACACAACTACGTGAATATAAAAAAAAACACGTACACTCTGCATTTACATTACGCACGATGCAATTACTTGTACATGTAAATTTGTACGTGTTTTCGGTCCCAAGTGTTTGTTTGACGTCCGTTAACAAGAGCAGAGTTAATGAAGACAGGAAAAATGAAGGAGAATAATCAAGGAGGGAGAGAACATAAACTGAGAGTGAATAATTTGAGAGTGTTGAGAGTTCAAAAAATCTGGAAACATAATGGGTGAAGGAAATTGCTTATATAAAGCGAGCTGGGATAGCACGAGGTGTCATTCCACGATGTTTCGTTCTCTGATGTTTCATTCCACGAGGTCTCGTTTCATGAGGCCTCGTTCCACGAGGCCTCGTTTCACGAGGTTTCTATGGGGTTACCTCCTCTGGTGCTTCTTTTTACGATGTTTCCCTCCATGCTGTTCGTCTCCCTGATGTCTCTGGGTGCCCCGGCGGTGCCCCGGCGGTGCAGGGACATGCAGTCGAAATGTCACAATCCCCGAGACTCTCTCCAGATCAGCCAGACTGTATGGCTATGTGGGGTTGCGGGCCACCAGCAGCAACGGCCTGGTTGACAGGCTAGCACCAGACGATCCGGGAGTAGAAAGCCTCTCGAAACTCATCAGAGGTATATATCAGGGATAGGGTGATAGCCTCAAGAATTCCACAAGAGCTGAACAAACCCTAGGAGCGACTAAATATATCATTCCTTTAGATCTGAATTCTCCAAAGTTCCAGCATTCAGTTCCATAATGCTGGAGCTAGAGCTTTCACAGGCTCAGTATGGATATGCATTTGATGATGACAGTTTGTGAGTACACAGGATATACAGTATGTACACTGAGAGGTGTATGTCTCTTTTTGGTGTACAGTTAGGAATTACGATCAGCGGGGTGTTGTTAATGGGTAGTTGTAAGTGCTAGAGGAGTGTTTGTGGAAGGTGTAATGGAGGGGGGCAGGAAAGGGGTGGTTGACGTTGAAATATAATAGGGGGGTTGGGTGAGGGATGTGAAAAAGACCGGAGCATGTATCCTCCTCCTTCTCATTCATCTCCCCTACTAACTCCTCCTCATGGTAACTGGATGAGACAGCCTCCTACATTACAAAAAATTTCCATCCGGCAGTAAATTTTATGTTGAGATTGTATGGCTGGTGAGCGTGTTAGTGAGCGTGTTAGTGAGCGTGTTAGTGAGCGTGTTAGTGAGGGTGTTAGTGAGGGTGTTAGTGAGGGTGTTAGTGAGCGTGTTAGTGAGGGTGTTAGTGAGCGTGTTAGTGAGCGTGTTAGTGAGGGTGTTAGTGAGCGTGTTAGTGAGCGTGTTAGTGAGCGTGTTAGTGAGCGTGTTAGTGTAGACGTGTTAGTGAGCGTGTTAGATGAGCGTGTTAGTGAGCGTGTTAGTGAGCGTGTTAGTGAGCGTATTAGTAGGCGTGTTAGTGAGCGTGTTATGAGGTGTTAGTGAGCGTGTTAGTAGCGTGTTAGTGAGCGTAGTTGTAGCGTGTTAGTGAGCGTAGTTAGTGAGCGTGTTAGTGAGCGTGTTAGTGAGCGTGTTAGTGAGCGTGTTAGTGAGGGTGTTAGTGAGGGTGTTAGTGAGCGTGTTAGTGAGGGTGTTAGTGAGCGTGTTAGTGAGCGTGTTAGTGAGCGTGTTAGTGAGCGTGTTAGTGAGCGTGTTAGTGAGGTGTTAGTGAGCGTGTTAGTGAGGTGTTAGTAGCGTGTTAGTGAGCGTGTTAGTGAGCGTGTTAGTGAGCGTGTTAGTGAGAACGTGTTAGTGAGCGTGTTAGTGAGCGTGTTAGTAGAGCGTGTTAGTGAGCGTGTTAGTGAGCGTGTTAGTGAGCGTGTTAGTGAGCGATGTGTTAGTGAGCGTTGTTATGAGCGTGTTAGTGAGCGTGTTAGTGAGCGTGTTAGTGAGCGTGTTAGTGAGCGTGTTAGTGAGCGTGTTAGTGAGCGTGTTAGTGAGGGTGTTAGTGAGCGTGTTAGTGAGCGTGTTAGTGAGCGTGTTAGTGAGCGTGTTAGTGAGCGTGTTAGTGAGCGTGTTAGTGAGCGTGTTAGTGAGCGTGTTAGTGAGCGTGTTAGTGAGGTGTTAGGTGAGCATGTTAGTGAGGTGTTAGTGAGCGGTTAGTGAGCGTGTTAGTGAGCGTCGTCTAGTGAGCGTGTTAGTGAGCGTGTTAGTGAGCGTGTAGTAGTAGAGCGTGTTAGTAGAGCGTGTTAGTGAGCGTGTTAGTGAGCGTGTTAGTAGAGCGTGTTAGTGAGCGTGTTAGTAGAGGATGTTAGTGAGCGTGTTAGTGAGCGTGTTAGTGAGCGTGTTAGTGAGCGTGTTAGTGAGCGTGTTATGAGGGTGTTAGTGAGCGTGTTAGTGAGCGGATGTTAGTGAGCGTGTTAGGTAGAGCGTGTTAGTGAGGCGTGTGAGTGAGCGTGTTAGTGAGACGTGTAGTGAGCGTGTTAGGGCGGTTAGTGAGCGGGTAGGAGCGTGTTAGTGAGCGTGTTAGTGAGCGTGTTAGTGAGCGTGTTAGTGAGGGGTGGAAGATGAGGAGAGGTGAAGAGGGGAAGGTCAGGGAAGGAATATGAGGGAGACGAAGGTGAAAGAAGGAATATGAGGAGGGATGAAAGTGAGAGAAGGATCATGAGGGGACGAATGTGAAAGGAAGAGGGGAGAGATTGTGGCGACTTTTTGACTTAACAACGCTGTTTGCGTTTGTGATTGTGATTGTGATTGAAAGTTATTAGTGGCGAGTTGGTGGTAAGAGGAAGAGGCAGTGTATTTGTATACAGTGGTATGTATACCTGAGTACGTATACAGGGGGCATGTATTCATCAGTATGTATACATGGGTATGCTCTGAAATGCAAATAAACGTCTGTGTTTATAGTTCGAGGGAGGTCTTTGTCGCCTGCCTCTCCTCTCTCTCTCTCTCTCTCTCTCTCTCTCTCTCTCTCTCTCTCTCTCTCTCTCTCTCTCTCTCTCTCTCTCTCTCTCTCTCTCTCTCTCTCTCTCTCTCTCTCTCCCAGCCTCCCCCTCACTACATTCTATCTACGTCCTAACTCATTCACTATTTTCCCTCCTTAAATCCCTCCCTCCCTCCCTCCCTCTCTTCTTCTTTCCTTCCCTTTACCCATCTCTTTCCCCCTCTCTCACATCCTCCCTTTCCCTGACAGGGAAGTCCCTCTGCACGTCTTCGTTTCGGCCCATTAGCGCCCCGAATCACTAATCCCCGCCAGCGATTGGGGGAATTCTCCCTCGAATCAGCGACGCCTTAATGGCTGGTGGCGAATGGGAACGCATTATGCGTTTCTTGGTTTATATGACAGGTTTTAGTTTAGTGGGCGGTGGTGGACGTGTTTCATTGTTTCGTGTGTGTGTGTGTGTGCGTGTGTGGCTGGTGTTCCACGCGACTGTTGTTGGTAGCAGCATTTTGCCTGCATAGAAATGGCCCGAAAATGAGTTTCATTTTAAAGATGAGGAAGAAATGGCGTCTCCCGCCGCGTGTAAACTGTGTGACAATACTGTGTGTCATGTGCAGTGTGGGCCAGATGCCTGGTGCCTCTCCTGGCACTGGTGGTGCCAGCTATAACTGCCACCCTAGTGAAGACTGTTACAGCGATGGTGGTAGTGGTGACAGTGGTGCCACTGCCAGTGATAGCAGCGATGGTGTCACACATGGAACAAGATCGCAGTAAACAGGTGATAACACAACATGCAGAACAACCATTGTGAAAAATATAGTAAACTTACAAGAACTTTCATGATTTCTCACATTATCAGTTCCTTCATATATATATATATATATATATATATATATATATATATATATATGTATATATATGGTAGGATTGCTGGTGTCTTTTTTTCTGTCTCATAAACACGCTGGATAACAGGTATATCTAGCTACTTCTACTTACACTTAGGTCACACTACACTGGCATACACATGCATATATATACATAGACACATCTAGGTTTTTCTTCTTTTTCTTAATAGTTCTTGATCTTCTTTATTTCCTCTATTCTCCATGGGGAAGTGGAAAAGAATCTTTCCTCCGTAAGCCACGCGTGTCGTATGAGACGACTAAAATGCCGAGAGCAAGTGGCTAGTAACCCCTTCTCCTGTAGAAAATACTAAAAAAAAGAGAAAAAAAAATTACATAACTGTGATGCTTGAATGTGCGTGGATGTAGTGCGGATGATAAGAAAGAGATGATTGCTGATGTTATGAATGAAAAGAAGTTGGATGTCCTGGCCCTAAGCGAAACAAAGCTGAAGGGGGTAGGCGAGTTTCAGTGGGGAGAAATAAATGGGATTAAGTCAGGACTATCTGAGAGAGTTAGAGCTAAGGAAGGGGTAGCAATAATGTTGAAGGATCAGTTATGGAAGGAGAAGAGGGAATATAATTGAATAAATTCAAGAATTTTGTTTATTAAAAAAATGGTCAGATGCGAAAAGTGGGTCATAATAAGTGAATATGCACCTGGAGAAGAGAGGAGTGTAGAGGGAAGAGAGAGATTTTGGGAGATGTTAAGCGAATGTATAGGAACTTTTGAACCAAGTGAGAGATTAATTGTGGTAGGGGACCTAAATGCTAAAGTAGGAGAAACATTTAGAGAGGGTGTGGTAGGATAAGTTTGGGGTGCCAGGTGTAAATGATAATGGGAGCCCTTTGACTGAACTTTGTATAGAAAGGGATTGGTTATAGGTAATACATATTTTAAGAACAAGAGGATAAATAAGTATACAAGATATGATGCAGAGCGTAATGACAGTAGTTTGTTGGACTACGTATTGGTAGATAAAGATTGTTGAGTAGACTTCAGGATGTACATGTTTATAGAGGGGGCACAGATATATCAGACCACTTTTTACTTGTAGCTATAGTAAGAGTAAAAGGTAGATGGGATACAAGGAAAATAGAAGCAGCAAGTAAGAGAGAGGTGAAGGTTTATAAACTAATGGAGGAGGCAGTTTGGGTAAGATACAAACAACTATTGCAGGATAGATGGACTAGTGAGAGTATAGGCAATGGGGTCGAAGATGTATGGGGTAGGTTTAAGTATGTAGTGTTAGAGTGTTCAGAAGAAGTTTGTGGTTACAAGAAAGTGGGTGCAAGAGGGAAGAAGAGCGATTGGTGAAATGATGATGTAAAGAGAGTAGTAAGGGAGAAAAAGTTAGAATATGAGAGGTTTTTACAAAGTAGAAGTGATGCAAGGAGGGAGGAGTATATGGAGAGCAAAAGAGAGGTTAAGAGAGTGGTGAAGCAATGTAAAAAGAGAGCAAATGAGAAAATGGGTGAGATGTTATCAACAAATTTTGTTGAAAATAAGAAAAAGTTTTGGAGTGAGATTAATAAGCTGAGGAAGCCTAGGGAACGAATGGATTTGATAGTTAAAAATAAGAGAGGAGAGTTATTAAATGGAGAGTTAGAGGTATCAGGAAGATGGAGGGAATATTTTGAGGAATTGTTAAATGTTGATGAAGATAGGGAAGCTGTGATTTCGTATATAGGGCAAGAAGGAATAACGTATTTTAGGAGTGAGCAAGAGCCATTTATGAGGAGGGGGGGAGTTTGTGAGGCAGTGGGTAGAATGAAAGGGGGTAAGGCAGCTGGAATTGATGAGATAAAGATAGAAATGTTAAAAGCAGGTGGGGATATAGTTTTGGAGTGATTGGTCCTTGTATTAATATTGGTAGAATTACCGACAATATGTTAAGTAAAAGGACACAAATGCAACTAATGTGACATTTTATTGTGGCAACGTTTCGCTCTTCAGGAGCTTTTTCAAGCCGTTACGGCTTGAAAAAGCTCCTGGAGAGCACCCACAATAAAATGTCACATTAGTTGCATGTGTGTCCTTTTGATTGGTCCTTTTATTTAATAAATGTATGGAAAGGGTAAGGTACCTAGGGATTGGCAGAGAGTTCCTTTGTATAAAGGCAAAGAGGACAAAAGAGAGTGCATGGTAGTGTATGGTAGAGTTATTATTGAAAGAATTAAGGGTAAGATGGAGAGTAGGATACCAGATGAACAAGGGGGCTTTAGGAAAGGTAGGGGGTGTGTAGACCAAGTGTTTACAGTGAAACATATAGGTGAACAGTATTTAAATAAGGATAAAGAGGTTTTTGTGGCATTTATGGATTTGAAAAGGCATATAACACTTGGATAGGGAGCAATGTGGCAGATGTTGCATATGTATGGAATACGAGGTAGGTTACTGAAAACAGTGAAGAGTTTTTACGAGGATAGTGAGGCTCAGGTTAGAGTATGTAGGAGAGAGGGAGATTATTTCCCAGTAAAAGTAGGCCTAAGACAAGGATGTGTGATGTCACCATGGTTGTTCAATATATTTATAGATGGGGTTGTAAGAGAAGTGAATGCTCGGGTGTTGGAAAGAGGTGTGGGGTTAAAGAAAAAGAATCTAACACAAAGTGGGAGTTGTCACAGTTGCTCTTTGCTGATGACACTGTGCTTTTGGAAAATTCAGAAGAGAAGTTGCAGAGGTTGGTGCATTAGTTTGGTAGGGTATGTAAAAGAGGAAAATTAAAAGTGAATATGGGAAAGAGTAAGGTGATGAGGATAAAAAAAAAATTAGGTGACAAAAGATTGGATATCAGATTAGAGGTTGAGAGTATGGAGGAGGTGAATGTATTCAGATATTTAGGAGTGGACGTGTCAGCAGATGGGTCTTTGAAAGATGAGGTGAATTATAGAATTGAGGGGAAAAAGGTGGGTCATGCACTGAGAAGTCTGTGGAGACGAAGAACTTTGTCCATGGAAGCAAAGAGGGGAATGTATGAGAGTATAGTTATACCAACGCTCTTATATGGGTGTGAAGCATGGGTGGTTAATGTTGCAACAAGGAGAAGGCTGGAGGCAGTGGAGATGTCATGTCTGACTGCAGTGTGTGGTGTGAATATAATACAGAGAGAATTTGTAGTTTTGGAAATTAGAAGGAGGTGCGGGATTACCAAAACTATTATCCAGAGGGCTGAGGAGGGGTTATTGAGGTGGTTCGGACATGTAGAGAGGTGGCAGGAAATAGAATGACTTCGAGAGTGTATAAATCTGTAGAGGAGGGAAGGCAGGGTAGGGGTTGGCCTAGGAAAGGTTGGAGAGAGCTGGTAAAGGAGGTTTTGCATGTGAGGAGCATGGACTTCCAGCAAGCATGCGTGAGTGTGTTAGATAGGAGTGAATGGAGACAAATGTTTTTTAGGACTTGACGTGCTGTTGGAGTGTGAGCAAGGTAACATTTACGAAGGGATGAAGGGAAACCGGCAGGCCGGACTTGAGTCCTGGAGATTGGAAGGAGCGGTGTTAATGTTGCAATTTGATAACTGTAGTGTAAGCGCGCCTCTGGCAAGGCAGTGATGAAGTGAATGATGATGAAAGTTTTTCTTTTTCGGGCAACCCTGCCTTGGTGGGAGACGGCCGATGTGTTAATAATATATATATATATATATATATATATATATATATATATATATATATATTTTGTGTGTGTGTGTGTGTGTGTGTGTGTGTATAGTGTTCATCTATTGTGCTAATCTACTCTGTTCTCGTCTACTGTGCTCATCTACTCAGCTCACCAGTCGTCTCCCCTAGGATCACACTCTCCCCTTCTACTAATCTCCCCAGGGCGTTGATATTATATCTGTCAGTTCCTAGCACATTATGATGCCTGACCACCTCCCCATTCTCCACACACCTCCCCTTCTTGCCTCCCCAGGGAATACTCTCCCCTACTCTACCCCTCCCCGTGTTGCTGGCTTCTTCCATCACCCCCCACTACACCAGACACTCACTCCACACCAGACCCCCACACCTCACACACCACACACACACATAAACATACACACACACACATAAATACACACACACACACACACACACACAGCCAGGACTAGACTCACTCAAACCCCAATAGTACACACACACCACACCACACACACACACACACACACACACACACACACACACAGGATGTTCCAGAGAGGGAACACAGAAACAAGGGGGCACAATTGGAAGTTGAAGACTCAGATGAGTCAAAGGAATGTTAGGAAGCATTTCTTCAGCCATAGAGTAGTCACGAAGTGGAATAGTCTAGCAAACGATGTAGTGGAGTCAGGAACCATACATAGCTTTAAGACAAGGTATGATAAAGCTCATGGAGCAGGGAGAGAAGAGACCCAGTAGCGGACAGTGAAGAGGCGGGGCCAGGAGCTGAGTCTCGACCCCTGCAACCACAATTAGGTGAGTACAATTAGGTGAGTACACAACTATAAAGGGATCTGGACAGGCTGCAGGCCTGGTCCAGCAACTGGCTCCGGAGTTCAACCCCACTAAGTGCAAAGTCATGAAGATTAGGGAAGGGCAGAGAAGACCGCAGACGGAATACAGTTTAGGGGGCCAGAGACTACAAACCTCACTCAAGGAAAATGATCTTGGGGTGAGTATAACACCAGGCACATCTCCTGAGGCGCACATCAACCAAATAACTGCTGCAGCATACGGGCGCCTGGCGAACCTTAGAACAGCATTCTGACATCTCAATAAGGAATCGTTCAGGACCCTGTACACCATGTATGTTAGGCCTATATCCGAGTATGCTGCACCAGTTTGGAACCCACACCTAGCCAAGCACGTAAGGAAGCTAGTGAAAGTTCAAAGGTTTGCAACAAGACTAGTCCCGGAGCTAAGGGGCATGTCCTACGAGGAGAGGTTAAGGGAAATCGACCTGACGACACTGGAAGACAGGAGAGATAGGGAGGAAATGATAACAACATATAAAATACTGAGGAATCGACAAGGTGGACAGAGACAGGATGTTCCAGAGATGGGACACAGCAACAAGGGGACACAGTTGGAAGTTGAAGACTCAGATGAATCACAGGGATGTTAGGAAGTATATCTTCAGTCATAGAGTTCTCAGGAAGTGGAATAGTCTGCGAAGTGATGTAGTAGAGGCAGGATCCATACGTTGCTTTAAGAAGAGGTATGATAAAGCTCATGGAGCAGGAAGAGTGACCTAGTAGCAGCCAGTAAAGAGGCGGGGCCAGGAGTTGTGACTCGTTCCCTGCAATCACAACTAAGTGAGTACACACACACACATATTCATAAACGGCCTCATCTCGTTCTTTTACTAAGGCCTATTCCACCATCCCTCCACCAGCCCTCCACAGCAGCTCTCCACAGCAGCCCTCCACAGCAGCCCTCCACAGCAGCCCTCCACAGCAGCCCTCCACAGCAGCCGTCACCGCTGCAATAAAGGTATGTGGAACAGCTCCCAGCGGTGCTGTCCTCACTCCGCCATTGTCAACACGAATAAACTTTTGAAGGATTGTTACATCAACTGTGTTCTCCCTCAACACCTCCCGCACCGCAACACCTCCCGCACCGCAACACCTCCCGCAACGCAACACCTCCCGCACCGCAACACCTCCCGCACCGCAACACCTCCCGCACCACAACTTTAATACACATGCAGCACACTTGTACTCACACACACACACACACACTCACACACATACACACACACACACACACACACACACATACACACACACACACACACTCACACACATACACACACACACACACACACATACACACACACACACACACACACTCACACACATACACACACACACACACACACACACACACACACACACACACACTCACACACATACACACACACACACACACACACACACACACACTCACACACATACACACACACACACACTCACACACATACACACACACACACACACACTCACACACATACACACACACACACACACACACACACACACATCATACACACACACACACACTTGGCGGGACCAGGAGCTGTGAATCGACCCCTGCAACTACAGCTAGGTGAGTACACATATACATACACACACACACAAACGTAAGGGATAGACTCAGAAGTGTCCCTGTTTGCAGATGATGTGAAGTTAATAAGGAGAATTAAATCGGATGAGGATCAGGCAGGACTACAAAGAGACCTGGACAGGCTACAAGCCTGGTTCAGTAACTGGCTCCTCGAATTTAACCCTGCCAAATGCAAAGTCATGAAGATCGGGGAAGGGCAAAGAAGACCGTAGACAGAGTATAGTCTAGGTGGCTAAAGACTGCAAACCTCACTCAAGGAAAAGGACCTTGGGGTGAGTATAATACCGAGCACATCTCCTGAGGCGCACATCAACCAGATAACTGCTGCAGCATATGGGCGCCTGGCAAACCTGAGAATAGCGTTCCGATACCTCAGTAAGGAATCATTCAAGACTGTACACCGTGTACGTCAGGCCCATACTGGAGTATACAGCACCAGTTTGGAACCAACACCTGGTCAAGCACATCAAGAAATTAGAAAAGGTGCAAAGATTTGCAACAAGGATAGTTCCAGAGCTATGGAAAATGTCCTACGAAGAAAGGCTAAGGGAAATAGGCCTGGCGACACTGGAGGACAGGAGAGTTAGGGGAGACATGATAACGACATACAAAATACTGCGAGGAATTGACAAGGTGGACAGAGACAGGATGTTCCAGAGAGGGGACACAGAAACAAGGGGACACAGAAACAAGGGGACACAGAAACAATGAGACACAGAAACAAGGGGACACAGAAACAAGGGGACACAGAAACAAGGGAACACAGCTGGAAGCTGAAGACTCAGATGAGTCAAAGAGATGTTAGGAAGTATTATTTTAGTCACAGAGTTGTCACGAAGTGGAATAGGCTGGCAAGTGACGTAGTGGACGCAGGAACCATACATAGTTTTAAGACGAGGTATGGTAAAGCTGATGGAGCAGGGAGAGGGAGGACATAGTAGCGATCAGTGAAGAGGCGGGGCCAGAAGCTATGACTCGACCTGCAATCACAATTAGGTGAGTACACACACACACACACACACACACACTAACCGTCTCATACATAAACGATTCCGCTTCATATCTCTTTGTTTTTTCTTTATTTAACACAGCTTCTAATTCTCCTTCATCACCTCTCCCTCCTCCCCACAACTCTTCCTCCCCTCATTCACCTCTTCCTCTCATTGCTTTGTCTCCCCTACCCTCCATTTTCCTTTTCCTCTCTACCTCCTTTTTTTCCCCTCCCCCTCCCAATCATCCTCTTTCTATCCTCCCTAGCCGCCGCTATCTAGCCCTGGGCGCCACCAAGCGACCACTCACTACTATCTCTAGTGTTTCCCTCTGGCTAGATAGAACCTCCACCAACCAGCACTCACAGTATGCTCGCTCACCTCTGTCTCTTCCCTTCCTTACTCACTCCTACCACGTCAAGGATTACCTTGGAATCTTCAAAGAGAAGGTAGAGACCTTCAAGAAGTGGCTAGAGACCTTCAAGAAGTAAATAGAGACTTTCAAGAAGTGGCTAGAGACCTTCACGAAGAAGCTACATACCGTTAAGAAGTAGCTACAGACCAAGGAGTAGCTAGAAACCTTCAAGGAGTAGCTAAAGACCTTCAAGGAGTAGCTAGAGACCTTCAAGGAGTGGCTAGAGACCTTTAAGGAGTGGCTAGAAACCTTCAAAGACTTTCATGAACTGAGTCAAGAATTCAGGCTGGGAAACTGATGCGAGTCGTTGTTGTGGGAAATGAAAGCTGGGATTGTCATAGGCTTTTATCGCTAGTCTCCATGTTGGATGGTAGTAGCCAGGCTTCACGCTGGATGGTAGTAGCCAGGCTCCACGCTGGATGGTAGTAGCCAGGCTCCACACTGGATGGTAGTGGCCAGGCTCCACACTGGATGGTAGTAGCCAGGCTCCACGCTGGATGGTAGTGGCCAGGCTCCACACTGGATAGTAGTAGCCAGGCTTCACGCTGGATGGTAGTGGCCAGGCTTCACGCTGGATGGTAGTAGCCAGGCTCCACGCTGGATGGTAGTAGCCAGGCTCCACACTGGATGGTAGTGGCCAGGCTCCACACTGGATGGTAGTAGCCAGGCTCCAGGCTGGATGGTAGTGGCCAGGCTCCACACTGGATGGTAGTAGCCAGGCTCCACACTGGATGGTAGTGGCCAGGCTCCACGCTGGATGGTAGTGGCCAGGCTCCACGCTGGATGGTAGTGGCCAGGCTCCACGCTGGAAGGTAGTAGCCAGGCTCCACACTGGATGGTAGTGGCCAGGCTCCACGCTGGATGGTAGTAGCCAGGCTCCACACTGGATGGTAGTAGCCAGGCTCCACACTGGATGGTAGTGACCAGGCTCCACGCTGGATGGTAGTGGCCAGGCTCCACGCTGGATGGTAGTGGCCAGGCTCCACGCTGGATGGTAGTGGCCAGGCTCCACACTGGATGGTAGTAGCCAGGCTCCACACTGGATGGTAGTGGCCAGGCTCCACGCTGGATGGTAGTGGCCAGGCTCCACACTGGATGGTAGTAGCCAGGCTCCACACTGGATGGTAGTAGCCAGGCTCCACACTGGATGGTAGTGGCCAGGCTCCACGCTGGATGGTAGTGGCCAGGCTCCACGCTGGATGGTAGTGGCCAGGCTCCACACTGGATGGTAGTAGCCAGGCTCCACGCTGGATGATAGTAGCCAGGCTCCACACTGGATGGTAGTAGCCAGGCTCCACGCTGGATGGTAGTAGCCAGGCTCCACGCTGGATGGTAGTGGCCAAACTCCACGCTGGATGGTAGTAGCCAGGCTCCACGCTGGATGGTAGTAGCCAGGCTCCACGTTGGATGGTAGTGGCCAGGCTCCACACTGGATGGTAGTAGCCAGGCTCCACACTGGATGGTAGTGGCCAGGCTCCACGCTGGTTGGTAGTGGCCAGGCTCCACGCTGGATGGTAGTAGCCAGGCTCCACACTGGATGGTAGTGGCCAGGCTCCACGTTGGATGGTAGTGGCCAGGCTCCACACTGGATGGTAGTAGCCAGGCTCCACACTGGATGGTAGTGGCCAGGCTCCACGCTGGATGGTAGTAGCCAGGCTCCACGCTGGATGGTAGGCTCCACACTGATGGTAGCCAGGCTCCACACTGGATGGTAGTAGCTCCCTGTGTGTGGCCAGTCACGCTGGATGGTAGTAGCCAGGCTCCACACTGGATGGTAGTAGCCAGGCTCCACGCTGGATGGTAGTAGCCAGGCTCCACACTGGATGGTAGTGGCCAGGCTCCACGCTGGATGGTAGTAGCCAGGCTCCACGCTGGATGGTAGTAGCCAGGCTCCACGCTGGATGGTAGTAGCCAGGCTCCACCTGGATGGTAGCCAGGCTCCACACTGGATGGTAGTAGCCAGGCTCCACCTGATGGTAGTGGCCAGGCTCCACGCTGGATGGTAGTGCCAGGCTCCACACTGATGGTAGTGGCCAGGCTCCACGCTGGATGGTAGTGGCCAGGCTCCACACTGGATGGTAGTAGCCAGGCTCCACGCTGGATGGTAGTAGCCAGGCTCCACGCTGGATGGTAGTAGCCAGGCTCCACACTGGATGGTAGTAGCCAGGCTCCACGCTGGATGTTAGTGGCCAGGCTCCACACTGGATGGTAGTAGCCAGGCTCCACGCTGGATGGTAGTAGCCAGGCTCCACACTGGATGGTAGTGGCCAGGCTCCACGCTGGATGGTAGTAGCCAGGCTCCACGCTGGATGGTAGTAGCCAGGCTCCACACTGGATGGTAGTAGCCAGGCTCCACGCTGGATGGTAGTAGCGGCTCCCGCTGGATGGTAGTGCCAGGCTCCACCTGGATGGTAGTGGCCAGGCTCCACCTGGATGGTAGTAGCCAGGCTCCACGCTGATGGTAGTGCCAGCTCCACCTGATGTAGTGCCAGGCTCACGCTGGATGGTAGTGGCCAGGCTTCACCTGATGTGTAGCCAGGCTCCACCTGATGGTAGTAGCCAGGCTCACCTGGATGGTAGTGCCAGGCTCCACCTGATGGTGTAGCCAGGCTCCACTGATGGTAGTGGCCAGCTCACACTGATGGTAGTGCCAGGCTCCACCTGATGGTAGTGCCAGGCTCCACGCTGGATGGTAGTGGCCAGGCCCACGCTGGATGGTAGTGGCCAGGCCAGCTCCACGGAGGTAGTGCCAGGCTCCATGGATAGTAGCCAGGCTCCACGCTGGTGGTAGTACCAGGCTCCCACTGGATGGTAGTAGCCTAGGCTCCACTGGATGGTAGTGCCAGGCTCCACACTGGTGGCCGCACCTGGTGGTAGGCCAGGCTCCACGCTGGATGGTAGTGCGCCACGCTGGATGAGTGCCAGGTCCACCGTGGTAGCAGGCTCCCCTGGTAGTAGCCGGCTCCACCTGGATGGTAGTGGCCAGGCTCCACGCTGGATGGTAGTAGGTCCACCTGATGGTGGCCACTGATGTGGAGCTCCTGGATGGGCAGGCTCACTGTGGGGCGGTCACTGTGAGGCCCTGATGGCCAGCCTGATAGCAGGCCCCTGAGGTAGAGTCCACGTGTAGTCCAGCCACTGATGGTAGTGACACTGGGTGCAGCACTGGATGTAGTGCACTGAGCTCCACGCTGGATGGTAGTGGCCAGGCTCCACGCTGGATGGTAGTAGCCAGGCTCCACGCTGGATGGTAGTGGCCAGGCCCACGCTGGATGGTAGTGGCCAGGCTCACCTGATGGTAGTGCCAGGCTCACCTGGATGGTAGTGCCAGGCTCCACGCTGGATGGTAGTGGCCAGGCTCCACCTGGATGGTAGTGGCCAGGCTCCACCTGGATGGAGTGCCAGGCTCCACACTGGATGGAGCTGCGGCCCACGCTGGATGGTAGTGGCCAGGCTCCACGCGGATGGTAGGCAGCAGGCTCCACCTGGATGGTAGTGGCCAGGCTCCACACTGGATGGTAGTCAGGCTCCACTGGATGGTGTGCCAGGCCCACCTGATGGTAGTGCCAGGCCCCCTGATGTAGTGCAGCCTGATGGTGCAGCCCACTGGATGGTAGAGGCACTGGATGGTGTGCCAGGCTCCACCTGGATGGTAGTGGCCAGGCTCACGTGGATGGAGGCAGGCCCACCTGGATGTAGTAGCCAGGTCACTGGATGGTGTGCCAGGCTCCACTGATGGAGTGCCAGCTCACCTGGATGGTAGCGTCCACTGATGTACAGGCTCACCTGGATGGAGGCCAGTCCACCTGGATGGAGTGGCCAGGTCACACTGATGAGGGCAGGCCACTGATGGTGTGCCAGGCTCCACCTGGATGGTAGTGCCAGGCTCACCTGGATGGTAGTGCCAGGCCACCTGGATGGGTGCCAGGCTCACCTGGATGGAGGCCGCCCACTGATGAGTCAGGCTCCACGGATGTGCCACTGGATGGGTGCCAGGCTCCAATGAGCTGTGTCCCACTGGATGGTGGAGTCACTGGATGGTAGTGCCAGGCACCTGATGAGTGGCCAGCCACGCTGGATGGTGGCCACTCCACTAGCCAGGCTCACGATGGAGGCACTATGGCGCTGTGTCCCGATGTGGCCAGGCTCCACTGGGGTAGTCGCATGATGAGTCAGCCATGGATGAGCCAGCCACCTGATGATAGGCTCCACCGATGTGGCGTCACGAGGTGTGCAGGTCCACGGATGAGCCAGGCTCACCTGAGAGTGCCGGCTCACTGATGGAGCAGCCACTGGATGGAGTGCCAGGCACTGATGTAGCCGGCTCCACCTGAGTGCAGGCCACTGATGGAGTGCCAGGCACCTGAGGCAGCCATGATGGTAGCCGTATGATGGTAGGCCAGGCTGATGGTGGCCCATGGCGCTCAGTGATGGTGGAGGCTCCACGCTGGATGGTAGTAGCCAGGCTCCACGCTGGATGGTAGTGGCCAGGCTCCACACTGGATGGTAGTAGCCAGGCTCCACGCTGGATGGTAGTGGCCAGGCTCCACACTGGATGGTAGTAGCCAGGCTCCACGCTGGATGGTAGTGGCCAGGCTCACGCTGGATGGTAGTGGCCAGGCTCCACACTGGATGGTAGTGGCCAGGCTCCACACTGGATGGTAGTAGCCAGGCTCCACACTGGATGGTAGTGGCCAGGCTTCACACTGGATGGTAGTAGCCAGGCTCCACACTGGATGGTAGTAGCCAGGCTCCACACTGGATGGTAGTGGCCAGGCTTCACGCTGGATGGTAGTGGCCAGGCTCCACGCTGGATGGTAGTAGCCAGGCTCCACACTGGATGGTAGTGGCTGGCTTCACGCTGGATGGTAGTGGCTACGCTCCATGTTGGATGGTAGTGGCCAGGCTTCACGCTGGATGGTAGTGGCCACGCTCCATGTTGGATGGTAGTGGCCAGGCTCCACGCTGGATGGTAGTGGCCAGGCTTCACGCTGGATGGTAGTGGCCACGCTCCATGTTGGATGGTAGTGGCCAGGCTCCACGCTGGATGGTAGTGGCCAGGCTTCACGCTGGATGGTAGTGGCCACGCTCCATGTTGGATGGTAGTGGCCAGGCTCAATGTATGTAAGCGTTTTAAATCCAGGTGATTGGAGACAAGTGTTCTTAGGGATTCGACGTTTGTGAAGGTATTCATAGAAAACCGGTTACCTGGACTTGAGTCCTATACGTGGTTAGTCCACAGTACCTGCACTCTGGGGGATGAGTGAGAGTCATTTGAATTGTGATGGCTGTGCACCTCTGGCAAGACAGCGATTGAATGAATGATGGTGATTGTTTCTTTTTCTGGATCTACCATGCTGAGAGACGGTCGGTCGGTTCTGTAAATAGTATTAGTAGTAGTAGTAGTAGTAATAATAATTGTAAGAATATTAATAATAATATTAGTAATAATAAACAGTTTGGTTTTTGTAGCAATTTATTTTGCCCTATAATTACACAAATGTGTCCGGGGATCATCGCCCCCGCTGCCCGATCTTGACGCTATGATCAGTTATGTTGTTGGTACTCGCTGCACGTAGCCTGACAATGGCTGACTCTAGGATTTATCGACGCTCCAACTACATTATTTATTTTCTGCGATGCGTCAGTGCGTTGTTTTTGTTGCTCTGAGCGTACTCGCTCTGTATTTACCGTTGTAGGACTAGCGAGTTGGTGTAAATGTGTGTAAATGCTGGGTTCAGTAACGTGCTAGTTAATCTAGTTTGTGAGTTGGGGAAATACACCCGGAGAGATAGAGTGTAGAGACTGTGAAGAGTTATTTGTGTACTGTATTAATGTCTCCGCCTGGGAACTTCTTCACTGGTTGTTTATATGAGAGTTTTACTAAAATACGAGAGTTTGCCTCTCTTATTCCCGACGCTGAAGGGAATTCGGTCTTATATTGCGACGTGTATGTTCTCTCTTACCGCTTCCCTCAGTCCCTCTAGCGGCGGAACACGGCCAAGAAAAACTCTTAAGCAAGTACATAATTATATAATGTTTATTGTGATTATCCTTTTGTAGGAAACTCAGAGTTGCCGTAGTGAAGAGTTGCTCTTAGCAGGGAGAGCTAAGATAGCTGAGAGTGAAGAGTTTATGCTGCCTCTTGCAAAGAAGTGAATGGAACACTTAGAGGCACTTAGGAGTCTTCATGACTCTCTCTCTCTCTCCTCTCTCTCTCTCTCTCTCTCTCTCTCTTCTCTCTTTCTCAAGTAAGATTTCTTTACAAGAGTTTTAAAGCTACTGCTTGGTGAGTCTCAGGTACCTTCATTATTCTTTACGGGGCTTTAATTAAATGAGCTGTTGTGTGAGACCTTTAAAGTTCGCTCCCTGCATGGTGACGCTCCCTGCATGGTGACGCTCCCTGCATGGTGACGCTCCCTGCATGGTGACGCTCCCTGCATGGTGACGCTCCCTGCATGGTGACTCTCCCATGAAGACACAACTATATACACACAACCTGTATATACACAACCTGTATACACACAATCTGTATACACACAACCTATATACACACAACCTGTGTACACACAACCTATATACACACAACCTGTGTACACACAACCTATATACACACAACCTGTGTACACACAACCTATATACACACAACCTGTGTACACTCAACCTATATACGCAGCTTGTACACACAGCCTATATACACACAGCCTACTCATACTCAACCTAAACACTTACAACTTACACATACACACAAACACACACACAACTTACACATACAAACACACAACCTACACACGTACACCCACCCTATTTACACAATCCACACACACAAATATTACACACACACACACACACACACACACACACACATTTATATTAATATTGTCAACACTGAGGTCGTTTCCCACCGTGGGAGGATGACCCGAAAAGAGAGGTAAGCACTTTCACCATCATTCCTCCTACATCTCTTCCTCTTCCTTCTCCTTTTCCCATTTTCATCTTCCTCCTCCTCCTTTTGTCATTTTTTTCTTTTTTTTTACCTCTTCTTTTTTATTATTTTTTTTTCTTTGTCCTTTTCTTTGTCCCTGGGGAGTGCCGAACTCGGGAAGGTCAAGCAGTGCCTGATGAATGATCCAAGAGCTTGAGAGTGGCACCGTGGATGATCTACGAGGCAGGTTTGGCACCTCTGTATCAGCTCAATGAGGGGAATGGCATCTTTGTGCCCATGGGGATAACACTACTGTAACTACCATGAAGGTTGGCACCACTGTAACTACTATGAAGGTTGGCACCACTGTAACTACCATGAAGGTTGGCACCACTGTAATTACCATGAAGGTTGGCACCACTGTATCTACCATGAAGGTTGGCACCACTGTACCTACCATAAAGGTTGACATCACTGCAACTACCATAAAGGTTGGCACCACTGTAACTACCATGAAGTCTGGCACCACTGTAACTACCATGAAGGCTGGCACCACTGTTGCTGTCATGAAGGTTGGCACCACTGTAACTACCATGAAGGCTAGCACCACTGTAACTGCCATGACGGTTGACACCACTGCAAGTGCCATGAAGGTTGGCACCACTGTAACTACCATGAAGGTTGGCACCACTGTAACTACCATAAAGGTTGGCACCACTGTAACTATCATAAAGGTTGGCACCACTGTAACTGCCATGAAGGATGACGCCACTGCAAGTGCCATGAAGGTTGGCACCACTGTAACTATCCTTAAGGTTGGCACCACTGTAACTACCATAAAGATTGGCACCACTGCATTTGCCATGAAGGTTAGCACCTCTGTATCAGCCATGAAAATTGGCACCATTGTATCTGCCATGAAGGTTGACAAGTCTACATCAGCCATGTAGGTTGGCACCTTTGTATTAGCCATTACGGTTGGCACCTCTATCAGCCATGAAGGTTGGCACCACTGTATCAGCCGTGAAGGTTGGCACCTCTGTACCAGCCTTGAAGGTTGGCACCACTGCATCAGCCATGAAGGTTGGCACCTCTGTATCAGTCATGATATTTTAAAAACTCTTTCAATATAATGAGAGTTTTGCTCGTTTCATAAAATAATTCTATGCAGGATACCATAATTAGTTTATCTTATTTATAATTCCATTTAAGAGGGTTTTATCAGTGAGCTGTAAAAACGCTTTTATAATGGCTTCCAAGAGTGTTCAAAAGGGTGTTTTAGTGCGTTCAAGTGTTCAAGAGAGCGTTTATGAGGGTTTCCATAAAGAATTTAGACGAAACAATGAAATAAAGGATTGAAGATAATTTGATCTATATCTATCTATCTATCTATCGTATCTTGGGTACATGTTGCACCACTGAGGCGCTGGATGAATACTTAAAATACAGTTGTTGACAAACACGTCTTTGTTTGCCAAATCTCTTGTACTGTGTGCCCTCACATCTTTGTACCATCAATGTATTCTTTAAACTTCGTCTACCATGCTGGGTGAGAAACTGTTCATATTTGTTCATTTGTAAAAGCTCGGGGTAGTAAGAGAAATCCGGGTAGCCGCATTTTGTTAATAGCTTAGAATCCTCTTGTTCGTGGTTGCATTAATATGTGTACTGCTGGTGAAGGCTGGTAGTATTTCAAACGGGAGTAGAATGAAATTAGTTCTGAGTTCACCACAGTTTCGTATGTCATCGCATCGTGAAACATGTCTAGTGCTGCTGGGTACATGATGTTTTTAGGATTGATGGCTCAGTGATTAGAGCGTCGTGGATTTTGACTTGCTTTCCACGAAGAGGGCTAAAATAACACGGGTTCGATTCCCGTCTAGCCGCAGTTTGTTAACTGATTAAAAAGCATATATATATATATATATATATATATATATATATATATATATATATATATATATATATATATATACGTATATATATATATATATATATATATATATATATATATATATATATATATATATATATATATATATATATATGCAAGACAACCACTGTTTTTTCATAGTGGTTGTCTTGCATATTTTGATATCACCTGTTTACTGTGATCTTTTTTATATATATATATATATATATATATATATATATATATATATATATATATATATATATATATATATATATATATATATATATATTGTAACCACGAACGAGTGGTATTCAATCAATAATAATAATAATAATAATAATAATAATATATGTATTTATTAACACATCGGCTGTTTCCTACCAAGGTAGAGTGACCCAAAAAAAAAAAACTTTCACCATCATTCACTCCATCACTGCCTTGCCAGAGGCGTGCTTACACTACAGTTATAAAACTGCAACATTAACACCCCTCCTTCTCATCCCCAGGACTCAATTCCGGCCTGCCGGTTTCCCTGAATCCCTTCACACACTGAATACCTTGCTCACACTCCAACAGCACGTCAACTCCTGAAAACCATTTGTCTCCATTAGCTTGCTGGAAGCCCATGCCCCTCGCACACAAAACCTCGTTTACGACCAGCCGGGGATCGAACCCGAGATATTTAACCAGTCTTATAGGAAGCTAGGTAAATTTCTTGACGCTTTAGTCCACTACGCCACCATGTAACATGGTGGCTACACGGTAGCTTTTCAGGAGGCTTGTTAAATATCTCGGGTTCGATCCCCGGCTGGTCGCAGTATTGTTATCTGCATAGGAACCACCTGTTTCGTGGATGCCTTTAATATATATATATATATATATATATATATATATATATATATATATATATATATATATATATATATATATATATATATATATATATATATATATATATATATATATATATATATATATATATATATTTTTTTTTATTATTAACACATCGGCCGATTCCCACCAGGGCAGGGTGGCCCGAAAAGAAAAACTTTCATCATCATTCACTCCATCACTGTCTTGCCAGAAGGGTGCTTTACACTACAGTTATAAAACTGCAACATTTACACCCCTCCTTCAGAGTGCCGGCACTGTACTTCCCATCTCCAGAACTCAAGTCCGGCCTGCCGGTTTCCTGAATCCCTTCATAAATGTTACTTTGCTCACACTCCAACAGCACGTCAAGTATTAAAAACCTTATGCCTCCATTCACTCCTATCAAATACGCTCACACATGCTTGCTGGAAATCCAAGCCCTCGCACACAAAACTTCCTTTACCCTCCCTCCAACCTTTCCTAGGCCGACCCCTACCCCGCCTTCCCTCCACTACAGATTTATACACTCTCGAAGTCACTCTGTCTCGTTCCATTCTCTCTACATGTCCAAACCACCTCAACAACCCTCCTCAGCTCTCTGGACAATCGTTTTGGTAATCCCGCACCTCCTCCTATTTTCCAAACTCCGAATTCTCTGCATTATATTCACACCACACATTGACCTCAGACATGACATCTCCACTGCCTCCAGCCTTCTCCTCGTTGCAACATTCATCACCCATGCTTCACACCCATATAAGAGCGTTGGTATAACTATACTCTCATACATTCCCTCTTTACTTCCATGGACAAGGTTCTTTGTCTCCACAGACTCCGAAGTGCTCCACTCACCCTTTTCCCCTCATCAATTCTATGATTCACCTCATCCTTCATAGACCCATCCGCCGACATGTCCACTCCCAAATATCTGAATACATTCACCTCCTCCATACTCTCTCCCTCCAATCTGATATCCAATCTTTCGTCACCTATTCTTTTGTTATCCTCATCACCTTACTCTTTCCTATATTCACTTTCAATTTTCTTCTTTTACACACCCTACCAAATTCATCCACCAACCTCTGCAGCTTCTCTTCAGAATCTCCCAAAAGCACAGTGTCATCAGCAAAAAGCAACTGTGACAACTCCCACTTTGTATTTGCTTCTTTATCTTTTAGCCCAACACCTCTTGCCAAGACCCTCGCATTCACTTCTCTTACAACCCCATCTATAAATATATTGAACAACCACGGTGACATCACACATCCTTGTCTAAGGCCCACTTTTACTGGGAAATAGTCCCCTTCCCTCCTACACACTCTAACCTGAGCCTCACTATCCTCATAAAAACTCTTCACTGCTTTCAGTAACCTTCCTCCTATTCCATACACCTGCAACATCTGCCACATTGCCCCCTATCTACCCTATCATACGCCTTTTCCAAATCCATAAATGCCACAAAACATCTTTACCCTTATCCAAATACTGTTCACCTATATGTTTCACTGTAAACACTTGGTCTACACACCCCTACCTTTCCTAAAGCCCCCTTGTTCATCTGCTATCCTGCTTTCTGTTTTACTCTTAATTCTTTCAATAATAACTCTACCATACACTTTACCAGGTACACTCAACAGACTTATTCCCCTATAATTTTTGCACTCTCTTTTGTCCCCTTTGCCTTTATACAAAGGAACAATACACGCTCTCTGCCAATCCCTAGGTACCTTACCCTCTTCCATACATTTATTAAATAATAGCACCAACCACTCCAAAATTATATCCCCACCTGCTTTTAACATTTCTATCTTTATCCCATCAATCCCAGCTGCCTTACCCCTTTCATTCTACCCACTGCCTCACGAACTTCCCTACACCCACAACTGGCTCTTCCACACTCCTACAAGATGTTATTCCTCCTTGCCCTACACACGAAATCCCAGCTTCCCTGTCTTCATCAACATTTAACAACTCCTCAAAATATTCTCTCCATCTTCCCGATACCTCTAACTCTCCATTTAATAACTCTCCTCTCTATTTTTAACTGTCAAATCCATTTGTTCTCTAGGCTTCCTCAACTTATTAATCTCATTCCAAAACTTTTTTTTATTTTCAACAAAATTTGCTGATAACATCTCACCCACTCTCTCATCTGCTCTCTTTTACATTGCTTCACCACTCTTTTAACCTCTCTTTTCTCTCCATATACTCTTCCCTCCTTGCATCACTTCTACTTTGTAAAAACCTCTCATATGCTAACTTTTCTCCTTACTACTCTCTTTACATCATCATTCCACCAATCGCTCCTCTTCCCTCCCGCACCCACTCGCCTGTAACCACAAACTTCTGCTGAACACTCTAACACTACATTTTTAAATCTACCCCATACATTTTCGACCCCATTGCCTACACTCTCACTAGCCCATCTATCCTCCAATAGTTGTTTATATCTTACCCTAACTGCCTCCTCTTTTAGTTTATAAACCTTCACCTCTCTTTTACTTACTGATTCTATTTTCCTTGTATCCCATCTACCTTTTACTCCCACTGTAGCTATAACTAAAAAGTGATCTGATATATCTGTAGCCCTCTATAAACATGTACATCCTGAAGTCTACTCAACAGTCTTTTATCTATCAATACATAGTCCAACAAACTACTGTCATTACGCCCTACATCATATCTTGTATACTTATTTATCCTCTTTTCTTAAAATATGTATTACCTATAACTAAACCCCTTTCTATACAAAGTTCAATCAAAGGGCTCCCATTATCATTTACACCTGGCACCCCAAACTTACCTACTACACCCTCTCTGCATGTTTCTCCCACTTTAGCATTTAGGTCCCCTACCACAATTACTCTCTCATTTGGTTCAAAAGTTCCTATACATTCGCTTAACATCTCCCAAAATCTCTCTCTCCTCTACCTCCTCTCTTCTCCAGGTGCATACACGCTTATTATGACCCACTTTTCGCATCCGACCCTTATTTTAATCCACATAATCCTTGAATTTACACATTTATATTCCCTCTTTTCCTTCCATAACTGATCCTTCAACATTATTGCTACCCCTTCCTTAGCTCTAACTCTCTCAGATACTCCTGACTTAATCCCATTTATTTCTCCCCACTGAAACTCGCCTACCCCTTCAGCTTTGTTTCGCTTAGGGCCAGGACATCCAACTTCTTTTCATTCATAACATCGGCAATCATCTCTTTCTTATCATCCGCACTACATCCACGCACATTCAGACAACCCAATTTATAAAGTTTTTCTTCTTCTCGTTTTTAGTAGATTTGTACAGGAGAAGGGTTACTAGCCCATTGCTCCCGGCATCTTAGTCGCCTCATACGACACGCATGGCTTACGGAGGAAAGATTCTTTTCCACTTCCCCATGGATAATAGAGAAAATAAAAGGAACAAGAGCTATTAAGAAAAGAAGAAAAACCTAGATGTGTGTATGTATATATATGCATGTGTATGCCAGTGTAGTGTGACCTAAAGTGTAAGTAGAAGTAGCTAGATATACCTGTTATCCAGCGTGTTTATGAGACAGAAAAAGACACCAGCAATCCTACCATCATGTAAAACAGTTTCAGGTTTCTGTTTCACAGTCACCTGGCAGGACGGTAGTACCTCCCTGGGTGGTTGCTGTCTACCAACCTACTACCTATATATATATATATATATATATATATATATATATATATATATATATATATATATATAATATTTTTTTTTTTAAAAAAAATATATATATAATTTCAAGAAAGTCTGTCTTAATAAAGGTATAAAGGTGTGAACCGTGGGCAAGCCATGAGCAAGACTCGACCAGTGAACTCCATTCAATACTTAGAGTGAAATACAGTTCTAGGAGTTTCATTGAACTTTAATTAAAAAAAAGAGGTTAGAAAAAAAGGCTTTCATTACGCTGTCTGAGTGAAGTTTGATTAATTAGAGTGGCGGAAGAGTTATTAAAAAAAGTGACAGAGCATTTGGTAATGGAACGGCGCCCCGGTCTTGAAGGAGAGGGCAGAGGGTCTTAAGGCTAATAACGAGATGGAAAAGTCTTGAGGGGATAGAGGAAGGAAGGAAGGAAGTCAGAGAGAAACAGAAAAGAGGAATTTGTTAAGGGGAAAGTGACAGAAATAAAAATGAATGGAAAACCGACAGGCAAATAAGAAGAAAGAAGGATTTCAAAATGGGCATTCACATGATAAATCTTACGGTGACTGTAACTGCTTCAGGGACATCACTCTCTCTGTATCTTTTTGAAAGACAACTCTGGCTGTACCTGTTTCAAGAACATCACTATGGCTGTACCTGTTTCCAGGACATCACTCTATCTGTAAGTGTTTCCAGGACATCGCTCTATCTGTACCTGTTTCCAGGATCACTATGGCTGTACCTGTTTCCAGGACATCACTATGGCTGTACCTGTTTCAAGGACATCACTATGGCTGTACCTGTTTCCAGGACATCACTCTATCTGTACCTGTTTCCAGGACATCACTCTATCTGTACCTGTTTCAAGAACATCACTATCGCTGTACCTGTTTCAGGGACACTAGTGTATTACCTGTTTCAAGGACATCACTCTGAATGTAAGTTTCAAGGACTTCACTCTGGTTGTACCTTCCTCAACAACACTGGTTATATACCAAGAAGCTAAAGTAGTTCCAATATCCTATCTGGTTATGAATTAACATGTTAACAATATGCGTTAGTAGACTCAGGATGCCGCAGTGATCTTGCTACTGTAGACAGGTGTGTACACCTGGCCATCAGTGTAAGTCATATTAAAGAAAGACGGTGAATGTGTTTCCTCTTTGAAGGGGAGGTCACCCTACCATGGTGGGTTATGTGGTTACCCACAAGTCTAAGTAGTTTTTGCTAAAGATTACCTCACTATCAATAACGCAGAACAAGGTGGTAGGTACACACTTAACCTACCAGGAAAGTCTTAAATTCGGTATTCTACTATGCTCTTTATATCTGAACTCCTCCCTCGCCCGCTGCTTATGAGAAAAGGTTCTCTCTCTCTCTCTCTCTCTCTCTCTCTCTCTCTCTCTCTCTCTCCTCTCTCTCTCTCTCTCTCTCTCTCTCTCCTCTCTCTCTCCTCTCTCTCTCTCTCTCTCTCTCTCTCTCTCTCTCTCTCTCTCTCTCTCTCTCTCTCTCTCTCTCTCTCTCTCTCTCTCTCTCTCTCTCTCTCTCTCTCTCTCTCTCTCTCTCTCTCTCTCTCTCTCTCTCTCTCTCTCTCTCTCTTCCGCTAGGAGAGAACTCCAATGCTTCCTTTACCAGGTCCAGTGCCACGGCATCGTCCCTAGGAAGAGTTCTGGAACGGATCTTCTGGTTTCTGTTACTCGTATTCTTCAGAAAGTTCTCCATCTTCTCCCTGCCAACAACACAGTGTTTCCTGTGCCCAGCAGCACTCTTATCACCGCTAAGCTGATTAACAGTCAAGTCCCTATTTCCAGCGCCTTCTTCACCATGTGAGAAGCGTTTTGGTGGAGACTACAGTGCTTCACCCTCACTCAGGCTATGCCCCTGATCGTAAACGTGAGAGTAGTAGTGCAAGGGAGAGCAGACGACACACCTCATACAGCCATTCCCTTCGCTCACGACTACGCACAAGCATTCCCTTCGCTCACGACTATGAACAAGCATTCCCTTCGCTCACGACTATGAACAAGCATTCCCTTCGCTCACGACTATGCGCAAGCATTCCTGAATGCTCACAGCTGGGACGTAGGAAACAAGAGATGTAAATGTGGTGTTAACCATTCCTCTCTACCCGGGAAGTGTTGGCTCTCCTATAAGATATACCCAGCCGACCAGCAAGTTTCTAACACTTTTGTAACGACAGTTCTTCTAGAGGATCAGATGGAAATGCCTTTGGACGCGCACCTGTGCTGCTTAAGGTCTCTTGTAGGCTTCATTATGAGTTTGTCAGCAAGGAAAGACACGTTAAAAAAAAATTTAATTGTAATCTCTATAAAATTTTAATTAATTTTCTATAAATAAACAAATGCTAGTTTAACGGTCTAAGAATATTTAATAAAATGTTATAAATGAATGATATTACAACTTCTAGCATACATAAACGCTGTGTAGTTATGTATGTTAAAATCTCTAATGTAATTGTCGTGCCGAATAGGTAAAACTTGAGATTTTGGCTTAAATAGCAACGCTCTTCTTGACGAATAAGACAAGCGAAAATTTGTGCATGCAATAATTTCGAAAAAATCATTCTTAACCTAACGAAAAAAATACATTTCATTGTGTTTGTTTATTATTAAATTATTGTAAACTTAATTTTAAATGAGTTCTTGCTAATTGACCAGTTTTACCATATATATATATATATATATATATATATATATATATATATATATATATATATATATATATATATATATATATATATATATATATATATATATATATATATATATATATATTGTGTGTGTGTGTGTGTGTGTGTGTGTGTGTGTATGTGTGTGTGAGTGTATATATATATAAAGTCGACTGGTATAGCTTACACTAATCCGCTGGCCATGGGCCGCATGCGTCACGGAGGCCGCATGCGGTCCCGGGAAAGTTTAATGCACCCATCTGAATCTATCAGAAAAAATACGCAAATATTACTAAATAATTAATAATATATCAATTCATAACATTAATTCACGTGACTAAACGTTAATAAACTGTTATATGGAATTACACTTTTTTTATATCGCGATTATATCTTACTTTCAAATGCGATTTAGTTTTTTAATAACGAAACTCATTATTCTTCAGAGTAAAATATGTGAGTAAAAAAAAAGGATTGGGGGTAAATTGTTACACGTTCGTGTTAATCAGTTAGTTACTGGAAATTGTCATTATTTTGGGGAATATAATGAGAGCTTTCGGACACAATGAACCTATTTTGATTTGTTGTTTCATTTTATGAGGAGGGGGTAGTACTGCTATTATGAGGAGGGGTAGTACTGCTATTATGAGGAGGGGTAGTGCTGCTATTATGAGGAGGGGGTAGTGCTGCTAATAACACCTGGGTTATGAGGAGGGGTAGTACTGCTAATAACACCTGGGTTATGAGGGGTGGTAGTACTGCTATTATGAGGAGGGGGTAGTGCTGCTATTATGAGGAGGAGGTAGTACTGCTATTATGAGGAGGGGTAGTGCTGCTATTAAGAGGAGGGGTAGTGCTGCTAATAACACCTGGGTTATGAGGAGGGGTAGTGCTGCTAATAACACCTGGGTTATGAGGAGGGGTAGTGCTGCTAATAACACCTGGGTTATGAGGGGTGGTAGTACTGCTATTATGAGGAGGGGTAGTGCTGCTAATAACACCTGGGTTATGAGGAGGGGGTAGTGCTGCTAATAACACCTGGGTTATGAGGAGGGGTAGTGCTGCTAATAACACCTGGGTTATGAGGGGTGGTAGTACTGCTATTATGAGGAGGGGTAGTGCTGCTAATAACACCTGGGTTATGAGGAGGGGTAGTGCTGCTAATAACACCTGGGTTATGAGGGGGTAGTACTGCTATTATGAGGAGGGGTAGTGCTGCTAATAACACCTGGGTTATGAGGAGGGGTAGTACTGCTAATAACACCTGGGTTATGAGGAGGGGTAGTACTGCTAATAACACCTGGGTTATGAGGGGGTAGTACTGCTATTATGAGGAGGGGTAGTGCTGCTAATAACACCTGGGTTATGAGGATGGGGTAGTACTGCTAATAACACCTGGGTTATGAGGAGGGGTGGTGCTGCTAATAACACCTGGGTTATGAGGGGGTAGTACTGCTATTATGAGGAGGGGTAGTGCTGCTAATAACACCTGGGTTATGAGGAGGGGTAGTACTGCTAATAACACCTGGGTTATGAGGAGGGGTAGTACTGCTATTATGAGAGGGGGTAGTGCTGCTAATAACACCTGGGTTATGAGGAGGGTAGTGCTGCTATTAGCACCTGGGTTATGAGGAGGGGGTAGTACTGCTATTATGAGGAGGGGTAGTGCTGCTAATAACACCTGGGTTATGAGGAGGGGTAGTGCTGCTAATAACACCTGGGTTATGAGGAGGGGGTAGTGCTGCTAATAACACCTGGGTTATGAGGAGGGGGTAGTGCTGCTAATAACACCTGGGTTATGAGGAGGGGGTAGTACTGCTATTAACACCTGGGTTATGAGGAGAGGGTAGTGCTGCTAATAACACCTGGGTTATGAGGAGGGGTAGTACTGCTATTAACACCTGGGTTATGAAGAGAGGGGTAGTACTGCTATTAACACCTGGGTTATGAGGGGGTAGTACTGCTAATAACACCTGGGTTATGAGGGGGTATTACTGCTATTATGAGGAGGGGTAGTGCTGCTAATAACACCTGGGTTATGAGGGGGTAGTACTGCTATTAACACCTGGGTTATGAGGGGGTAGTACTGCTATTAACACCTGGGTTATGAGGGGGTAGTACTGCTATTAACACCTGGGTTATGAGGGGTAGTACTGCTTGTACACCTGGGTTATGAGGAGGAGTATGCTATCTACTGGTTATGAGGGGGTAGTACTGCTATTAACACCTGGGTTATGAGGGGGTAGTACTGCTATTAACACCTGGGTTATGAGGGGGTAGTACTGCTATTAACACCTGGGTTATGAGGGGGTAGTACTGCTATTAACACCTGGGTTATGAGGGGGTAGTACTGTTATTAACACCTGGGTTATGAGAGGTGTACTGCTATTAACACCTGGGTTATGAGGGGTAGTACTGTATTAACACCTGGGTTATGAGGGGGGATATCTAAATTACATGGGGGTTATGAGGTGATACTGTTTTTAACACCTGGGTTATGAGGGTAGTACCTATTAACACCTGGGTTATGAGGGGGTAGTACTGTATTAACACCTGGGTTATGATATACTGCTATTAACACCGGGTTAGAGGAAAGGGGGGTACTGTAAACCCCCGGGTTATGGGGGGAAACTGCTATTTAAAACCCCGGGGTTTTGAGGGGTAGCTGCTATTAACCCCCGGGTTATGAGGGGTAGTACTGCTATTAACACCTGGGTTATGAGGGGGTACTGCTATTAACACCGGGTTATAGGGGGGTTTGCTTTAAAAACCCGGGTTATGAGGGGGGGGTACTGCTTAACACCGGGTTTGAGGGGGAAAACTGCTTTAACCCCCGGGTTATGAGGGGTATACTGCTATTAACATGGGTTATGAGGGGGAATTTAACCCCTTTTAGGGGGATACTGCTTTAACAACTGGGTTATG